>CALYLW010001358.1:0-209699 GCA_944989445.1 Ampullaceana balthica | reverse complement strand
TGTGTGACTACATTCAATCATTGTTTGTGTGGCTACATTCATTCGTTGTTTGAGTGGCTACATTCATTTGTTATTCGTGTGACTACATTCATTCGTTGTTTGTGTGGCTGGGTTTGATCCTCACCCCCCACGCTTGACCTACGTCCTAGTGTACAAAGGAGCAGAAAGCTTTACCCTTATCAAACCTAGACGACAATACATCACATAAAGGCCAGGGAAACAGGAGTGAATGTTCGCTTTAACATTAAATAACATCTATTTTACATGTCGACCTCTTGCCAAGTGGCCAATTCAGTTGATTTGTTACATTGTTGCATTTACCAAACAGTGATAACAGTAACAATTTTGATGATCCGTTGATCTCCAGTAGCCTCTCCTTTTCTTGAATGACCCCAATCTTACAATAGTTTTTTTAGCCTTTTTCTGGTGTGCTAATCAGATCATATCTACCAAAGAAAACAGAAATTAGATCAAATTTAAAAAAAAACAAAAAAACTTCACGATTCATTACTTTTGACATTCATAGCTTACAAAGTAACTACATGCGTCCATGGATATGTTGGCCACATAAACTAATTATTGGGCCACAGAAGTTAATTTTAACCAATCATTTATATACTGATAGCCCACCTATATATGGGCCAGTCAGCTTTGAGTAAGCAACGTATCCATATGTTGACCACGCATCTCTATGTTGACCACGCATCTATATGTTGACCCCGTATACATATTTTAAAAAAGTATTCCATATGTTCACCACGTATCTTTACATAGACCCCGCATCTAACTGTTGACCACGCATCCATCATGTTGACCACGTATCTATATGTTGACCACGCATCTATATGTTGACCACGCATCTATATGTTGACCACGCATCTATATGTTGACCACGTATCTATATGTTGACCACGCATCTATATGTTGACCACGCATCTATATGTTGACCACGCATCTATATGTCGACCACGCATCTATATGTTGACCACGCATCTATATGTTGACCACGCATCTATATGTTGACCACGCATCTATATGTCGACCACGCATCTATATGTTGACCACGCATCTATATGTCGACCACGCATCTATATGTTGACCACGCATCTATATGTTGACCACGCATCTATATGTTGACCACGCATCTATATGTTGACCACGTATCTGTATGTGTACATACGCTTGACTCGCATCAATACGCTTGTCTCCTGTCAAACCAGTTCCAACAAATCGATTTGCTATTATGCCCGCTAAGTAACGGTAACTGCCACCAAGGTTTGATTTAGCCGAAGTCTGTCTGATTTCACTCATCATTTTTACATGTTCTTGATAAAAAAAGAGGATATATATCATTTGTGTCTCTTACTAGCACACACACACACAAACAAACACATACACACACATACACGACACGAACACTGAGTTTTGCACACATATGCAGTAACACAGATGTGCACTTATTCATGGGCAATAATTTTCATGAAATCAAGCCCACAAGCAAAAGCGTGTTACTCATTTGAAATAAAACACACACAAGTACACACCAGGTGTAGATGTAGAAACACACATGAAATGAAATGCACACCAACACACTGCGGGATTAGGGAAAAAAGGAACACACTCTTGAATTATGACAACATACTCGAAAAAACATGACCATGTTACTCCGCTACTTTACTCACTTCATTGGCTGCCTATACAAGCCCGAATTACAAACTGGCCATTCTCTGTCACAACTTCTTTTCTGACTCATACCCTTCCTATCTTACTGAGCTTCTGACGGTCTACTCACCAAGTCGTCAGCTACTCTCTTCTGCAGACACGCGCATTCTCTGTGTTCCTAAGACACGAACTAAAACATTTGACGAAAGGTCATTCTATTTTTGTGCAGCCAAACAATGGAATTCTCTACCATTACACATCCGGAGTATTTCAACTACCAAGTCCTTCAAGACTGCACTTAAGACGCATCTTTTCAAAATTTATTTTCAAAATAAAAGGAACATCATTTCTTTTTAATGATTAACGTTGCTAATGTGTATTGTACTGTTATTTATGTGGTTATTATGAAGAGAATGTATATTTAAATTATTATATGTATGTTAGTATCTCCATGTAAAGTGCTGTGAGCCCGGCTCATTTGCTGGGAAACAGCGGTATAAAATTACCAATTTATTATTGTTACTATTATTATACTCGCATTAATTAATCGTATAATATGTAGGCCTTTGATTACCAAACATGTTTAACGTTATAATCAACATTTCAGCAATGAATATAAACGTTAGAATAGCCGAAAGTTGTTGGTGAATTTTTCTTAAAGATTGATAAGCACATTATGACGTAAGCCGATGTGGTCACGAAAACAAAAGAGAGAAGAAATAGAGAAAGTGAGATTGGAAATGAGAGAGAACTTTATGGAAAAAGTAAGGAAAAAGTGAGAGCAGAGAGAGAAAGGAAGAGAACAGCATTGAGAAACGTGAAATTAAGAGAAGGAAATAGAAAAGGGGGAAAAGGAAGAGACAATGAGAATGGAAATGAAAATGAGAAAGCGAACGTAATGGAACGAGAAAGAGGCAAAAAAGTATTAGATGAAAAAGAAACGAAGATGGTGACATACAACGAAAGAGAAAAAGTGAGAGAATAAAAACGCGGGAGAGGGAGAAACGCGATGCGATCAGCCACAAGAAGTTAAAGTAAATTAATTGACACACTAACATCCATTCTATTCAAGGTTAAAAATCTCAGCTGTTAGATCATCACTGACGTATTATGACAAGGCAGAATAACCGAATCCAAAATTCTGGATCACTGAAACCCAATTCCTGGATAATTGAACCAAAATAAATTGTTCGCAAACTTTACCTGAATTAACAACAAATACTATTTTAGTTAACAGAATATTGTTACTTTAACTCATTTGAATAAGAAACCTCGGTGAATTCTGATATAACAAGAAGACGGATTAATTTCATTGCCATATACATGTATAATACGTATATTGTAACAGATCTGAAAGAGACTTTAAGTGTATGATTTTTTTTATTGCTTAAAAAAATTAAAAAAAGGTTTTCTGTTTTTTTTTAATGAAATACTAGGGATGAGCAGAAATAGATGAAGATCTCAGTGTCTTGACCAGAATCAGCTTACACCACCAGTGTGTGGGTGTCTTGACCGGCCTCAGCTTACACCACCACAGTGTGTGGGTGGTTGTTTAATGGTCATCATGTTCCCTTAGCAAGGATTTAATATCAGAGTAATGTACTGCTGGTGATCCAAGTGCTTGAACCTAAAAGAGGTTTACATATAAGTAAAACGTAAACATATGTGAGTGTTTCTTTTGTTAATAATGACGCGATTCTTTTGGGTCTGAACACCATTAGATGAATCTATCATTTATTTGCAAAAGGAATCCTCCAATACATAATCCAACACTGTCGTTCATACACTACCAAAACCGTCCCTCTAGCCTATCTTCTCTTTACGTCCTCTACCCCAAACTATGTCACACTAAAACATGTCTCAACAATCAAAGTATGATATTAAATAGTAAATTAAATTATAACCTAATTTTTATTGAAGGGATTATACATACGTTAAGTATTAGATCCTAAGCGTAGGTTTCTGTCAACGTTTGAGAGATCTCCGGTAACTGGAAGTATCATCCCAACACTTACTGTTAAATACGGTTAAGCGCATGGGCGTAGGGAAGGGGGGCAAGGGGGGCATTTGCCCCACCCCCTACATTTGAGGGGAAAAAATTCATAAAAATGTCATAAAGTTGTTACAATAAAACTGAACTAAATTTCCTGAAAGTTTATTACATGGAAGACAGTTTACATTTATCAAACATAAAAAAGAATTATATCTGCAAGTATAACTGATTACATTACTGATTGTTCTAAATATTCCAGTTGTTTAACAATTTCTGTAACATTTTCAGCAAAAATCCGCAAGCTTTTATATTTATGTGTCCATCTAGTTCCACATACCAAAAGAACATTTAGAATAAGTTTTCTTTGCTGATTACTTTCTCGGAAAAACACTATAATTGACTTAATTGTTTCTATTGTGTTTCGTACAACATTCACATTATTTAAATCGTTCACAACAAGATTTAGTTTATGTGAACTGCTATGTAAAAATGCTGCTTTGGGTATTTTTTTCGAATTATTGCTTGGACTCCTCCTTCTTTACCTGCCATTGTAGAACATTCGTAGTATCCTTGACCAACAAGCATTGTCATATTTAATCAAAATTCTAATGAATTAGTAATGATGGTGTTGGCTAAACCTTCAGCTGCTGTATTGACAATTGTAATATATCCCAGGAATTCTTCTGTGACCATCATTTTCCCATTTTGTTCTTAATTTTACAAATCTAAAACCAAGTGACATCTGCTCCATGCCTCCCGAAATGTCATTTGTCTCGTCGGCAAGTATAGAAAATGCAACTGAATTATTTGCTTCACGAACAATGTCTTCATGCAAGAGAGACCCACAAAATTCGATTTTAGTGTTTTGCGTAGTTGCCGAGATACACTCAGCGGTTACCTGTCAAACAACCCCAGATAAAATGGCCCCGACATAACGGCCCCGGTCAAAGCGGCCCCAGACAAATTGTTAACATTTTTTAACAAAAAAAATTAATTTTGTTTGCATTTTAAGCTTTCGTCAATTTTTTTCACCCTTAAAAAAGTGGTAAAATTGTAAAATTATTTCTTGTGACGTTATTATATTGTTTCTTGTCAACAAACAACCGTTATTGGTACCATTTCGCGTAAAGGCTATTAAATTCCCTTTTGTGGTGTTATTATTATTGTTTATTGTTAGCTAAGCCTGACACTGAATAGGTGAGTAAAAATACAAATATATTTGATTGTAAATTTTACTATTTGTCCATCTATTAGTCCAGGGCCGTTTTGTCGGGGCCGTTATGTCGGAGCCCAATTGCGGGGCCGTTTTGTCCGGGGCGTTTTATCGATGAACCATACTCAGCACTACAAGAACCAATTAACAAAAGATTACCAAGAACTTCATCTCCAGATTCAACACGAAACTCTAACAGTTCATACAAATTACCAGAATTTGATTCTGTTTTACGAAGTGCTAAAACATGCATGCAGAAAAATAGGATTGTAGAAATGATGGGACCCAGTTGGTTGCGATTTTCTTGAATTTGTCTTCTAAATGAAAAGTCCAACTGCTCATCTATAGAAACTGCTTTGGCTTCCAATAAAGCAAATAAAATTGCTTGCATTTTCATGAGAGCCCTTGTGCCATAATGTGCTTTGCAGGTTGCTACGTGCATCTTAGTTGAAATCTTTATATTTTGTACATGGTTTGATGACAAATACCCACTGAACTCATAGAATTACTTTTTGCAGAAACAACACGCAATATTTGCAAAAGGCACCTATTAACATTTGCGAGTATACAAGCCACGGTGAATAGTCTGATAACCATGCATATCTAAAAACTAAAAACTCTGTTTCCCTAACTGTCAGCTCTAAAATCATAATTTTTATCAAGGGTCCAACAATCACGAATCAGCTGCAATTTCAACTTATTTGAAAGGTCGTATGTCCAGACATACCTTCCAATATCCAATTCAGGAAATGAATAAGTGTCAGCGACAATCAAATTAGGAACAGTTGTTTCAGTTGTGTCTGGCTGTTGAACGTGTACTGTTGTCCTCAATGACAATGATAAGTCAGATGCTGCAGACGCCCCAAAATCTTCTAATAACGGCATTTCGGAATCCCGCGATAGGTCTACTTTTCGACTTTTTTTTTAGCTTGTAAAAAAATTTCTGATACCCATCCTTGGTAATCCTGCAGTTTGTACACGTATATTATTTCACAGCAAAACTCAATTTTCTCGTGAGAACTTAAGTTTTTAATTTATTAAATGCATTAATAAATGTTGTATTTTAGCAATTACAGCACTAATTTGTAAGTCTTATTAATTTCTAAGGCTTTTTTCGACTCTTATTTTATACTGAACTTGAATTTAATTGAAAATTGTACCTGTATGGCATTGTCAGTTAAAATAAAAAAGTGGTTGTTTTTCTTTGCCCCCCCCCTGGAAAAATTCCTAGCGACGCCCATGGTTAAGCGAAAAGGTTTAAGGGTAACTCACTACTGGTTTATTAATGAAGACACTGAGGTTGAATCCATTTTAGCAAACGTATTATTACGAATGATTAACAACTCCGATGTCTTAATAAGACAAATAAGACATATGATGTAATTTTACGAGGCACGGTCTGTTAACGTCGAAGACCATCTATTCTTGTACGCCTTAGCCTCAGTCAATGCTTCTTTAATCTAATGTTATAGCAATATTGATATACATTACATGTCGTCGGTCTAAGCAAAGCATTTGGAAGCCATACATTTTTCTCCCGTCAAAATAATATGTTAATTTAACCAAGATTACATCTACATCAAAAGAAATCCGCGGTACTTTGTCATAAAATAAAACCTGTGAACAGCTACAACACTGGCCATTTTTAGTCTGCGTATTTAACAGCGCGATTCTGATTACATCTCGTTATTTGATCTCGTTCTGTGCTAATGTGAGGAATTGAAGATTATGTGCGCAGTAGAAACTGTTGTGGAGTTGAAGGCTTAAAGCCTGAACCCCTACCCCCCCACCCCACACCCTTCAAGCGGGTTTGGGGGTGGGGTGGGCTGGTTCACTTGTAACTGCTCTGTTAAAAAACAACATCAAGGTCTCATAAAGTACACAGGATGAGCTGAGCATTAGAGCAAAAGTCTACGAGAGATCAATCAGCTGTTAGGTATTCAATTATGTAGCGAGGATGTTTCAGTGAGATAAAATTTAGGAGTCGAAAAGTTAACGAGTAAATTTATATAACTTGTTACTTTAGAAACAAAAAAAAATTCTTTATATAATGTAATCCTGTGTAATTTTGCAATACTTTAATATGCAAGGGACATCTCATTACGATTGGAACAGATATCTTCAAACTTATATAACCTTGCTAATCCATCTACCATTTTGTCACAATGTCTTTTGATCGTTCAGAACTTCGGGAAATCGCCGTGGCAACTCAAAAACTGTTCATAAATCTTTCCGCCTCAAAAAGCTGCGGACACATCTAAGTGGACTTGACCAAGATCAAAACATGTTTACATTTTTATTAGGGCTGCGGAAATTATCGATTAATTTCTCGATTAATCGTTAAAATTTGTATCGATTAAATATCGATTAAAATAATTTTAATCGATAAAAATTCGATTAAAATTTAAGAATTAAAATAATTAAATTTAATTTAATTAACAATAATTTATTTATTTTTGAACGTACAAACATCTCCCGCGTAATATTAAAATTTATTTTATTAATATATGTTGACCGGCAGACGTCAACTAAAAAATGGCTGACAGCCAGGGCCGTCTTTACACCATTTTGGGCACCCGGGCAAAGAAATAGTGTTGGGCCCTTCCCCCGCAGGAATAAAAAATGAATATATATAATATATATAAATAAACATATTCCCATGTGGCCATATGCTCGTGGGCCCCCGGGCAAATGCCCAAAGGGCCTATGCGTTAAGACGGCCCTGCTGACAGCATCAGCGCAGTTAAATTTAAACATATAACTAGAAAGTTGAGCAAATATGTTGTTTTTAAGCTAACTGCGGATGGCAAAGTCGAAGATGGTGAAAACGTTTACTGTGTTTACTGCCATAAACAATTCTCTTTTAAAGGATCAAATACATCGCTGACGTACCACCTTCAGCACAAATCAAGTATCAACACATTGTAATGAAATTTAGTTCAAAAAATTCTTAATTTTCAATGTCCGTGAGAAATGTTCAGTTTAATGACGTCATAAATTTCTATTTTTGGTTTTAATCGAAACAATGTTCATGATAAACCCAACCACATATCCCCGGTTTTAATGACTAATTCTCTGTGTAAGAACTTAATTATGTACATTTGTAACTCTTTAAACATCCAGTGTCAATGAACTGTGTGTTGTTCTTGGGAGTTCAGTTTTACCAGAGCCGGATTAAAACTTAATGGGGCCCTAAGCTTTTTGATAGCGAAGTCAATAGTGCGCTCGCCTCATAAGATGAGGGGCGTGGGATCTAGACCAACGCTAAAGCCAAAATAATGACATTGATGAATGACTATCGCTAAAAAGTCCTACGCTGACCTGGAGATGAGATGGGCGCCGCCAAGGTCTACCAAGCCCGAGAAAGTTCTGATGGAAACTTTAGAACCCCCTACGACCACGAGGTTATGGGGCACTAAAAAAGAAGCTATTTGAGACACGGGGGCCCATTCGAAGTCCAGATATTCTAAACCAGTGCCATATATTGAGAAAAAAATCCGGGGGCCAATAGAAGACTGGGGCCCTAAGCTATAGTTTGTTTAGAAAATAGGTAAGTACAGCACTGGATTTTAGTTTTCTCCAAGTAGAAACAAAAAGTTGAGTCAAAAGTTTTAGTCAACAAGGCTTCAGAAATACTTTTTCCAATGCCCTTAACAAGACTTTCAATTAAAGGTTATTTGACAACACTAAAGCGTAGAAATTACATTCTTTTTAATTTATCTTGTATTGTTTTACGCAGAAAATATTGAAGAATTACACACGATTAAAGATACAACAAAGCTATGATTGCAGATAAAATTCAAAAGAAACTCAAATATTGAAATAATTTTTTGAACAGAATTTTCCCACAAACAATCTTTAAAGATGTAAAGATATTTTTAATACTTGTTTTATAAAATAATCGCAATATATTGGTTTTATAAGTGTGTTACAAAATGCTAGAGACCTCGTGTGAACTTAAATACCCACCTTTCTAAGAAAACCAATTTCACTTGTGTAAACTTAGACATTAGGACATGAACATTAAATGCGATTAGAAGAAGAAAAACAAATTAAAAAAAAATTCAATCTACAGAGGGAGTATGATTTCACTCCAGCTAACGTTAATTATTTCTTAATTACCTAACATGGCCTCACACTAAATCGTTTCTATTGGACATTAAAAAAACGTTGTTTTTATTGATTTTGCTGAAGTGTTGTTGTTTTTTTTATTTATCCCGATGAGTTTGTGGCACAAATACCAAGTCTCGCGTGTGAAGCTGCTATCTATTTCCTCTTACCTTCTGTCACTCAGCCACTGGGAAAGATAAATATGGATTGGTATTAATGAACCCAGAATACGCATGCCAATATTTACACGAGAAGCTATTGTATGACTATGAACACCTTGACGACCAAGAGTAGTAAAAGACACAAGATAAACGTATCTTCTGTTTTAAAAAAAAATCATCTATATTATAAATGTGGGCGTGGCTGGAAATTGCCTTTATACAAGTTTTATTAGGAGCTATTAGGTTTACTAGCTCAGCAAAATTTACTATACTTAACAGGACATGTGTCTTTATAATGTATTGGCTGACTAAAACATTTTTTGAAAAAGTGTTAATTAGAATTTGTGAATTACTTGATTGAGGATTTTTTTTTAAAGAATGTTTATTATTATTTTCTAAAGTATGTACGGGATTCTGTTGATGAAGCATCGGATATAATCAACTATAAGCGGCGTCAATTTTATGAAGCAATCACAAATACTTCAAAGTATCGACCACCACCTTAGTGAGTTAACAATCGTTAAAAAGGTACAGGGTCGAATATGATGGCCGTGCGTATGTCTGATGACAAACTCCCTGTATGTAAACATATTCCAAGACATAAGTATCAGACTCAGTGATTTCTGTATTTTCAAGTTTAAATGAGTTTTTAATATCTCGGTCAGAATTAGATCTTTAGAAAATTTCATTGTGTTCAAACGTCACTTGGACATATTGTAAACTATCGAAGTAGTTTCTTTAAATGTAATTAACATTCGCTCCAATATTCATTTAATATAATGTTTTTAAAGTAAATTTTCTGATTCTGTCCGCCAAGATTTTTTTCTTTCAAGTTAAATCTAATCATATTATTGAAGCTGCCAGTAAGATTAAATAGATATCTGACCAAGAGATTCAAACTCTGGAAGATCAAGTTCTATCTGACCTATGGGTTCAAGTGAGATCTGATCAAGCTCTATTTCACAAACAGGTTCAAGCTCTAACTGACCAATAGATCAAAGCTCTATCTGACCAATAGATCCAAGCTCTATCCGACCAAGAGATCAAAGCTCTATCTAACCAATAGATCAAACCTCTATCTAACCAATAGATCCAAGCTCTATCTGACAAATAGATCAAACCTCTATCTGACCAATAGATCCAAGCTCTATCTGAACGATAGATCCAAGCTCTATCCGACCAAGAGATCAAAGCTCTATCTGACCAATAGATCAAAGCTATATCCGACCAATAGATCAAACCTCTATCTCACCAATAGATCCAAGCTCTATCTGACCAATAGATCAAAGCTCTATGTGACCAATAGATCAAACCTCTATCTGATCAATAGATCCAAGCTCTATCTGATCAATAGATCCAAGCTCTATCCGACCAATAGATCAAAGCTCTATCTGATCAATAGATCCAAGCTCTATCTGACCAATAGATCCAAGATCTATCCCACCAATAGATCCAAGCTCTTTCTGACCAATAGATTAAACCTCTATCTGACCAATAGATCCAAGATCTATCCGACCAATAGATCAAACCTCTATCTAACCAATAGATCCAAGCTGTATTTGACCAATAGATCCAAACTCTATCTCACCAATAGATCAAAGCTATATCCGACCAATAGATCAAACCTCTAACTCACCAATAGATCCAAGCTCTATCTGACCAATAGATCAAAGCTCTATTTGACCAATAGATCAAACCTCTATCTGATCAATAGATCCAAGCTCTATCTGATCAATAGATCCAAGCTCTATCCGACCAATAGATCAAAGCTCTATCTGATCAATAGATCCAAGCTCTATCTGACCAATAGATCCAAGATCTATCCCACCAATAGATCCAAGCTCTTTCTGACCAATAGATTAAACCTCTATCTGACCAATAGATCCAAGATCTATCCGACCAATAGATCAAACCTCTATCTAACCAATAGATCCAAGCTCTATTTGACCAATAGATCCAAACTCTATCTGACCAATAGATCAAAGCTCTATCGGACCAATAGATCAAATCTCTATCTGATCAATAGACCCAAGCTATATCCGACCAATAGATCAAAGTTCTATGCGACCAATAGATCCAAGCTCTTACTAATCAATAGATCTAAGCTCTAACTGACCAATAGATGAAAGCTCTATCCGACCAATAGATCAAAGCTATATATGACCAATAGATCCAAGCTCTATCTGCCCAATAGATCCAAACTCTATTTGACCAATAGATCCAAGCTATATCCGACCAATAGATCCAAGCTCTAAACCAACACCAGGCTACTCTATGTAGAGACCATCCTGTCTATCGGCAGGATACCTTTAATGCCAGAGAATCAGCCAGGCTAAGGGAAGTGAGAGTATTGGCAAACTTAGGGAAAATGCGAGGCCATCAATAAACTCATGTTATCTAGAGTCTGAGGGAGGGTCTTTGTCAGCCTCATGGTTTTAGTGAGGTGGGTGGGGGGAGGAGGCTGTGATCTTATGTGGGAGGAGATCAGGAGGCAGAGGTTGATTTAGAAAGCCGATTTGATGGATTGTTCGGCGTCATTGAATGGAAGGAGGGAAGACGAAAATTGGTTTTTGAGAATGGCTGGAGGTGAGAGGATCTGGATTTTAAATAAAAAAATAAAAAAATTATGTTTACAAATGTCGAGATTTGATAAACATGTTGTTACGGCACAACAGGATGTGAAGGTCATCTCAAAGCGTGAAAATGTATGCGATTAGAATGTTATTTTACGAACATCTTTAAACATAGCGCACAGTGCAAATGGCAGTTTTAGACCTTACGTTTTCGAAGAGTATCGAGTACTTAGATTCCTGTAACATCTACAGCTCCTACGATATTGTGGTCGGATCATGGAACATGCTATATCTAGCTTGAATTTTCTCCCTTCAGCTTCCCCTCTCTCTCTTACACACACACAAACACACACGTAAAATCCTAGAAATGGGCTGAACTTTCAAATGTCTGTACTTTTTTAACTTTAAGAAATAAAATAACTTTTTTAAAAAAAATTCTCAATTAACAGAAATAAAAAAAACTGATGGTTTTAGGGAAGACGAATAAATTCTTCAACATATTATTGAAAGTTGGATCGATGGTGCCTCCTATTAAAAGGGGACGAAAACAAGGTTTCCCCCTGTCGGCACAATTTAAATCATTATCTATTAATCTTCTTCTGATTGAAGACAATTTTCTATCTCTTTCGCTTGCTTATAATCGTATTTCTTTCTTTCTTTTTTCCTCGTATTTTGTTTTTAGTTAAAATATGTTATTTTAATATAATAATTATTATGGACGCATTGTAATTATTAATGATGGTAAGAGCAAAAATTAAGTTTTGGTAAGGTAACATTTGTAGAGGGTAAGGCTGAAAAATGGAAGGAAGAGAGCAATACACTTTATTGACCGAAGCCTTCCTAAGAGAACGCACAGGCAGTAGCAAATAACAAGATTTATATTAGAATAAGATTAAAAACTCGAAAAATTCTTGTCGTCAATGCATATGTTGTGTTGTAAAGTTTTATATTTTCGCATTTTTGTTTCCTTTAATCGTTTCAACATATTTTACCTAAAATGTTTAAGATGTTTGTCAATGAACATAGTCATAAATTCTGGAAGTTTTATCTTCTGACTTTTATGTTGTCATTGAAAATATAATTTTCACTAATTGAAAAATACAATAATTACATCATGAGTAAGTCAGATTTTTTTTTAGTCCCATAACCTCGTGGTCGTTATAACCTCGTAGTCGTAGGGGGATCTAATGTTACCATTAGAACATTCTCGGGCTTGGTAGACCTGGCGGCGCCCATCCCTCTCCAGGTCAGCGAAGGACTTTCATAGCGTTAGCCATTCATCAACATTTTTATAGTGGCTTTAACGTGGGTTAGATCCCACGCCCCTCAGCTTGTGAGGAGAGCGCGCTATTGACTTCCAGTCAGATTTACCCGGCTTTTAATCCGCTTTTCTTTATTTGTTTGGGGGGAAAATTTGAAATACATGCACGAAACTATTGAAAAATTGTGGAAAAGTTAATTTTATCAACACTTTATCAACATTTAAATCTCTAATAAAAATGCAGGACTAAACACAAACCATAGATAAGCGTAGGACGCAATAATCTTCTGTATAGAAGGAGCGTCTGTAAACAGATAAGATAAGATAAGATAATACGTCAATTACCTGATAGAATCCTAATACATCAATTACCTGATAAAATACTGATACACCGATTAACTACAAGATTCCAGATGCACCAATTATCGGATAGAATACTGAAACAACAAATTTCTTATAGAATCCTGATACACTAATGACATGATAGTTTCTTGATGCATCTAATGCGTGGTGGAGTTCCGCGGAATTATCAACATTAATCCTGAAGGTTTTATAACAATTTTACGTCTTACAAACACAATCTCTCTCTCTCTCTCTCTCTCTCTCTCTCTCTCTCTCTCTCTCTCTCTCTCTCTCTCTCTCTCTCTCTCTCTCTCTCTCTCTCTCTCTTTGTGTGTGTCTCTCTCTTTCTCTTAAAGCTCTATCTCTCTCTCTGTCCCTAACTCTCATTCTTTCTCTCTAACTCCCTTTCTCTCTAACTCCATTTGTCTCTAACTCATTTCTTTCTAACTCCGTTTCTCTCTAACTCCCTTTCTCTCTAACTCCCTTTCTCTCTAACTCCCTTTATCTCTCATTCTCTCCCTCTCTGAAACTCCCACTCTCCTGCTTTATTTTTTCTCTCCTCATCCTCTGTCAATATCTTTCTATTCCTCAACTCCCTCCTCTCTCTCTCTCCCTGCCTCCCTCTCTCTCTCTCTCCCTGTCTCCCTCTCTCTCTCCCTCTCTCTCTCCCTCTATGTTTTACTTTTCCTGTGTCTCCCCGCCCACTTCTTACATTCAATAATCATATGATCACATACTCTGACCTTTACAATCTCTTATGAATGAAAATATCGTATTACTTTTTATTTCTTTTTATCCTTTATTTCATTTAAAGTTGTTTCGTAGGCTTAAAAAACATAACGTGTGTTATTTTCTTTGTCAATTTTTTTTTCCAGATTAAAATTATTTTGTTTCTTTTTATCGTTTGTTGAAGGTGATCTCTGGAGATGGTTTCCTCCGACAAAAAGAAGCTGTGTATTTCTAGCATCTCATTTCAATCAAATATTTCTATTAAATAATAATAAGAATAATGATAGAAATAATAATTAAAATAAAAAGTACTGATCAAATGTCCATGGTTATGTAATCATGTTAAAATTGGTTTGGATATTCCTAACAATACCCATGTGTGGTTGTCAAGGTATGGGTTGTATTCATGTTTAGGTTTTAACGCATGGTTGACGATATCAAGACGATTTTCATGCGATTGGTTTAATCTATGGATGCTAATTTTTAAGCATAGATTCAGAAAGAAAAAAAAAGACCAAAAAAAAACAGTATAAAAAAACATAGTTTGGTGGTAATAATAACGATATGGTGAAGAGTGTTTCATTCAAATTTTAACTAACGAACCATTAGATGAGGGTCTAGACATGATAAAATGAAGGGTCTCAACTACTTGTTCAAATTCTCTTCACGATAATTGAATCCCCAGGCTAAAGGATGATTGTTTTTTTTTCTTTATTATTTTTGATATTATGCTAGTTTTTATTTTCCTCCAAATAAATTCAATAAGTTTACATTTTCACTGATTAGTCATTTTTTCCCCGAAACCCCTTTGAACTCAAATTTCTTATTCCAGTAAATATGCGATGTCTAGGACTTTATATGTAAAGAAAGTCTGTCTACCCCTGGCGCTAGGCCGGGTATCTTGAGCTAAGCTAGTCTGAATAATTAAGGTCAATATGTTTTTTTTTCCTAGGCCAAGAGTTTACACGTAAAGGTAAAGGACGGTAGTTTTGTTTTAGCCTGCAATTTAAGACTCAAGTGGATATTTTTGTCTCCACTCGTGAACAGCTGAAAAGAACACAGCAAATGACAAAAGCGATAACAAGTATCTATTAATTACATTAATTAAAACTAAAATTGCGAAAGAACCAAATACCATGGAGAAATTTTAATAACAATCTTTGACAATTTCATATTTTTTTAAGGTATTACTTTTTAACTGTGGTCGTAAATAATTGACAAAGCCGGAGTCGCACAGAACGCAAAGAAAGGAAAGGTAACAATTTATGTTTGGAAAAAAATAAAGAAACATGCAACTTAGCCAAGGGTTGGCTATGACTGTTTTAAATACTCCTGGCGCCAACAGTATGACACCCAATCACTCACATCACGTGTTGAAGACACGGTTTCCTAATAAGTTGAGGCAAACAGTTGTAATGAGAAAAATATATTATTTAAAAGTTTTTATCGGGAGTCTATTTGCAACATTATTCAATTGTGTCTATATCCCCGATCGACTGTCTTCCGCTGTAATTTCTATTTTGTATTTTTTTTGTAATGAAGATCGTCAAATGTGGTTTTCAAATATAAAAGCGCACTTTGAAAGATGTAAACAAAAATTAACAGAAAATGTGTTCCGTTGTTCGTGCGTTTTTATGTGCTTGTTGTAGCTATCATGTATTCTATATAGTGTGTATTGTTTGTAGGTAGGTTTTTGTTTGTTAGTGTACATTGTTTGTTAGCGTGCACAGTCACAGTCTAATGTCTGGAACTTTTTTTTTCAAACAACCATAAGGAAGAAAATTAAAATTCGATCCTCTCAAAATGACAGGATTATCTGTAATCGGTAAACATGTTTGTGTGATTTACAGCAGTGCTTCTCAAACTTTTTAATGTGGCGGATCGGCAGGAAATTTTTCATTGCTCCAGGGACCGGTGCTCTATTTTACCTGTACTGAGATGGCAGCGAAATGTATTTTTTTTGCCGAAAAATTGACAAATTCTATAGGGTTAATATTAATGTTAAAAACGGAGGATTATAATTATATTAATCTTTCCTTTCTTGGTAACTTCTTCGGACCTGCAGCAGATGGCCCACTGACCAGCACCGGTCCGCGGACCCCCACTTTGAGAAGCACTGATTCACAGAACTTACATTAATTTGAGAAAGAAACGAAGCTGAAATGAACTTAATCGATGATAGGAAAAGTATTATCGGAAACATTGTTATCAATTATTTATTAAAGCGCTTTGTGGTTTTGAATTTGATGAAAACATTTTCTTACAGTGGTCAACATTCCGTTGGCAACAGCTGACAACACACACACACAAACAGTGCTACAAAAAGTTTTTGTGAGCAGTTGAACTGGCGAATAAAAAACTAATCACGATAGTTATATTACAGCTGTCTGGTTCGATACCCTGATGGTATTCAACCCTTTTGAGATTCACACTGAAGTAATAATCGATTATGACGACAGCCTTCCAGTCGATAAACACTCTTCGCACTCTTAAAAAGGGGCCGTAGGAAATCGGTTACAACCAAGTCTGGGCCTAACAAATTATGTCAATCTTATAACACGTATTAAAGTGATATGATGATTGACTGCCTGAACGTAACTCTCTTGGGTTACACCTTTTGTTTTTTTTTAAAAGGACTGCGTTATTATGTAAATGTTTATTGAAGAAAGCACCTGTCTTAAAACAAATTTGTTAACGTAGTAAAAATAACAACAACAAAATAATTATTTAAAAAAAACAAAGAAAGCCCACCAAAATCCAAGAAAACATAAAATTGCTTTAAAAGCATATTTGTTTTCTTCAGCCGAACATAATTCGTACGATTACCATCGGAGAAAGTTCGGTCAATTAAGTTAATGATGACTGTTTCTACCGATCCTTCCAGAGTAACTTTTTTTTGGGGTAGCATACGCTCAATTACTGCTAGGAGACGGTCGGATTGAACTCCGGCCCTCGGGCAAAGTCACTAGGACCACGATTGAAATCCTCGGTTGATATTGACGACCTTTGGCATATATCGCTGTGTTGGCAAGTTTGTTTTGCTTCCTTTTTAAAAAAAAATATATTGGCTCAAAGTTTCGTAGCATAGACTGCTTGGGAAAAGCCTAATTTATATATATTTTGTAAATCTTTTTTATTGGTTTTCGAAGGCGGGAAAAGGTAGGTTGAGAAGTGGGTGGAATTTATTTTTCTAATCATTAGTGGAAGGAATTTTTATTCACGGCTGATAACATTTTTCATAATTGTGGAAGGCATTAAAGTTAATACGGATGCATGGAGAAGGGGGAGGGGCACAAGCCCTAATTACAACAATCGGTTGATTTCAATATCTATTACTTGCTATGTCTATTTTTATGTCAACCCATAAAACTTCAATCTATGCTCTTATCAGCCTGACTTTCACAACTTTGCGTTGTCCTATTAAATCACCATAATATTTCTTCTCGGATGTCTTAAGGTCGTCTGTTTTTTTAAACGCTGAAGCACATGACTGTACCTTTAAAATATTGTTGTTTAAATTTTGCTTTATTTTTTCAACCGAATTCTTTATGGGTAGCCATTGTTTTTTCGCAAAAGCATGCGTTTATAGTAAATAAATATTTTGGTAAAGTATCAAATCGGAGGAAGTTGTCTGACAAGTTTTCAATGGACAAACGATTCAATGTACAAGTCATTCAATAAAAAAGTCATTCAATACGCAACTCTTTCATTGGAACAGCAGACCTATCAGCACTCAAATGGAGGCACCTTACAGGAATCTCTGTCAAGAAGACTAGAGTAACATCTTTTTACAGCTCATTGGAGATCGATTCTTTTACGCTTACTTAGCTGCAAGTATTTAAAGCTAATAGATTATCGAATTCAATTATAAATTTAAGTATATACTAAACACTTGAGACCAGATAAAGAAGTCAGTGATTAGAAAAACAATGGCTTTCAGTCACGCTGTCACTAAGTTAGGCAAGAGACATCTTTCATGGTATCGCCGTTATTAACACTTCTCGAGTTTTTAGCCCTTGGGGGCTTTTGAAACGATGAAAGAAAACGTCTCCTCTGTAAGATGTAACCAGAAGCTGGGATTTGGAGAGGTCGTGGAAGAAATGGTTAAGTTGCGGACTGGTTAATTAAGTTGGTTTCTGGTCGACTAAGCAGCTTTGGAAATTTCAAACGTAAAGAAAAGGAGTTAGATTGAGATTTTTAGAGGTTAATATAAGAAGCTGATGTTGAGTGAAAAATTAAAATAGTTAGGGTGGCTACTAATTAAATCCCTTATATTAACTTCACCGCCTTGTCTCTCTGTCGTGCTTGGTCCCGCCCGTTCGCGGGAAAAAAAATGACCCACTTCTCGTGATGTTATCGAGCTGATATATTGCACATAGAATTTGGACACCAAACAATGCATTGTATCAAAAATTTCAGATCCATCGAATTTACTGTAATTAAATTAATGAATGTTTAGTTTCTCTCTATGTATCTCTATGTAACATGTAAATTTGTGTGCTAGTCTGTCGTGCGGTGCGTATTATATTTAACAACCGTATAATACTTTCCTGTCAAGCGGTGCGTTGCGTATTATAATGAACATACTTTTATAATATTTTCTCTACCTGTAAATGTTTTTGTTAGTCTGTCGCGCTGTACGTATTATATTGAACATAATCAATACTTAGTGTTATGTATAATATATAAAGGATTTATAGTCAAAAACGGGGTTGTTTATTTTAAATGTTGTGTTCTCTAGAAACTGTTGCGTATATAGGAAGATGGTTGAATGATTGTTAGGTAAAAGCTTTCAGATAAAAATGAGTGGTTTTCGCTTTGTGCATATATGCAAGAGGTAATAGGGAAAATTGATTTCTCTCCTGGACTCTGGATTTCGCCGCAACTAAGTTTTTTATTTTTATTTTGGTATATTCGTTTTATTTGTGTACTATTTGTCCGTTGAGGAAGGCTCTTTGACGAAATTTCGCCGTTTTGTTACGTCCTGTCAGGCTCACTCATACCATGTTTATAAGTTATCCATCTATTACTCTATAAGCCCGATTGTAGTCTCGCCCATATTTTATTTGAGATTACTGAGTTACATTATTCTACCCACGGCTAATCACTACAAACGCGCCATTGCTTTATAAGCATCGGACAAAATTGATATTTTTATCTGAATAAATTTAATACCCACTACTTGTTACAGATAATACACTTTTTACTTACAGTTATAGTCTTTTTTTTTACATTCAATTTGACTTGAATTAAGTAATACTAATTTGAAAATGAAAGTCTTGAATTTAAATAAATTTTCTGATATTCATTAAACTTTTGTTACTGGCATAAGGGCATTCAATTACAGTGACATCATACGAACAATGTTACCTTATTACTATGACATATGATTACTATGAGATGAAAAGGTATATTCTACCTTTGCCTTTGTTATTATTTTTAAAAAAATATTACCTCTTATTGTTTCTTATCATTCCGTCTCCTAATTTCGACTTCAATTGTGTCTCATTTTGACTCTTCGACTTGTTTATTTTCTTTCATCTCTAAATTAATATTAATCAATTAATGTTATTTTATTTTATTTTAAATAATAAATCAGCAGCTACGAATTCTTGGATACTAACAAGAGAGTTAATATACAACAGCACTCTGCAAAAAATTATGATAATTGAAAGTAGGCATTGAATTAGATGCAAAATAAATTATACTCGAATGATATAATCCTCTGTTAGAATGATCAAATCGCTTTTGAGTACGATTCTACCTTCAAGCGATCCCAATGTGATTTTAATGATTTGAAAATATAGTTGATGTCACGCTTGTCTGTTTGTCAGTGCGTCTAAGGCCATTTTGAGGAATGACATCGAAATATTTATGACAGACAAGAAGTTCGTGTCTGAATAGGTACACACGTTACGGTGTTTACTATACTAGGTTTTGACAGGCATTATTCTCCTTTGGTTGACAGACGGCATCCTATAAATGTCGAAAAAGGAAACATCAGGGATAGAAGCAACAAAAAAAAACCCAAAAAAAAACAACACCCGTCTTAACAAACCTTTAAACAAGGATTCTCCCCTAAGGCCATTACATGGATGTTTGTTTTTGTTTCAATCCCAATATACTGCTATCGTCAACTGTCTGAAAGTGAGTGACGGGGAGAGATAACGGCTTTCTGACTGCTCCTGTTATCGTCTCAATTAGGAATGGGTGAGAGGTGGTTTGGGGCGGGGTTTGGGGCTGGGTTTGGGGCTGGGTTTAGGGCGGGGGGGATGGGGGTGGGGGAGTTCTTGTCATCAGTTAATTAAGTTCAAATTAAGTTTTACTCAATCACAGCTGCCTAGGAAATTTTGTTTAATTTTAATTTAAAACAGAAAAGGTAGAGCTCAGGGGTTAATGGTCAAGTGTGCCTTAATTTTTTTTTCTTTTTTTTTCGAAAAATATTTTTTTTTCCCCTTGTGGTTTTTACGGTAATTTTTTTTTACTTCCTTTCTCTTCTTATATTACGAGTTTCGTTTTATAAATAATTGTGTCCATTTTTTCAGTTTCTGTATTTTGTATTTTTAATTAATTATTATTTTTCAGGGAATAGTATGTACAGTGGCGTCACTAGGGGGGCGGGGGGGGGTCACCCCGGGTGACACCCATCAGGGGGTGACACCCGAGCCTAAAATTTTAATGTGTATGATTTTATGTCAGAAAAAAAAGAAGACACATTTTTTCATCTACAAAGAAATTAAGGAATATAATGAAAAGCGTTGAACGCGAAAAATTTTATTTTAAAAAATATCAGTTTTAAATTGCAATAATGAAACAGTTCCAACACACAAACAACATTTTATAAAATTAGGAAAAATGAAAAGAAACAGTCGCAGCAGAGAGATATTTTAAAAAAAGGCTGGACATGAAAGGGGCAGTGTCTTATGTTTTAAAAGATATAAAGCCATTTGGGCTTGGACACACTGACAGCATGGACGAATCCCAACCTCACGACCCCCTCAACCAAAGTGGGGTGGGGGAATATGATATTTATTCCCCCACCCCCATAAAAAAAATTTAAAAAATAAATTTAAAAAATCAAAGGATGGGTTTGTTGATGGTTTTTTAGAGGAAAATTATTAATTTAATGTATTTGAGTTATTATTTCGTTATATATATATATATATTTTAAAGGCGTGAAAGCATAGATATACATTTTTATATACAGATACTCCTCCGGTTACGACGGTCCCATCCCGACTAACGCTGTTTTGTGGTTGCGAACGAGCCCGCTTAATAAATATATGTGACGCGTTATTCCGTATTTTTAAATATTTTTTTTTAACTTTTGTTTTTCATGGGTTAACGAATTGTTTTCTCTATTTGAAATCAAAAATTTATTGAAAAATAGGTATTATTATTATTTCAACTTCAACTTACGTTTGCTAATTTTTCTCATTGCAAAGTTTTCAATCAAGTCAGTAAAACTAAGTAAGCTTACACGTTCCTTTTTAATGCTCATTATAGAGAGCATAATCAGTCTTTGTTGTCCCCTGCACATTTTTACTAATTTTATATTCTTTTCAACTTTGAAAGGGATCGCTCTCAGTTGCATCTTACAGTCATCATTGAAAGATAGATAGGACTGTGTGAAATTTAGCTCCTTCAAAATCAGCAAAAGTTTTAGCTTCTGTTCACGTGTTTTGAATTTCGCATTGGTGTAACTTCCTTTCCTTACCCTGAGCCTGGGTCTGGGACAATATGTGTTTTAAAGATAAAGAGTTCTGAAAATTGAACTAATTGTGAAGGTAAGCAGTCTTCGAAATTGCTTGAACATGCTTCCATAACTGGTTGCTGCACATCGGGAGGACGAAATGCAGATCTCAGTAGATTTGTAAGAAAACCAAATTTCTCATGGATGCCTTTATATGCGCCTAACCGATGGTGTAGGGCTTATGAAAGTTTGTGAATGATTACCAGAAATACCTCAAATTTGAAATTTTTATCTCGGGGAGAATACTGTTTTGGTGATGTCATTTTATCAAACTGACGTTTTTTTTAAATATTTTTTTAAAAATAGCATTGAATATTGTTATATACTCTTTTACCACGAGATTTGTCCTTTCCTTGTCTCATAGGAATCAATGCTGTCTTTTAATAAACTCAAATTTTCCAAATTTCAAGTAAAATAGCGACTTCCAGTTGTTCAAGTTCCTTTAGAAATCATTCTGCTTCAAGTCGACAGTCAAGTGACTGCTTTTCATTGTTTGTTAATTCTCCAGTGCTGCGATATTCTCATGGTATGAGTTATTAACAAACCTTACAGCGTCATGTCAGGCTGACCCTCTTGTGTCAGACAAGCAGAACCGTAACTGGGTTTTCAGCGCCCTTGGCTATTTCATTTTTTGCGCCCTGAGAAAAAGGGAAAATTTACTAATTATACAGAATAAATGATCATTGAAGATGAGCCTCGCGCCCTTGGCAACTGCCCCGATGCCAAAAATCGTCGTTAAGCCTCTGCAGACAAGGCTTTGTTAACATGTATCAATTTCATGTATTTTTTGAAGTACAGGTCAACTATGAGTAGATGGCAACAAGCCGGGTGATAAATATTTTGCAGTAGACAAAACAAATCTGACTGCAGCAGGACAACTGCTGCACTTTTCCTAACCACATTAATGGAACGAGCTGTGCACGGCATATAATGAGCAACACGGCTCTTCTCATAAAGAATAGCCTGGTTTCCGTTATACTTCCTACTTCTCATTTGCCGCATTGCCGTATGACTGTCCAAGGAAATTTTCAGGATTCATACAAATATTTGTCTGCATCTTTATTATACACTGATAATTTATAATAAGTTTGGGGGACTTAAATTATTGGGGGCTTGCCTAGCCCATTCAGCACCCCCCCTTTTTAATCCACCATAGGGGGATTGGGTCAATTATCTGTGACGAGGTGGGAGAGTGGTGTTTAAGAAATGTGACGTCACATCAAAAACGCGCAACTTTAAATAAAAGTTCCACTTAAATATTTGATTATTTACCATTTATTTAATTGCGTTTTCAATGACTTCACGCGTGTTACGATATTAGAGTGAGGCAGACTTACCCTAAATACATATTTAAATGACAAAACAATAATTTGCAACATGCTAATTTTTATTGAGAAGATACGGCTTGGGGGGGGGATGTCAAAGCTTTGTGACGTCATATCGTAATAAAGGGGTGGGGGTCTAAGTTTTTGTGACAAAGTATGAGGCTGGGGGAGGTTGGGGTAAAAATCGGAAACCTCGCGTGACGTCCTTTACGGACGGCCCCTTCAGTAGTGAAGGGGTGACACCATGAGCTACGGCCCCGGGTGACACCAATCCTAGCGACGCCTCTGAGTATGTATTATGTAATGCAAATTTAATTTAAATTATTGTGTTCATTTATTTACTGTTGAAGGCCTTAGCCGCAAGTTCTACAGGTGTATTAGGCTATTAATAAAGACATAATTTATTTTATTGTTTAGATCACACAATTCTTTGCGTAACTTGTATTTTATTTCAAATGCTTTATCGTAGTCCTCATTCCATGTGATATATTAAAGGAGTGTGAGACTGATTTCGACGGCAAATGATCAGAAAAACAAGATTTTGAGATTACATTATTAACCTGTAGGCGGGTAGAAAATGGGGTCATGTAATTTTAAATTTTAGCCATTAAGTGTGCGTTCGTGTGGGTATTGTCATCGAATGCAGTGGCTACTGGCACAGTGTTACCATTTCGTTCCAAAGTACTCGAAATATGAAAAAATGTATAAATTGAGAGATTGACGACTATAACAATGATTGAATCGCATTGCTCTCTAAAAAAAATCATCAAATGAATCGTTACAATCTTATCACTTAACATAAACACGGTCAAGTAAATCGAAACACATTAAACAGGGCATTCACACCTTTAATAAATTAAGATACAAGCCACTCATTGGAAAAAAAAGTCTATCCATCAACATCCATCCATCAAACATCAGCACTTAAAACACTCGGACGCTCTGAAGAAAACCAAGACACAGTAAATTGTATACTTACCACAGAGCCAGTCCGCGCAGCTTCCGGGTTGAGGGGACTTCCGAAATCGGCGTGGGGCAATGACAGAGTATTTGACGGGCTGGACGGCCGTAAGTGCAAAAAATTATCGTTCCTTACGGTGGTGAAATCTGGGAACACAAAAGCGGACTCTGACTCTCTCCGCAGTAATTCCATTTTGACCCTCAGCGCGTCGGACTCGCGCCTCAGCTGTTCGGCTTTCGTTTTCATTCTTCGGACTGGAGTAATTAGTTCTTTGGGATCCGTACGGTCTTTGGAGCGCTTCCGGCAGATTTGCTCCGATTATGGAACGAAGCGCTTCGGATTTCAGCCTCAGCATGTCCGAAGTTGCCCGAAGATAATCGGAGTTGGCTTTCAGTGAGTCGCACCGACATTGGATGGGGTCTGACCTGGCCCGCCATAGATCTGCCCTCATACGGCGAAGTCGGGGAAATGCGGCAGCCCGGTTGGCGACTGACCTGTGAAATTTTGAATAATTTAAATACAAAACGGTGTCGTAATTTAAAATTTTGAACTATAAACAGAATATATAAGTTCTAAGTGTATTTAAACATTCCGTCCCGGCAGGACTTTGCTATGTTCAATAGTGCCATGAACGAACATAACACTTTTCTTCAACAGCATATTATTTATTAAAAATGTTTTTTAAAGAAATTATTTTCATTATTATTATTATTATTATTTATTTATTTATTTATTATTTTATTGGATTGGGTAGGATTGGTACTTGTTTTTCTTCAAATTTATAAGTTTTTACCATATAACTAAAATCATTTGATGTGTCAGATTCGTCAACTGCTTTTAAAGAACATTCGAACAAGAAATTGCCGCTACAAACCAGGAGACAACCATTGTGGTAATTGGGTGCTACCTACCTCGAGACACCCCGCTGTGATAGCGGGCGCTACGTACCAAGGGACACCCAAATGGTATAGGGTGCTCCATGCCTGGAGAGAACCCATTGTGGTAGGACTGCTACATTCCCGGAGACACGACATTGTGCTAGTGGATTCCTACAAACCTGGAGGCGACCCATTGTGGTAGAGGATGCTACAGCCCTTGAGACACCCCATTGTGGTAGAGGATGCTACAGCCCATGAGACACCCCATTGTGGTAGAGAATGCTACAGACCTAGAGACACCCCATTGTGTAGAGAATGCTACAGACCTTGAGAAATCCCCTTGTGGTAGAGGATGCTACAGACCTAGGGACACATGTGGTAGAGGATGCACAGACCTTAGACCACCCCCTTGTGGTAGAGGGATGCTACAGCCCTTGAGACACCCCATTGTGGTAGAGAATGCTACAGACCTAGAGACACCCCATTGTGGAGAGAATGCTACAACCTTGAGAAATCCCCTTGTGTAGAGGATGCTACAGACTAGGGACACCCATTGTGTAGAGATGCTACAGACCTGTAGACACCACCCTTGTGGTAAGAATGCTACAGACCTAGGGACACCCCATTGTGGTAGAGGATGCTACAGACCTTAAGACACCCCCTTGTGTAGAGGATGCTACAGCCCTTGAGACACCCCATTGTGGTAGAGGATGCTACAGACCTGGAGACACCCCATTGTGGTAGAGAATGCTACAGACCTTGAGTATCCCCTTGTGGTAGAGGATGCTACAGCCCTTGAGACACCCCATTGTTGGTAGAGGATGCTACAGCCCTTGAGACACCCCATGTGTGGTTAGAGGATGCTACAGCCCTGGAGACACCCCTTGTGGTAGAGAATGCTACAGACCTGGAGACACCCCCTGTGTGGTGGATGCTACAGCACCGGAGACACCCCTGTGGGTATGAGGATGCTACAGCCCTTGAGACATCCCCATTGTGGTAGAGAGGATGCTACAGACCTGGAGACACCCATTGTGGTAGAGAATGCTACAGACTTGAGAAATCCCCTTGTGGTAGAGGATGCTCACAGCCCTTGAGACACCCCATTGTGGTAGAGGATGCTACAGCCCTGAGACTCCCTTGTGTAGAGGGATGCACAGCCCTTGAGACACACCCCATTGTGGTAAGAGGAGCTACAGCCCTTGAGACACCCATTGTGGTAGAGATGCTACAGACCTGGAGGACAACCATTGTGGTAGAGAGAATGCTACAGACCTGGAGACACCCCCTGTGTGGTAGAGGATGCTATCAGCCCTTGTGACACCACATTGTGGTAGAGGGTTGCCACAGACCTTGAGACACCCCCTTGTGGTAGAGGATGCTACAGACCTTGAGACACCCAATTGTGAGTAAGGGGGCCTACATTCCTGAACACACCCCATTGTTGTGCTATGTGGACACGCTACACACCTTGAGACACCCCGTTGTGATAGTGGGCGCTACATACCTGGTAGACACCCCATTGCGGTAATGAGTCCGCTGTAAGACGGTCGGTGCCGACGATGCCGCCCTGGGGCGCCGGTTCCTGCTGTAGCGCCTCCTGTATTTCAGCACGGTGGTTCCTGTTCGGGTTTAGCATGAGTTTGACATGGCGACTTCCCCGCCCTGGGCAACATCATCCGGACGGCTGGTCGGATCAGTTTGTCTGCCATCGCCTGGAAGAGATCAAAACTATGGAAAACATACCACGGGAAACACCTGGAGGTGGTGGGGAGGAACGCAATGCGTTGTTAAGTTATTTGTAAATCAAGTCGTTTTGTTTAAAAATATGTTGAGTAATAATTGAAATGATTTAATATTTAAGGCTCATTGCAATGAATTGTGCTACTTTGTCGACGAAGCCAAGGAAATTTTATCAGTACATTGATTTGTAATAAAAAGTCATAGTTTTTCCAATTCAGTGAAGAACATAATTTGAATGTGTCAACACAACGTGAGCTCAACCTTGAGCCTTCGGGTGTAAATAAGCTGTCAAAGTCTCAAGCGTTTAGAGAGGGAAAAAAGAGTAAAATGTTGAAAGGGCATGACACTGAAAAGATGAATTTAAAAATTTCAATAATGGTTGAATTATTTTTTCTCTTCTTACTTATATAGTAGCAAGTTTGTACGAACTATCTTTCACGTCAAGTACAGGATTATATTTACATTTCCATTGAAATTTGTTTGCAATTTTTAAACATTAACATATTTGAGGGGAAATTCGTATTAGATCTAGATGTTAAGGTTATCATATAATAAAAAAGAACCCGTAAAAAAACAAGTTTTTGACTATAAATACTTTATGTACGAGACATAACTAAAATAATGTTCATTATAATACGCAGTGCGTGGAAAATCCAAAAATACAAAATTTTAGTTATGTCTCGTAAACGTGTTTAATATAATGCGCACACGATCGGGAATATGTTTATCTAAAAGTATAAACAATAATAATAGCCCAAGTCACTGAGTGAAGGAAGGATCCGTAGATGCTATATCGTCAATTTTGAGCTTATATTTAAGTATATATACAAGGCGCGCATAAGAAGGTGTGCAAAATTCTAAAGATTCTAGTATTTATGACGTCATAATTTTAGCTTATATTATTTTAATTTGAAAATAGAGTGATGAATAAAAGAAGATTTGATGATTTATAATTATAAAATACTTTGTGTACCTTTCAGAAGTTAATATTCGTATTTATCAAATAAGGATAAGTTACTTGGCTTTTTTACCAAAACAAAGTGGGCCCCGTAGGCGCCCTACAGCCCAAGTGGGCGCTGTTGGCACCCTAAAACCGCTAGGTGTCAATATAATACGCACCAAATACGGCAACAAGAAGTATTAATAAAAAGGTCGTTCAATATAATACGCACCGCGACACTCATACCTCAAAATTTAACATGATACATAGTCGCATCTAAATAAAATATCACTTAAAAATACAATAATTTAATGTACAGTACATGCGAATCGATTTGAAATTATGATACATCGTGTTTTGATCATCGGCACAGTCTGTCTGCAAAATCGTATTAAAAAGTTTGTTTTCGACAAGCAAGCAAGCAAGTCAAGTGACTCACAGTACACCAGACGAGTTAATAATATACAAGGATTACCAAGAGAACGTATTCTAATTTTAACTACCCGAAGTAACTTAGATTGATTTCAAGAATCCGTTTTGTCCTACTAGAAGGAGTCCACAGTAGAAGTATCCACATCCCTTGCAATAAACTCAAATTGCTAATATACTACACACTCTTATTTTTTAAATTCATTCATATTATCTCGTGGTTGTCTTTTTGTTTGAACCCTTGCTTGCTTGCTTGTTTGTAAAAACTTATGGATCGATTGTTTAAAACCCACTTCCTCGACAGCTAGCGAAGCTGAATTTGGTTCAATGATAAAAACGATGCATCAAAATTAAGATTGATCGCATGTACTGTATATTAAATTATTATTGAATATTTTTAGATTATCTCTTATTTATCTCCGGTTGTATCATATCGGTTAATTTTTGAGATAAGTGTCGCGGTGCGTATATAGATGAATGACCTTTTTAATACTTTCCTGTTGCGCGATTTCGGTTGCGTATAATAAGGAACGATAATTTTTAGAAAATATATTCCTTATCGGTGCGCATTATATTAAACATGGTTTAACAGACATAACTGAAATGTTTGTGGATTTTGAAAGTTGTTCGTGCCTGAGTATATAAAGAACCGTATTATAGTGTATTCTTATATATAAATGTGATTTATAGTCAAAAACTAATTTTTTATGGTTTTTAAAAATCCTATTATATTAACTCGTGGTGCTGAGCCCTTGCTGTTGTCGAAAAAACATTTGTATCGATTTTTAACCCACTTTCGCGTAACTAGCGAGCTGAAAATTATGCAGGCAGAACTTCGTGCCGATGATAAAAAAGTAAGTACAAAATTTCAGATAGATCGCATGTACTGTAATTAAATTATTGAATTTTTAGATATTTTATTTAGTCTCTATGTATCATGTTAAACTTTTTGCGATAGAGTGTCGCGGTGCGTATTATATTGAACGACCATTTTTTATTAATACCTTCCTGTTCGCAATTTGTGCGTAATATATGTGACAATACTTGTTATGAAACAGAATCCCGATCGAGCGCATTATATTAAAACACCGTTTTATGATACATAACTTAAATTATGTATTTTTGTGATTGTCCTTGCGCTGCGGTATTGTATAGAAACATTATTTTAGTTCATGTCACGTACATAAAGAATTTATAGTCAAAACATAGTTTTAACGTGGTTCTTTATTATTATGTTGGTCATTTGTTGCTATTTTTAAACTTGTTAATCATTTTTACGATATGATTTTATTTCTTTTATCTAGACAGGGTGAGGTATTTGGTAATGGTCTGGTAAGTAACATTGCAGGTTTTTCATAAATTCTACTTAAAAAGCAATAGAGTTTATTTAATCTTGAAAGTACTTCTTATAAATTTTTTTCATATATTTCTTTCTTTTAAAACAAAATCACTAAAAGAAAAAAAAACTTTGTCTATGCTTTTTTCCCCCCCCCCCCCCCCCACCCCCCCCCCCCCCCTGCACGATATCAAGTTAAAAAATTAGCATTTAATTGATGTACATTCGTTTTTACGAATCAAATGTGCTTCATGGCATGGTCTCTATTCTGTTTCTGGTTTGTCCGGAAGATGTTATTATTCTTTATTTTTATATCGTCGTCTGCCGTACGAGTGCATCCAGCCTTTAGAATAAACGCCATCGAGCCCATGGCCTCGAGCCCTACTGCACGTCATCTCATTCAGTCATGCCTTCACGGTGTGAGAGAAATTTATAGAGCTCCTCATATAAGTTTTACATGACAGTTGTCGCTCGCGGCATTGTCGAAATTAAAAAAACACAGGAAATACTAGCATTGAAAAAAAAATCATTTTATTTAACGGATTTTCTACTCTAATGAAAAATGTCATTGTGCGTGCATAGAACTCCCAACCGCCAACTTACAGCTTTTTTGTTCACTCTTCTTTACTTCACAAGACAGTTGGTACACTTCGAGAGCTACATTTCTCATAACACTTTCCTGTGCACAGCGACAACATATTCAGTCCCTTCAATCCTCAAAGGGAATGAATTCTTTTTTCAGACTACAGAAGTAAGATGTTAAGTAAAACCCGTAAAATATTTAACCACCGAGATGTCAAGGATGAAATTGAGAATGAATGCCAAGGGACGTGATGGCCGAGCATGGACCATAACCTTTAAGATACAATGTGGAAAGTGAAATAATACGTTTTTACTGTTTTGAACATCCTGATGTCATTTCGATACGTGAGGGTGCGAATTGATAAACATTACAGGTCCAGTATTTATTTCTTTTCATTCAGCTATTGTTTTTAAGATCACACAACACATTCACAATGACTAAGCGTATCATTTTTACGTTGCCTTTTCATTTTTTTATACTTGATAGAGCATTAGGAGAGCAGAATTATGTTGAAATCAATAATTTAATGACAGTAAGAAAAAACAGCATCTGAGCCAGACACGCTCATTACAGAAAGCTATCGTTCTCGCCTTTCTTAAAAAGATAGAGACAGCGTCTGACAATCATGCCATCTGCGAGTCTCAAAAGAGGGAATAAAGAGATACTCGCGCGACATATCGTGGAGTGTACTTTTCAAACGAGGTCGAAAGCAACACAATGCAAAACGACGAGTAACAGTTAAAATATCATACTTTTCAGAACATTGAGATTGAGGGTGGAACAGAAGCCGAGTCTGTTCCTGACGATGTATTTTCTATATCAACGTAACAAGCTGTATCATGCTCATCGCTTTCTGTAGTGTATCATCTTATAAAAGGCTACACACTTAACACACGTTTCTATTATGAGGATATCAATATCTAGCGTAATGTCACACACAATTATGAACTAATATATGACTCAGATCGAGCGCATGACACTGTGTGCCAAAACACATACAAAAGCTTCCAGCTTAGTTAAAACACAGATCATATATTCATCACGATTCTTTCATTCGTGATATTATTCTTATCTAGTCGCAACCAACGCTTTAAGGTGGTTCCTTCCAAAAAGCGCACACCTACACTGAAAACCATATAACGAAAATCCTATTCACAACTTTTTTATATTTTGCTATCGGAGTTACGACAAAAACTCATATATATACCCAGTAATAGCACGCTATTCTAAATATCCTCTGGTCACTCTTTATCACCTACACTTGACACCCTACTGAGTGTCTGTCTGTATAATTTGGCAGGTATGTGCATCTGATGTGCTTCTTTTGTCTCCATGTTTATCAATTCCCTGTTACTTATTTTATAACATTCGTTACTTTATCCAGTCTAAGATTGCAATATGTACGTCCTCCCCCACGCCACAACATTTTAATCATATATAACGATAAGGCCCCTAAATTACTTCAGCCGCAGTCTGCTCTATCGGACTGTATAAATTAATTTATTAAGAAACACACACGTTTTTTCTATAGCATGTGCTTCTCAAACTTTTTAGTATGGCGGAACCGGCAGGATTTTCTCCTTTCACTAGGGACCGGTGCACTATTTTCCCTGAACTTGACAATCTTTTCAGGTCCTTATTTTTATGAACATCTGCGGACCGGCAGCGGATGGCCCGACGGAACCGGCACCGGACTGCGTACCACCACTTGAGAATGCACTGTGCTAGTAGCAACTGCAACTTTCAATCCTGGATAGTTCAATGCACACATAAAATTCATCCCACTTTCCTTTCCCGCTTATTTACCCACAACGTCTACATCATGAACGTAATTTTATCCGTGCCGCATGAATCGACAAAACAAATAAATACGAGAGTCCCCACGGCAAAGCAAAATCCAGTAGGATGAATTTGAATGCCGATTGTTTACGTTCAGGCGTTCTAAGAACGTTTCATGCTATAGCAACAGCAACGCTTTGCTTTTAAATAAATTGCGTAATAATAAATGATTCAACCAACAAAAAACCGACAAAGTATATTTAAAGTAACTCTTAAAATCTAGTTTCCAATGTTTTTCAAAAACAGTGTTACGGACTCTTATCTATGAGTACTCCGTGCATTTTAACTATGTAATGATATGGATAATCCTTCAAGACATTAAATTGGAAAGATGTCAAAACACTTAATGGAATATCGATTAAACTGTTCGGAATCGTGAAACACACATTTAAAAATAAATCACGAAAGTTTTCAGTAAATAGTGGTAAGAAAACCTTTTTTTATTTAACATTCCAAAATACAAGCTTAAAATAAATTTTTTTTTTTAACACCGAGTGTAAATTTAAAAAAAACGTTAAAAAACCAGTTTTTGACTTTAAATCCTTTATATACGAGATAAAACTAAAAAAAATCAATATATCATAATTCTGGTTGTCTGTATATATGGAATGTAACTAGGAGTGGCGCTTTGCGATCTGAGATTTTTGTTTTATAGTTTCTGCACCAAAAATAACGTGCTTTTACGAACGTTTCCTCATAAAATTGATCAATATGGATAATAAATGAAACAAAAAAAAATAAATAAATAAATGAGAAGTTCAGTATTACTTTATTTTTTAAATCTGATGTGTATTTATTTGAAAACTTCCGTCATTTTAGACGGTTGAAAAATAGTGTTCCATTTTGACACGCAGCGCAAGACAATCCAAAATACAAATTTAGAATATATTTTTTTTAAAGCATCGTCCATATTATTTTGCACCGTTCACCGCGCGAGCGGAAATATTAAAAAGTTTGTTCAATATAAGTACGCATCGCTGACACTATAGCACCAAAAAAATAAGATGCACATAGAGAAACATATAGATAATCTAGAAATTCATTACTTTAATTACATACATGCGATCGATCGGAAATTTTGATAGATCATTTTTATCATCGGCATGTTAGTCTGCCTTCAAAATTTCAGCGGCTACATATGTGGAAAAGGGTAAAGTCGATCCAAAGTTTTTTCGGCATTCAAGGCATCAAGCAGAGGTTCAAGCAGTCGCCACGAGTTAATAAAAGGATTTAAATTATTGGAATTGTATAAGTTACGCTTATTAGTTAAAGACGATTTGTAAAAGTATAGAACTTACATTTAACAAAATAACTGTCATGTTAATGATAGCTGACATATATATTTGATTTCCCGCGGTAATTTTTCAAATGGTTTCGAAAAATAGTTTAATTAATAAATATCCTATGTTCTCAATTCTAAAATATTTCAAAAAATTTTTTCTTTGGCCTTGACAAAGCTTATAGTAATTATCTTTTCATCATATTTTCCTTTAAATTTAAATGTTTAATTATTTATTTTTGTACCTCCTCAATCTACCGCACCACAAATGGCATACATTAGTATCAACGTGTCAGGCCTTTCACAGGCCTGTGACGCTCGCTTCCCCATGCCAGATTTTAATGTTTAGTTTCCTAATGGGAACATCTCTTGTCTGTTGATTTTTAATTACTTGATCCCAAGTCCCTGCATGCATCGCTGGCCGGTAAAGTGTTGGCACTAGAAAGAGGGGGGGGGGAGATGTTGCAGGGTCCACGGCGATGATGTTTCTGTCCATCTGCACTCATACAGGCACTAACCCTCCTTACCACCGAAACCACCCCACCACGACTCCAATTCTCCCATTAGAAAATAGCATTTCGGGGGACTTTAAAGAAACATTTGTTAGATGTGCGGGGGGAAGAAATGAATAACGGCATTTAGGGGTGAAAGTCATCCATTAACGATACGAGGGTGATGTCATGTTGAGGATGTCATGTTGATGTCATGCCTAAGCGTCATTAAGCCATTATACTTATTATGAAAGGTCCTAGTTATTTGATAATATGCAAGATAACGTAACAGACATAACAGCATGTTTACAGGAGGTGTGTTAGATTACATCCAGAGGATTTTCCATGCTATAAACCATAAAAAATCAGTCTATTTTTTCAGTAAGAACATTTGAAAACATCCGATTATTTTGCGTGGGATGTGTATAATGTATACATATCTTTATGCCAGCCGAGTTTGTTACTATTAAATAATCTATATATAATATATAATTATATATATATATATATAAATACATATATAATATATATATACATATATATATATATATAAATATATAATAGAAATATATATAAACATATATATATATATATTTAAGTATATATATATATATAATAAAAGCGTCAGTAGTGTTCATTAAAACGAAAACTGCAATCCTTCAACTAAGTAACAGATCAAATAAACATTTCCTGGTTTAACGTGTTTTGGTAAAAAAAAAATTTATGACGCACACACACGGGTATCCAAGTATTATCCATTAATGAATTGTTCATCTGAGATAAGTAAGTATATCATGATTCGTTGGCCGCTGCATATTTCTGCTTCCTCAAGAATCCAACTCGATAAATTCCGAAATCCATCGCCCATGTAAACCTTGCCTTAAAATACAGGAATTTAAAAAAAAAACTGTTTTTAATTCTGTTTGAATTCATGCGGTCAATGTATCTATTAACCGAGATCTGGAATTAGGATTGTTGAAACTTTTAAGAATAAACCCTAAACACTAAACAAACACACTCACACTGCATTCAAATATGCGATAATTTTTAAAATCTTTTAAGCTAAAATTATTATTTTTTTAAAATAATAAAATAATTTTTAAAAGTTTTTTATTATTCACTGTAAGAATTTATCCTGCAAAGAGTAGCGCGAGACGAGCGAGAAACTTCATTTTTCCTCAAAACAAACATTCTTCTATCCTCGGGGGAAAATGCACTCGGCATATATCTCGTGTTTATAGCTCCCATCAATAAATATAGATAAATGGATTGAGGACGACCACGAGAGATCTAAGACTGATGCCGCGACATTCAGCCGCGTCCTTTGACAATGAGATCACATAATCTCTGATTTTAAAAAAGCGGGATTGTAAAATCGATGTCACTAGGGGGAAATTGCGATATTAATTACCGAAGAAGTGTAGCGTTTGGGGAACGGAATAAAGAAGTCGGGTGTGTAGCTATATATAGGACTCATAATCTGTGGAGTGTAAGTCCGAGTTTTCTGACCGTCATAGGTCTCGGAGATGCTTTATGGAGCATTAGTCATGGATTTGGTTTTTTTAAGCTTGAAATTACACGTCGAATTAATAAATAAAAATATGTTTATTTAGTTTCAAAACATTTGATTAAGATATTCATCAAAGATCCAGGTATTCTGTTTGTTCTTATCTCAAAGATTTTTCTTAAATTTCGTCAATTTGGTTAGCTTCGTAGCCTTGACCTCAACAAAAATATGTTTACACATTTATTATACCAAGAAGATTTGACAGAGCGTCAAGGCTACTAATCTATTTATTGCTGAAGACATTGTCTAAATATAATAATATTTATATGATGAAGATAACACATAATTTGGTCTGCGAAATGACAAATCCTGTTGTTCAGAGCAGTTTGTTGGGAGAATAAGTCAGAATATCATGAGTTTAGATTTTGTATGTGTAAGTATGTGTGTCTTCGAGATTACTTTTTGCTTGGCGACGCGTGTCTTGAAATATGAGCTCTAGTAATATTTTAAATGGCCTTGAATTTTTTTGTTAAATTACTTTTAAAAATAGTACCCAAAAAAAACAACATTAAGTTAAATGTCACACTGACCAGTAACATTGAAGTTTAACAGCTAATACAAAATGCTAAGTAGTCAGATTCGACGAAAATGTTAATGCTGACAAAAACTTAAAATAATGCTCCATTTTGCAATGCCGTGAAGTAGAAAATGTAAAGAATTTATTTTCAAAATAATGTTTTCTATAGTTATGTGTAACTCAACTAGACATCAAGCAGATTACTATTTGTTTGGTGTGTACTTAGATTACATATCGTAGCCAGCCAGGTTTACTTTTCTTTAAAAATTCATTTCTTGTCTAAGTTTTTTCGCTTTTAGCTGAAGAAGTCTTCTTGTCATAAAGTTTGATTCATAAATTTGTCAGGCCAACCAATTCATTATTAAACACTTGCCTCTTTAGGCTGTGGGACGCGGGTGGTCGAGTGGCAGGGCACTGGACTGTCGACCGAAGGTCACTGTTCGAATCCGTGAGTGAAGCAAGGGGTGTTGTTCCGGGCCTATGGCGTCCCTGAGTCACCCAGCTCTGAATGTGTAACCCTAACACTACACGGAACCCACAAAGCCGTTGCCTTTGAACGCTCCATCACTGATTTCCAACCGATCATCTGTCATGGTCTGTGGACGCAACTATCTTCTGCATAGAAGGAGCGTCGGTATAGATAAGATAAGATAAGATGCTCTCTGATGTATAACTCCAAAGTTATGGACGGCGATGATGTGTCATTATTAACACCCAAGGCTCTCTGTATGTAACCATCGACATCACTGACAACTCAAAGTTAAGAGACGGCGATGATGAATCATTTTTTAACACCTGAGGCCTCTCTTGGTATGTATACCACACATCACTGACAACTCCAACGTTATGGACGGCGATGATGTATCATTTTTAACACCTGAGGTGCTCTCTGTATGTAAAACATCACATCAACTGACAACTCCCAAAGTTATGGACGGCATGATGTATCATTTTTAACACTTGAGGCTCTCTGTATGTATAGCCATCGCGTCATAGACAACTCCCAAAGTTATGACGGCGATGATGAAGTCATTATAACACCGAGCGCTCTGTATGTATACCAACATATCACTGACTCACGTCCAAAGTTATGGGCGGCGCTGATGTATCCCTTATTAACACTTGAGTGCTCTCTGTATGAATACCAATCACATCACTGACAACTCCAAAGTTATGGACGGCGTATTATGTATCATTATTAAAACTGAGGAGCTCCTCTGTATGTATATCCAATCACATCACTGACAACTCCAAAGTTATGGCGGCCGAGATGATGTATCCTTATTAACATTTGAGTCTCTCTGTATGTAAATAAGCACATCCCATCACAAACACTACCAACGTTATGGACGTGCGATGATGTATCATTAATAACACCCTAGGCTCTCTTTATGTGTATAACCATCACATCACTGACAACTCCAAACGTTATGGACGGCGATGAGTATCATTATTAACACTGAGGCTCTCTATATGTATACCATCACATCACTGACACTCCAAAGTTATGGACGGCGAGATGTAACAATTTATTAACACCTGAGGCTCTCTGTATGTATACCATCACATCACATGACAACTCCAAAGTTAAGAACGGTGATAATGTATCTGTTAAACTGGCTACCAATGAGTGTCAAGCTGCGTCAGTGAACTCCACTTGTATGGCGTCTGTCCGTCTGCGAAAGACGATAGATTTATCTTTATCTTTTGCAGCTCTTGGTGTGGCTGATGAGACCAATCCTTGAGCGGAAGTCTCTTCTGCATGTCACACACACGAAATGCGGTGGGGCAGTGTTGCCCTGGACTTCCTCCTCGCTCTTTTTTTTCAACCGTTTTCATCCCTGGTTTGTTCCTCGGCTTTTAGCGATCCTTCTTTCACTATAGCCCGCCTCGTGGACCTATCCTCTGCCAGGTTTTCCCAGTTTATATATCGAACTCCGCTTACCTGTAAGTATAAGGCTATAATTACAACTCACAAACTAATTTCCCTGCGATACACCATTTGAACAGGGCGTCATCTCGTAGAACACGTCGACGACCGGACCCAATGTCTGGTGCTTGCTGCAACATCTAAGTAGTCAATTATATATAGGCATACGATGTTGGTGTCATTCAACAAGACATAATAGATTATCAGAGCAACATATGAACTAACTGCAAGGGAATTAACAAAGATGTGTATGTATTGGCCTAAATTGACTGCCAAACCTGCAGATAGAATACATGATCTTCAAAGATACTATTGCTAGCGCACAGGAGTTAACCTGTTATTAGTAATAACATTAATAACAACCTCAAGCGCCTAGAACCATTCAAAACTCCTTTGCAATAATTCAAATGAGACATCAGCGTCTTACGTCTCGCAGGTCTCTACTTACGAAAAAAAATAGCAGACTACAGAAACGCCATATGTAACGAACTGAGTGCAGCTGTGTAAGTGCGTAAATGTTTCACCTGGACTGTATGACACATGCCATTAAATCATTGGGTCAGCTGTGGAGAGTGCGTAAATGTTTCACCTGGACTGTATGACACATGCCATTAAGATCATTGGTCAGCTGTGTAGAGTGCGTAAATGTTCACTGGACTGTATGACATCATGCCATTAGACTCATTGGGTCAGCTGTGGAGAGTGCGTAAATGTTTCACCTGGACTGTATGACACATGCCATTAAGATCATTGGGTCAGCTGTGGAGAGTGCGTAAATGTTTCACCTGGACTGTATGACACATGCCATTAAGATCATTGGGTCAGCTGTGGAGAGTGCGTAAATGTTTCACCTGGACTGTATGACACATGCCATTAAGATCATTGGGTCAGCTGTGAGAGAGTGCGTAAATGTTTCACCTGGACTGTATGACACATGCCATTAAGATCATATCGGGTCAGCTGTGGAGAGTGCGTAAATGTTTCACCTGGACTGTATGACACATGCCATTAAGATCATTGGTCAGCTGTGGAGAGTGCGTAAATGTTTCACTGGACTGTATGACACATGCCATTAAGATCATTGGGTCAGCTGTGGAGAGTGCGTAAATGTTTCACCTGGACTGTATGACACATGCCATTAAGATCATAGGTCAGCGTGGAGAGTGCGTAAATGTTTCACCTGGACTGTATGACACATGCCATTAAGATCATACGGTCAGCTGTGGAGAGTGCGTAAATGTTTCACCTGGACTGTATGACACATGCCATTAAGATCATTGGGTCAGCTGTGGGAGAGTGCGTAAATGTTTCACCTGGACTGTATGACACATGCCATTAAGATCATTGGGTCAGCTGTGGAGAGTGCGTAAATGTTTCACCTGGACTGTATGACACATGCATTAAGATCATTGGGTCAGCTGTGGAGAGTGCGTAAATGTTTCACCTGGACTGTATGACACATGCATTAAGATCATACGGTCAGCCGTGGAGAGTGCGTAAATGTTTACACCTGGACTGTATGACACATGCATTAAGATCATTGGGTCAGCTGTGGAGAGTCTGCGTAAATGTTTCACCTGGACTGTAGGACACATGCCATTAGTATCATGTGGTGTCAGCTGTGGAGAGAGCGTAAATGTGTCACCTGGACTGTATGACACAAGCCATGAGACACTCATTGGTGTCAGCGTGGAGAGTGCGTAAATGTTTCACCTGGACTGTATGACACAGCAGGCCAATAAGAAGCATACGGTCAGCGTGGAGAGTGCGTAATGTTTCACCGTGGTACATGTATGACACATGCCAGAAAGATCATTGGCGGTCAGCTGTGGAGAGTAGTCGTAAATAGTTTCACGGGACTGGACTGTAATGACACATACCATTAAGATCATACGGTCAGCCGTGGAGAGTGCGTAAATGTTTCACCAGGACTGTATGACACATGCCATTAAGATCAGTGGGTCAGCTGTGGAGGAGTGCGTAATGTTGTCACCAGGACTGATATGACACATGCCATAAGATCAGTTGGGTCAGCTGTGGAGAGTGGCGTAAATGTGTCACTGGACTGTATGACACAAGCCATTAAGAGATCATTGGTCAGCTGTGGAGTAGTGCGTAATGTTTCACTTGGACTGAATGACACATGCCATTAGATCATTGGGTCAGCTGTGAGAGTGCGTAAATGTTTCACCTGGACTGTATGACACAGTACCATTAAGATCATTGGTCAGCTGTGAAGAGTGCGTAATATGATTCACCTGGTATCTGTATGACACATGCCATTAAGATCATTGCTCAGCTGTGGAGGAGTGCGTAATGTTTCACCTGGACTGTATGGACTCTTGCCATTAAGAATCATTGAGTGAGGTCAGCCTGTGGAGAGTGCGTAAATGTTTCACCTGGACTGTATGACACATGCCAGTTAAGATCATACGGTCAGCTGTGGAGAGTGCGTATGTTTCACCTGGACTGTATGACACATGCCAGTAAGTATCATTGGGTCAGCTGTGGAGAGTGCGTAAGAATGTTTCACTGGACGTGGATGACACATGCCATAAGTAGCATTGAGTCTGAACGATGATGATGGTGGATGGAATCATCTAATACATTGTTTTGTGGCTCTTCGGTTTGAGCCTATGAGATCTGTGTGTTCCCGGTCATATTGTTGGTGACGAGAAAGGCTTCTAATTATAAAGCCATAGTTGTTATTTTTAATAAGTGTTAGAAAACGGATGTAATTATATTCATTTTTTAAAACGTAAATCACTATAATATTGTATTTTACCACAGTATTCATATTAGTTTTCTCCAAAATGAGTTCAAAATCCCCCTCCTGTTTCCTTCCCGCAGACTGTATAATTTGGTTATTTTTTAAATTTATCTCTACTGCGAACATTATGGCGATGCTGAGTGCATAAAGGTCAACAGTGGACTTACAACACGTTTGATGAAACTGTTCTTTGTTCATTGTTGGATCATGTCACGGTCATTTCTTGGTACACTCTTCTTTACGTTATGTTCTGCATCAAACACAACAATACGCTGCGACTATATAATCTGTTGTCTAGACACGATATAAATTTGTAGCTTCAAGGCAGTATTTAAACACCCTGAAAATGTAGCTGAGGTAGAATTTCAAGAAAATAATTAACGCACCATTCACAACATTGTGTAATTCCTAATCAATTTTGTTAACATGCTAGCCTTCCCGTGTTGCGAACACGCACCCATTTATATTGCTAACATAATTACGCTCTCTGCTTTTGTACCGAGCGTCACGGGTTCGAATCTCCGAGAAGGCATGGATTTTTCCCAGTGCCCAAGTGTGTACCTGATGTCATACCGCTCCTGAATGGGTACCTGACAGAGTTGAGGGAAAGAATAGCTATTGGCCCTAGTAGCCGTGGCTAGTAGCCGTGGCCAGTGAACAGCTCGTCCGTCGCTCGCCAAGATCCAGGCGGGCTGGGAATAGCCTGGCCTCGAGTAGCCGTGGCATGTGGACGCTGCGTCACACGCCGAAGACCAGTGCGGCTGCTTGGTAGGAATAGCTTGTCCCCTCATAGCGATGCCTGTGAACGCTGCTGTCACTCGCCAGAACGTTCTTATCTGAGCACGTTTGACGCCATAATATTCTGTACAGGAGAGTCTGTAAAATATACGTTTCTCAAAACTAAATCACCAGAATGTTAATCACATGTTATCTAAATTATTTATACATGAAAACGATGACGAAGTATAGATTTTTAACTTTTTAAGAATAAAACGATAATAAAGAAATCACTGAAAAGCAGTCGAATCTCTTCTTTTCTTTCTGAAAAATAATGTTAGTAAGTGTTTCTCTTTCCAGAACATATAGCCATTAGGTAACTACATAAAACTGTCTATATTCTCTGTATAAAACTAGTTGATAAATTTGATGTTTGCGAAGACAAACCACAACACTAGTCGTCACGCCGCTGATGAAATTTCACATAACTGACAACTCGGTCGAGTCACCGTGCACTGACAACGTTCAACTTTGTGAAAGATGCACATGGTGTTTTTAACCAAACCGTGGTATTATAAGTCATTCACGCGTGTCCTTTATAAATGTACGCGGCACTCGGGTTTGAATTAAGAGTGTTTTACCATATCTAGGCTGAGTTTACCTTCACATTCAACGAGCCCCTTCCAGTCTCTCTATTCAATGATGTGTGAGTGTTACTTGTCTTCTACTGGTCTGCATGGAATTTGAGACGTAAGATTGACTGCGGTGAACATGCTTGGGATTTACTTGGGATTTACTTGGGAATTACGCACTTTCAATGCTCGAACATTAATGAACTACACTTAAAATGAAAGTTAATAAACATATTAGTTCAAGTACTTCTGATTTATCTGACTAAAAACGTGGGGCGGGCGCTATGAGGTTTAACATATGCGATTCTCTCACTTATAGATCTCTCTTTTGCCTTCTAAATTAGATATCTTTAATTTTTATACCAAACACCCACCCCACGTTTTTAGTCATATTAAATCGAAGTACTTGAACTAATAAGTTTTAAATTATTTTCTTCTTTTTAGTCCGCTTATAAAAACGTGGTTTTTTAAAAATCTACTTCTATTTATTTTATTCTTTTTAGTCCACCTATAACACCTGGTTTTTAAATCTTATATCTTCACGGCGTCCCTCTGTCTTCTCCCTCTCTCTCTCTATCATCTCGCCTCCTCTCGTCTGTCGTCTGGGCGGCGGCGAAAACAGAAGTCAAAAATGACCCACTTCCATGATCCGATCGAACTGAAATTTGGCACACGGACCCGTCTACCTAACAATGCATCGTATCAAAATTTCAGATCGATCGAACGTACCATAATTAAATTAATGCATTTTTAGTTTATCCTTATATGAGGTATGTAATTCAAAATTCACTGTTTGTAAATTCCAGTTCCACGTGAGTTTGAGTTGACGCCGACCGTCGTGTTGACGACGACCGTCGTGCCGACACCCCCTCACATCCCACCCCCATTTATTAAAGACAAGGGACATCACTCAGTGTCATCTGTAAATGTTTAAAAATAATCACTACTGTTAGTTATAGTCTCATATATAAGGGATTTATAGTCAAAAACTTTGTTTTTACGGTTTGTTTTTTTAAATATTTTTTTACCTCTATTTATTTTACCAAACACCTCACAAGCGCCCGCCAACGTTTTAAAAACATTGTATGTGGTCACGGGGCGAACTCACGGATGTCAACAAAAGCCGACGGTACAGATGCTTATATATAGACTATAGATAAACTTAAAAGTTCAATAATTTAATAACGGTACATTTGATCGATCTGAAATTTTGATACAATGCATTGTCATCCAAGATCTATCTGTGGTAAAATTTTCAGATCTCTAGGACCATCAAAAGTGGTTCAATTTTACGTTGGCAGATTTGAAAAAATCTTGGACAAACAATGCACCAACGAAAGCGAGTTAATAAAAACGTGGTAAAAACGACAGCAACTCTGTGCACATTATATTTAACACTGACACCATCTCAGGGCCTGCTCGTACTCTCGTGAATCAACAACCTATTGACACATCCATGTTTGCAACTATTTTTCTTGTACCAACATGAGTTTAACTCAAGACTTTTAAAGAAGCACGTTCACAACACAAATCTAAAAGAATTCCCATCAACCATTACTTTCTTAAGTAGGTATTAATGCCAAGACACTTGAGTAGGAAGCATAACAATTGATCAGATACATAAAAGAAACAAAGGAATATATTAAAATATATAATTTTCAATATGTCAGCAAGTAGTGTCAGTCAGTCAGTCTGACGCTATGCGAGGTACTCGATATTTAAAAAAATGTTATTTCGAGATTAAGAAAATGTGTTGCTCACCCTATAAAATATTGTGAACTGACGTCATTTATTTGAGCTTTTATTAATGTGTGAAGGGAACGAATCAAAAAGAGCAATGTTTTATTTTGATGTGATTAATATTATTATTATATTATTTTATTAAATGTCCGTTTTTGTGTTGTGTCATGTCAATATTACGTACGTAATTATAAATTAATTTTCTATATTAATATATAACATAGTTTTTCGGTTTATGAAATTTACAATTGGTTGTCGTTCGGTTGTCAAGTTTCGATGCGTTTTTGAACTACAAAGCCATTATTTATTACTGCAAATGAAATTTGCCAACTATGCTTCAGTTTAGCGTTTGTTTTCTGTTATACACTTTGAGATTGCATATTTGTATGTTTAAAAAAATAACATATTTAAAAATCGGACTCCTCCCCACAATAGTTATTTTTTTATTGTTATTTATATGTAATATTTAATGCGTCTAGACTAATTTTAGAATAAAAAATCTTTGCTTTAATATAGAACTGGAAGGGTGCTGACTTGACAATAATGAAAACGTTTATTAGAATTCCTAAAACGTGTATATTACAGTTGATACTTAATATTTTCTTTTATCCAGTGCTTAACTTACTTCAAACGTTTCATGCAAAATAAATAGTTCGTTGTTATTCATATTTGTAAATAGTTACAATTTTTTATTTACATGTTTTTGATAATGTAAAGGTAATAATGTATGGGACCAATGGGCGCATAAACTGACAATCATAATAGATCTTGAAAAGGTGCTGACTTGACAACAATAAAACGTTTATGTGAATTGCTAACACATGTATATTAAATTGTAATTATGATTTACAGTTGATAAGTTAATCTTTTCTGTTATCCTGTGACAAACTTTGCTACTACGTTTCATGCAAAATAAATAGTTATTAACATGTGTAAAATTACAGTTTATTTTTACATGTTTTGATAATGTTGTGGTAATAAAGTATGGACAAATTGGGCGAATAAACTGACAAGTCATAATCATCGATGAAGCTTAAACGGCTTCAAATCACAGATATGCGTGATGTGGATCACATTACAGTCACATAATTTATTTTTAACGCACTGTGCTGTATTATTGGTGCACTCATAATTGGTGCGCACTATTCAATGCCGCAAGTTAACGTCTGGCTGACTCCTCAGCAATATTTGTTAATACGTCGAACTTCAAACTTCTTTGCCGCAGTATCACTTTATGCTGTGTGTAATTCACTATGCATTTACTATTATCATGATTATATCATTATTACTCATGCAAACTTATATAACGCGAAGCCTAAGCTTGGAGGTTTTCTCATAACACATATATTCGTATATATAATTAAAATATATACTCTGCTATGTCCGTTCGTAACGCTAGATATTAGAAAGCCCACCGATAAAAAAAATAACCCTGAAAAATATATTGCACAATAAAAATCCCACACTATTTTCAAACGTCCGCATAAAAATGTTCAATATGGAAAAGAGATTTAATTTATCTCTCTTGGTCTCTACATTTTCTGATTATTTACTATGCGGCTTTCAGGCAAAAGGGGACAATTACAAAAACTGAAATATATCCATTTTGAAAACACCCGTCATTTTTGACGGGTAATGCACTAGTATATATATAATTCGCCAGAAATAGGACAAGCACAAGACGCGAGAAAACAAGCATGACGAATAATCCTCAATAGGGTAGACCAATCACAGTTTATGGTTGGCAAGCGAGAATTGTGCAAAAAAGGGGGTGGGTGCGATATTTCGAGACAGCATAGCTTCTTGCGTTCACTCGCGTTGTTCTCATTTCTTCGTGCGCTATTTTTTACCGTTCTTACCCGCATTTTCTTTGCACTCTATGAGCAAGGGTCGTATCTAGTTATAATAAACATAAAACCAAAGTGTAATACAGTGAAATCAGGATCATGTCGTGCTTTTAAAAAGAAAAATAGAAAGCGCTGGATAAGTTCTGACTTAATGAAATAAAAAAACAAGGCAATAAAATGAACGTTTCGGCTAAAAGCATTTCTTTCCACAACAACACAGAATCAAATAAATCAGACCCCAGCACAAATGGCCCCAAGCCCCACTTGGCGGCCAGGAAATCATTGACGATGAATTGAAACAAAAACCCAGAGGGCCAAAGAGTGATTGTTTGACATTAGAAATTATATGACAGTCAGAATCTTCATTACTTCATTAGTTCTGTGGCTGGAAAACTATATTTGAAATAACACGTTATGGAGATATAACATAAGGAAATTTAAATAAAGGAACTTATATTTGAAAAAAATTCGTAGCAATTCATCACAAATTCGCATACAAATGTGTGGCTGTAAACAATCAGAACAATAAAGTAAAAACGAAAAAGATTAGAATGCTAATGTCTGCATACTCTGGAAATGACAAAATGAAAGTATATGCCAATATTCTCTGAAATTGCCAAAATAAATTGAAGTTAAATTGGGCGGCTGGATAGTGAAGTCAAAAGTACGCTCGTCTCACAAGCTGAGGGGCGTTGGATCTAGCCCACGTTAAAGCCACAATACAAATGTTGATAATGACTGTTGATAAAAAGTCCTTTTCTGACCTGGAGAGGAGATGGGCGCCACCAAGGTCTACCAAGCCCCGAGAAAGTTCTAATGGAAACATTAGAACCCCGTACGACCACGAGGTTACGGGACACACACAAAAAAGCAATTGCCGTTTATATTGGTATTGAAAACATACCCGGTAGAGGAAAATATGAATTTGGAATGGAAACATACACCACAAAGTACGTATAAAAGTTGGATTGGAAACATAGCCAGGAAAGGATAAAAGGGATTTCATGTAGGAAAATTAACTATGAAAGGGACAAGATTGGGTTAAGTTCATTGACCGAGAAGCTATAAACAGGGAAGAGGGTGGGTAGTTGTGAGCTGAAACATGACAAGAAGACTAACAACCGACGGAGAGGGGGTGGTCTTTGATACGTGTGTAACAACAAGTGATCAGTACTCTCAGGGTCAACACAGTGCTATTGAGCTGAAAGGTTGCTATAGAAGTTTCTGTTTAAAGTTTTGTTTTTTTGTTTTTTTTTAAATTTTTTAAATGTGTTTGTTTATGTTTGTAAATGGAGCCGAGGATGAAATTTAATGCGAATTGGGGTTTGAATTGCGTCGTTCTTTTAGCTTATTATGTAATGACACTCTTTCAAATAGCCAAAATAGACTTTGAAGCAGAAACTGAAGGGGGGTGTTCTAAAAAAATTAAAGTACCAAAAAATCAAAGCTAATTTTTAGGAGGCGTTTTAAACAATAGTAGCAGAAAAGTTTTTATCAATCATTTTGTGTCTACAAACCAGATTCCCAAGTCATTTCAGCTCTATTTATTTTTTATACATCTAAATGAATTTTAAATGGCTTTGCCTTGTCACTATTCTTAAAATTTATTAACGACGTTCTTAGAACTGCTTAACAGACAGTGGAACCATACTTTATATATATATATTATTTCTTCATGGGATTATTTCCAGAGTTTTAATACACCTGATACAGGAGTCCACTGAATTGATTAATTTTCGTTCGCCCACTTCCGTCAACGCCCACTAGTACAAACTAATTTTGTGGGAAACAATTCTCTAATGTTGGATGTCTTACTACTCACATTTCACATCATCTGATTAGTCAAGTAAGTTCCGCTTTAAGGGCGTGGTGATCATTTTTTTAAATTCTACCTGTGCTTAACAATAAAGAACTAAAAGTCGACGAGGTAAAATATGTCATATATTTTTTATTTTAAAAAAATATTTAAAAATTTGGCACTGTCCGTAAAGAAGTCTTTTCAAATTATTATATTTTATTCTCCCGTTGTGTGTTTATTTTGTTGTAATATTTAAACTCTCCTTTAGCCAACGCTTACCACACTAACTTCTCCCTTTACACTCGTCATCCAGCTTTCCAGGGCAGTTAGTGACGCCGAGTGGTCAACTAACCGGCACGAGGAATAGTGAAGGGGGAAAACAAAGAAAAGTGTTTTGTGATGTCAACAGAAGTTTGAAAGCGTGTCAATAAAATGTATTCAGTAAAAGTTGTAATAAAAAGTTATTTTAAGAACAAGAAAACACAACATTCGAGGCATTTAATAACGAAATGGTTTCACTTTTCAAAAAAGTGTCAATAAATTCTCATGAAATCTCTACCGACATGATAGAATCAAGCTTCAATTTCAGTGTTAACAGAAACGCAGTTTGCATACTTAATAATTAAATATTTTAAAAAATCTTTTTTTTAAAAGGACACGCTTTTAACATAATCACTACTTTTAGTAATGTCTCATATATAAGGGATTTATAGTCAAAAACTTTTTTTTACAGCTATTTTTTAAAACTTATAATAAAAACTCTTTAAAATTCACGTCTGAAGCCCACACATCTTTTTTACCACTATTTTTTTTTATACCAAACACCTATAAGCGCCCGCCCAACGTTTTATACCACGGTGTTTTGTTCACGTGGTGAACTCATGGATGTCAACAAAGCAGACGGGTACCGATGCTTATATATAGACTATAGATAAACTAAAAATGCAATAATTTCAATACGGTACATTCGATCGATCTGAAATTTTGAAACAATGCATTGTCATCCAAGATCTATATGTGGTAAATTTTTAGATCTCTAGGACCATCAGAAGTGGTATAATATTACGTTTCAAGTTTTGAAGGAAGGGTGGATGGACAACATACAAACATTGTGACTTAAATAAAAGCGTGTAATAATAATAAAAACACTTTAACGGCATAGCATTACCGACGTCTCAGCGTGATCATAACGGGGTGTAAAGCTCGGATAATATCCGTTTTCGAACAGTCGACCTTATTCTGTGCCGTAAATGCGCGTAAATCGTTCAAGCATTAAACGTGCTGTGACGATCTGATGAAATCCGAGACTTATAAACAGATTTGTTTCATCCTGCATTCTTAAATGTTTAGCTTCCTGCTGCACTCATTATCTTCTGCATCGTTTAATCGCATTTTTTTTTGTTTTTTTTTGTTGAGAAGACGCGTTTACGCGAGTGTGGTACTGAGGGCAAATATTATATTTGATGTAGGGATAAACAATTTTAATGAAAAAGACGAAATACAAACCATAAGTTTTACCTAAAACGCTTAAATTATTTCCCAATTTTAAAACAGAAAGAAGATATGTCTATGTTATATAATTACATTTTATATAGACTTCCATATCTTTGTGTCATTGAAAATATAACTACGAAGACGCATCGGGTCAACAAATAAAAAATAATATACTTTTTTAAAGACTATCATTTAACAAAACAACAAAGAAAATCAGAGAAAATTTTTGGAAAGTTTATTTTTAAAGATCACAATATGAAACGCGTCTAATATTTGTATGTTTTAAATACTTTTTACTACTGTGTCATTTTTGGAGGTTTTGCGGGGCGGTCTGGTAATTGAAATAAACCTATTTCTCTTGAAACCATTGCTTTGAAAATTTGTCCGGGTTCATACTACGATGACTAAAGATTATTGCAAAATAGGGGAAAAATACTTTAATAAGATTTGAACCGATTAACATTTGATAAATTCAAAAACAGAGCTCATTCGACCGAGGAAAACATTTTTTTTAAAAAAAGACGTTTTCTGCACTAACACCACTTAACACTCACTTTGTTAGTGAACTCATTTACCCCTAACTCTGTATTTTATCTGCCATGATATTTTAAGCTACATATAAAAAATAATTTTGTTAAATGAATGAAAAATTAAGCATTGGTGAAATTAGTTTAAAAGATCCTTTCCAATCTGAATGATGAATGTTTGAATACTATCTTATCTAATACAGACGCATCTTATTTGCAGAAAATTATTGCGTCCTACGCTTATCCAAGGTTTATGTCAAGGCTACAAATTTTAGTAGAGGATTACACTTTGATAGAGAATTCCAGACGGGAGAACGTGAACTCGTGTGTGTTTGTTCTTGCAAATTGAATAAGAAAAAAGTTGGGGGGTTTTTTTGGTTGTTTTTTTTTGTTATTCCTGTATCTATCTGTGGATCGTATTAGGTTATCGTATTAATGTTTTTCCAAGCTAAATAGAAATATTTGCCTTTTGTACTTTTACTACTTGGCTCATTTGTTCTTCCAGAGTTTCTAGGCATAATTTTTTTTTACTTCGACTGTGATATTATTAATTCCTCCAGCTTTATGTCAATCCGATTGACTTCCACTTTTGACTTTGCTTTTCAATTAATTAAATGAAAAATAGTCACAACTTAATATTCAAATCAAAGGATTTAAAAATTGGAGTCGGATGTTTAAGTTATGTACATTTCTATTGTTTTGGTTATGGAAGCAAAATATATTTTGCTTAAATTAAAACATTTGCAATTTTTTTACAATTTAATTTGTATGGACTTTGTCATTGTAAAATCTTGACACGCATATATTATCTTATCTTATCTTATCTTATCTATACAGACGCTCCTTCTATGCAGAAGATAGTTGTGTCCACAGACCATGACAGATGATCTGCTGGAAAGTGATGCAGCGTTCACAGACCACGTCTATGTGGGTTTCACGCATTACCCAGCCGCCTAACTAGTGTTAGGTACCCATTCAGAGCTGGGTGACTCAGGGACGCCCTATTAAAACATATTGAGAGGTATTTTTAAAAAAATGAATGTTTTAATTTAATATTGTATATTTTTAGATCACTTTTAAATAAAATCTGTGATTTAAAAAGGTTTTATTTAAAATTACGTAACATAATGTAACTTCAATATTTTAATAATACTTACAGGCCAATGAAAAAAATAATAAAACGATTTTTTTTTCTTTATTTTGATAGTTTTAATGGTAAAGCAGCGAACATGTTGAACTAAAGATAAACATAGACGCAAGCTGTATCGCGCACAAAAATCTAAAAACTTCAAATATATATTTTAAATGGAGGTAAATATTGTCTGCCCTGAATCGATTCCACCTTATTTAGATCTGCTGCCTTACATTTTACACCAAGATTAAAGCCATGGACAATTATACGCTTTTTGAAGTTGTATGCTTAAAATAAATGTTTATCATTGAATTAAAAGCTATAGGGGGAAGAGGCATAAGCTTTGAAAGTTTCGTTGATGAGCTCTTGGATCTCATATTCTATTGAAATAATACAACTAATAAAATATAGAAATGAAACGGGTGAGAGTAAAGTGTAACAACTTTTCTTTCTTTTTTTTAAATATTTTTTTAAAATATATATTTTTTTTACATATATTTTGATTAATTAATAATTTCATTGATATTAATTCGTTTTAGGTTTCGCTAATTTATTAACAATCCCGCTATTAAAATGAAGCGTTCAATAAAATTATGTGAGGAATATCTTTTTTCCAGACTCCCCCCCCCCTTTCCCTTAATTTTGAGTGACGTGTTGGGTTCTCGCTGGCATGTGTCAAGGACAACTACTCACCCTATTCTGGTCCAAGGTCTGTGGCTCTGACAGGGAATGTATTCCATTCAATTTACACTCGTGGCACCGCATGTATTTAATGGACCATTTTCCTTTCTTTATAAAGTTGTATGTTTTGTAATAAAAACCAATTATTTATTCTATCTCTATTTGTTAATATTCATTATCCGGTTGTTTGTTAATGTGCTCATTTCGTATTTAATGAAAAATGTCATTTAACTTTGAGATTTAAATTATTTTTCATTAAATACGAAATAGAAGCAACAAAAGATATAGAAGAGGACTTTTCTGGTGCCTAACTAGTTGCTTTATAAATCGAGTTTATGGAATGGTAATCAGATAATTTATAATCAAACCTAACTAAAGTTTTCTTGTTATCTAAATAAATGTAATTTAACTTTAAGATTTAAATTATTTATTTAGATAACAAGAAAACTTAAGTTAGGTTTGATTATAAATTCTTTGATGTCCATTCCATAAACTCGATTTATAATCAAATAGTTAGTCACCAGAAAAGTCCTCTTCTATATCTTTTGTTGCTTCTAGTGTGTTACTATTTCAGGTGCAAATATTAAGGCGCTTGGATAAGTATAAACACGCTGTTGGAGACCTAAAGGACACATCAATGCTTGATCATGTTTATAAAGATGAATTAGCAAACGTGTTATTTACAAAAGTATAATAAGTTATTAAGAAGATGTAATATGAAGGGACTAAAATGGTGTCAACGTTACAAAGATCAAATTACATGTGTTACATAAAGTAAACAAGTTAATTACAATGAAATTATATAAGTTGTTCACGAAATCACAAACAAATATTTAGATAAACTAACATAATGTCTGATTCACTAAAGACGATTTAAAAAAAATAATTTTAAAAAATAAAATAAATAAAATTTAAAAAAACATAGTCAGATACGGAAGTTATATTATATGGCTCTTTTCACTTTCTTCTTGTCATTTATTGGATAATGAAGGAATTGAAAGCCAACAGAAGATTGAAGGAACCGGATTCAGTTGATACCCTCAGAATCACTTTATAGGATTACATAATTATATTTACATTACACAAATGTAAGAAGGGACTATGGGAGTTATATCAGGGGTGTCCAAAGTCTGGCCCGCGGGCAAAATGAGGCCCACGCTAAAATTTTAATTGACCCGCGGCATCATGTTGAGTAATTAATAAACTGGTGGATTTTTTTCTGTTACCATGACATTACACTTATACGAGAGAAGACTACATTACGTGCTGCTTTCATTACGGTGACGGATAAAATGTGTTTCAATTTCGACTACGTATCATGGCAAAAAATCAATGACGCAATATTGTTAATTTTTTCCACAATAAAAAGGAAAATGAATGTGTCTAAAATTGTGATGGTATTGGCCTCGACCCCAACCCCCGCCCCCTTTTAACCGCAAAATATTATATGTCTCAACAAAACTAAACAAGGCAACCTAAAAAACTCAGTCCAATAACCTGTAAGTCAGTCTCATGGTCTATGTCCACGCTAAGCTTCGTTGGTCCGTGTGCAAAGTGCAAAAACTCATGTGTGTGCAAAGTTGCACAGCACCCATTTTGGTGCAATATTTTTTTTACAAAATTTGCTGCGCGGTGATTCTAAACTGCTGCGCGGCGTCAGTCAGATAACTTCGCGGACGCGCAACCGCGCAGCTTAAAGGGACCACTGCAGTCATGGTAGGTCATTTTAGTTAATTATCTTAATCCAGCACATACTTTCACTTCATGGAATGCGGCTAACTCTGAAAAGGGGTTTGGAGTTCGACTTCCCAGGGTTACATCCATTGCGAGTAAGCTCCGCAAAAATATATATGAAAGAATGAAGTCTCATAAAATTATAATCGTATATACCTAGAGGTTGGAATCGATATCAAATGGTCTAAGACCAGTTACTTTTATATATGTAAAATTAGAATGACAAGCAATGGCATAGTAAAACTTGAAACAATCCTTTACAAGCCAGTAATACATTTTAATAGTAGTTTTTTTACAAAATTTCAATGAAGACATTTTAAAAAATAAAATATTAATTGTAACTGATAAAATTTTGCAAATATTTATCTATAAAAACAAGTAGCTAAACACATTTTACAAATTAATTCTAATTTATTAAAGTCTAAACGCAATTTAAAATTAAATTGAAAATAGAAAATATATATTTTTTTTAATGGTTAACCTTGAAAACACAACTTCAGTTTATCGCCTCCAACTAGATTTTCAAACATTTTTTAAGTATGGAAAAGAAAAATTCAATTTTTGTTAAATATAAATATAATTGTAAATTAAAAATGTATGGAGAGAGAAAGAGAAGAAAAAAAATGAGTTCGACATATTTGCTTATTTTAAAGAGACCGACGAATATGAAATAAATGTAACTAAATAACCCTGTATTTTTTCCATTTTTCTTTAAAATTATATATACGGTGGCATTTTGAAATTCATTGTATGAGCTTTCTTCTTTGAAAAAAAAGAGAATTTGTTACATCCATGCATCCAGGTTTACAATTGTTTTTTAAGCGTCAAACTGAAATATTTGTATTGTGTCAGACGTTAAATTAAATAATTTTTTAATATTGTTTATGACTTAAATCACTTTACTTTAAATTTTCTTAATCAAATTTAACTAATATGTCGACCAGTCTTGACATCACCACCAGTCAAGACATCACCACAAGTCAAGACATCACCACCAGTCAAAACAACACCACCAGTCAAGACATCACACCAGTCTGGACATCACCACCGGTCAAGACATCACAACAAGTCAAGACATCACACCAGTCAAGACATCACCACCAGTCAAGACATCACCACAAGTCAAGACATCCCCACCGGTCAAGACATCACCACCAGTCAAGACATCACCACCAGACAAGACATCACCACCAGTCAAGACATCACCACCAGACAAGACATCACCACCGTTCAAGACATCACCACCAGACAAGACATCACCACCGTTCAAGACATCACCACAAGACAAGACATCACCACCAGACAATACATCACCACCAGACAAGACATCACCACCGTTCAAGACATCACCACCAGTCAAGAGATCACCACCAGTCAAGACATCACCACCAGACAAGAGATTACCACCAGTCAAGACATCACCACCAGTCAAGACATCACCACCAGACAAGACATCACCACCAGACAAGACATCACCACCAGACAAGACATCACCACCGTTCAAGACATCACCACCAGTCAAGAGATCACCACCAGTCAAGACATCACCACCAGACAAGAGATCACCACCAGTCAAGACATCACCACCAGTCAAGACATCACCACCAGAAAGACATCACCACCAGTCAAGACATCACCACCAGTCAAGACATCACCACCAGTCAAGACATCACCACCAGACAAAATATCACCACTAGTCAAAACATCAACACAAATAGAAAACCTCACATTTTTAAAAACAATTTCCAGCAATAAATTGAGTTACCTAGAGGCAGGCAACTAATAAGCGCCAATAACAACGTCACAGCAATTATCGTTGAGCCACATCTCAGTCAGTGACGAGCAAATGTAAAACGTTAATAATAACGAGGAAATGAGCAATAATCCTGCTGAGTTTATTTTTGTTTTATATCACACGAGCAACAAAGCCCGTCCAAGGACGTTCCGCCACCGTTCGGTGGCATGTTGTAACTCCCCTCCAACAGCCGTCTCGACCGGCATTACATGTGCATAGCGTCAAAAATACTATTCATTATAGTTAAAATAAATAATTCGTAAAAACAGAGCTTTTTGCTATAAATCCCAAAGCGCATAGCTCAAATAAAGTCTTGGAAGAAATACTGCACCAAAAATAACTCGTTTTGAACGTCCGCGTAAATGGCGTAAACGTGTTCAATATGATTGGCTGTAGGGGTCATATGTGTTTGAAGGACCAATCGCTATAGATGACGGGACAGAACGGACAGAAACTTGCCTTTTATTATATAGGATACTGTGAACGAGGAGTTACTTCTGGATTCAAAGTAACTATACAACCAAACAAAGAGAAATATAGTTCAAGGTTATAATCTGGTGGTAGCGAGTAACACGTGAAACACCACACTGGAACCCAATGAAGATAAAAAATATATATTGTTGTCTTTATTCGAATGTTTTGATAATTGACGTAACTCACTGTGTACACGCTTTTATTTTACTCGCTCTAATCTCCGCCTGAGTCTAAATCCTGTAATTAATACATCACTAAATTCTCTTGGTTCGATTGAGCTGAAATTGTTGCATGCATATCGATTTTCGATTAAAATGCATGAATCAATCAAAAATAATTATTTAATTTTTCCCCGTCATTTTAATGTTATTTTGTTATTTCGCCATGAAGTTAAATGGAAAGCGTGGGGCGTTCGGGATATAAATATTTTAACTGTTTTCTGTGTGCATGGATCTCTTAGATACCAGAGAGTGCGTGTACTCAGATTCAATTTAAGAATACGTTATATGGAATGGTAAAAATGCTGGAAGTGTCTTAATAAATATTTATATTTTACCAAGTAATACTCGATAAACTTTTATACTTTGTTTTATTTTGTAGAGTCGAGATTAAAAGACGTAATTACACGGTCCATTTTTTATTTCTTATTTTCTAACTACAAAGATCTAATACACACATTAAAAAAGGTATTGTTCAAATATAGAAATCTAAAAAACGGAAGTATGCGCAATGAGTAATATTCATGTCTTAACAGTGATATATTATTTGATGGCTAGAAAATTTCTGATAACTTTACTATTTTGGGTTGACGTTATCACTTGATCTTCTTTTTTCTACTCCCCATCTACTTACCTGCCACTAGACTCGGTAACGCCCTAGTATCGCGTATTACTCATTAACACCTGGCCGACCACGAGAGATGGTATTATGACTGGTCGTGTTCACATATTGATCTTGTCGTCTGTCTCGTCCAGGCTCAGACACACACAAGGGCCACACATAGACACAGACAATGGCCATACACAGACACAGACACTCGGGCCACACAAAACACAGACACGGGCCACACATAGACACAGACAATGGCCATACACAGACACAGACAGTCGGGCCACACACTAACACATACACGGGCCACACACAGACACGGGTCACACACAGAAACGGGTCACACACAGACACAAACATGGGCCTCGCACAAACACATACACGGGCCACACACAGATACAGACACGGAGCACACACAAACACAGACACGGGCCACACATAGACACAGACAATGGCCATACACAGACACATACAGTCGGGCCACACACAAACACATACACGGGCCACACACAGATACAGACATGGGCCTCGCACAAACACATACACGGGCCACACACAGATACAGACACTCGGCCATTCACAAACACAAACGCGCGCCACACACAGACACAAACACGGGCCACACACAAACATGGACACGGGCAATACAAACACAGACATGGACCACACACAAACACGGGCCACACACAAACACAGACTCGGGCCACACAAAGACAGACATTGGCCACACACAAACACAGACATGGACCACACAAACACAGACATGGCCCACACACAAACACGGGCCACACACAAACACAGACTCGGGCCACACACAAACACAGACATTGGCCACTCACAAACACGAGTCACATACAAACACGGACACGGGCGTCACACAAACACAGACCCTCGGGGGTTATCTGATTGAACTTATTGTGGCATGGAGACAACACCCACATGTGGCTCTGGGTGGGCTCTGACTGAAAGGCTACATCTTTAGACGCTCGGTTTAGCGACAGCCTGGGACAGTTTCTTACTGTTTAGGATAGCTTCAAACAGAGACCGGAAATCAATAAATCTCTCGAAGTCTATGATAATGATAGTTTAAGAGATCCATGAAAGTTTTGGATATCTTCAAAGTCTAAAAAAGTTTAATGAGTCTGTAGAAACGCATGGCCTATTTGGATGTTTTCATATTCTACAAATGTTTAATGACAGTCTGTAGCAATCCATGACAGTTTTAAGACAGTCTTTACGTTTGAAAATCTCCAATACCGTCTGAGAAATGTCATTACGGGACAGTCGCCAAGATATCGATTTTTGTTCTACTTAATGAGAGCTCTTCCCATTTCAAATAAGCGAACGTTCATGTCATCTGTCATGAAGCAAACAAAAACAAAAACAATACCAAAACCAGATCTCTTAGTTACAAGGAGGTAATACTAAATTTTTTATAATAGTTATGATTTTGTCGAAGGTCGAAGGATTTCCTATTAAAAACAGAACATACAATTTAGAAAGTATTTTTTTAAAATTTCTTCACAAGAGCTGGATAACAATTATTGTTTTGGCGTTTGTGATTTCTATGAATAAATTATTTCATTTTTCAAACATTTGAAAACATATAATTTAACTAGGGGCAAGTACCCGGCCACGCCCGGGTTTAACAACAACAGCAACAGCAACAAAAACAACAACAGCAACAAAACAACAAAATCAAACAACAAAAACAAAACAACAACAAACAACAACTACAACAACAACAGCAACAACAACAAAGCAACAACAACAAAACAACAACTACAACAACAACAGCAACAACAACAGCAACAACGACAAAAACAACAACAGAAACAGCAACAGCAACAAAACAACAAAAACAAAACAACAACAAAAACAACAAAATTAACAACAAAACAACAACAAAACAACTACAACAACAACAGCAACAACAACAAAGCAACAACAACGAAACAACAACTACAACAGCAACAACAACAAAGCAACAACAACATGAAGGCCATTGTCGTCGCAGGGCAAGGGATGTGGACAACAACAACAACAGCAAAAACAACACAAAAGCAACAACAGCAGAAACAACAACAGCAACAACAACAAAAACAACCACAAAAACAAAACAACAGCAAAAACAACAAAAACATCAACAACAAAACAACAACAAAACAACAACAACAACAGCAACAACAACAAAGAAACAACAACAAAACAACAACTACAACAACAAAAGCAACAACAACAAAAAAAAATATTTTATGGCGATAATCGCCTTCTTGTTAATCTCGACACCAAAATGTTTATTAATTTGCGTCATTATTTTACGTCTTAATTTTCAATAATTTTTATTTTATATAGCTCATATAGGGAAAAATACATTTTGGGCCCCCGGGCCCCAGTATCTTATATATATGGAACGAAACCTGTTTAATAACCCTTCCGGTATAATTTTGTGTACGTGCACCAAATTTCACGTTATTTGGTTGTCTGGATCTTGAGTTATTAGGGAACAGACAGACAGACAGACAACAAATGTGGCTTATATATATACTAGGGGCAAGTACCCGGCTTCTCCCGGGTTTAAAATAAGGTTTTCTGTAGAAGCGTACACAACTAACTGTTTACTTGCATGCTATAAAATGGTACATTTAACAGTGTATGTGCTGCATGGCTTAATTTCAAGGATGTCACCATCCTCATCTTTCACAATAACAGTTTTGAGATCTTCAAATGAAATAGGTCCCCGAATATGGTGCAGCAGGAGGCGCATGTGAAATGCTTCTCTGTTGTGAGGATGCACAGTGTACACTCTTCCCAAGGCATTGTCTGTCACATATCCCGGGAAGTCTGCAAGAGGTATACCTTTTTTCGGATTTGCCAGACCTTTTGACTGGCATCCCAGCGAAAATGTCTAGGCACTTCAGAATACAGCAATGTTTTTGCAAGAGGATCTGTTTTGCAGAGATCAAAAAACGCTGTTAATGTAGTCTTTGTTGGAGTGTCTGTCAAATGTGCTGTTGGCTGTCCTGGTTTATAGTATACTCCTTGGCCTCCTTCAAGATGTACTGCCAAGTGAACAACTGTTGGATACCTTTGATGGATGGGAAAGTTAAGCAGGCGCCACACTGCCTCACTGCTACTAATGTATCGTCCTTGTTGATAATTAATTGGTAACCCCATCAAGCCTGTTCGGCATTTCATTTGCAACAGTAAACATGGCTGCATCACTTCCCTTGGTAACATAATTGCAAATCTACTTGATGCTTGTGTTTCTATGACGTACATAGGTCATTCCATCCTGTGCATATTCATGCATGTAACGGGGCCCTCCACTGAAGGATGAAGGCAGCACCACTAATTTGCCAAGATTTTCAGAAGTCACATTGTTGTCATTCCTTACTGCCTCTAATAGTACACCATAGTCCTCAGCTCTAAGTTTTGTTTGGTTGAGTCTGATGAAACGCAATCTCTCATTCTCAACCTTAGCATACATATCCACTATGTATTGCTGGAAAAGGCGCGGGCATCTGAGGAGTGTATTAAATTCGTTGACTCTTTGCATCATGCGATATGCATAGTAGTCATTGCTTGTGGCCTTGTTTACATCTTTTATGTTAAAATCATAGCCATCTTCTCCTCTAACAAATAGCAGAGGATACTGAAGTGGATCATATGACCTGTGAGTGTCTTGAATCCTTTGAAGTGGCATTTGTGAGCAACTTCTTGAATGCAGCACAATGTCTCTACGATCACCTAGCTCTCCAGCAATCATGATGCCACTTCACTAACAGATGGTGCATTGAATCTGCCTTTGTGTTCCTTTAATGGTGCTTTGCCGGAAATTTTGATTTTGTAGTAAACTTGAGTGTTATCCATAATCTCAGCAGCCATTTTAAATGACCTCACATAGCTGTTATGCTGATGCAGCATTCTTTGCAGTTTGAGGACAATGTTTCTGTCAACAGGACTGTCAAGCAAATCCAGTCGTCTTTGCACTTGCTCATCTTCTCCCAAGAAGTAAATCTGGAGATATTTGCTGTCTACAGCATTGACTGGATGAAGAGGTCCAGCATGGTGGTACACTTGGCCTTGGACCTTGAATGTTGGTGTCCACCCGTTATTCACGACAACATTAGACTTGAAGGAAGTCACGGCAAACATATTATTGAATAGTCTAATAAGTTTCACAAAGTCCTTTGATTGTGCAGTTTCACCATTCAACAGAATGCACAATGGTTCTGGTGGCTTTAGAATTGGGGGCAGTTTGACTTTACCACTGGAACAGCACATGCCTGGAGTTTCTTTGCTCAGCTGTTTCAGCTGCTCTGGGAACTCTGTGGCGGACCTGATCTGCCTGGATTTTATATATTTTTTTTCCGTATGTTATCATTGCGGGAGAGTACTCAACAACTTCACAAAGTTTCATGCTCCTATTTACACGGGAAGTTGGATATTTAATGATTAGTCTGTTTTATATAGCTCATATTAGGAAAATACCTACATTTTGGCCCAAGGCCCCCTAGTGAGTAATAATTTTATATATTTTTTTCGCATGTTACCATCGCGCGAGGGTACTCAAAATCTTCCAAAAGTTTCATTCTTCTACTTACATGGTAATTTGGAGAATTATTGATGAGTCAGTTTGATATATGAAAAAAAACTACATTCAGGCCTCTGACCACCCAGTGAGTGATAATTTTTATTAATGTTTCGCCAGTTACCATTTTGGGAGGGTATATAACAACTTCACAAAGTTTCATGCTTCTACCTACACAGGAAATAGGAGATTTAATGATGAGCCTGATTTATATAGCTCATTTCAGAAAAAACTACGTTTGGGCCCCCGCCCACCCCCCTACCCAGTTAGTGATAACTTTATACTTTTTTCGACTGTTACCATTGCGGGAGGGTACTCAACGACTTTCCAAATTTTCATGCTTCTACCTACTCGGGAATATGAGGAATTGGTGTTGATTCAGTTTTATATAGCCCATATAAGGAAAAACCGGTTTTGGGGCACCCGGCCACCCATGAGTGGAAATGTTTACATTATTTTTCACCAATTATCGTCATAATAGTGTATTTGGCAAGTTCCCAAAAGTTTCATGCTTCTACCCTCACGGGAGGTTGGAGAATTAGTTTTGAGTCAGTTTTAAATATACGGAAAAAAAATACATTTTGGCCCCGCCCCCAGTAAGTGATAATTTATATAATTCATTTTTCTGTTGTATGGGGTTTATTTGTTTTAAAGAAACATTTCGAAACGCAATGTTTGAGCTTAAAATGTGCCCTGCTGGTTTCGTTTAAGTTATGCAAAAAGTATAAACACAGTTGCTTAGCTACAGTGTTTATGCCACCCAGGGATGGACGATATTATTGACTCCTACCCTCGCCGATAAAAGGAAAAAGCTTGATCGGACGACTGGATAAAATACATATAGAATATACAAAAAAGAAACAGTGCAAAGTAAAAAAATATGTAATTTGCAAACAAATTTTATAAAAATATATACGTAATCTTGTTAGAGGCGCAACATTAACAGACATAAAAATAAACCATTTCATAACATTTAGTTCACAACAAAAAACACACACACTCACTGATTCACACATGTGCACACAAATACTTAAACGCATACCCACAGCGGTATATTAACAATTAAAAATATAAATTAAAATAATAACTGCTCTTTTCACTTTGTTTCCTATTTACAAATTAATATGAACTCATAACTATGACGTCACATCACATTATTTTATGGCAATAAACGCCATCTTGTTAATCTCGACACCAAAATGTTTAATATTTTACGTCTTAATTTTCAATAATTTTTATTTTATATAGCTCATATAGGGAAAAACTACATTTTGGGCCCCCAGCCCCCAGTATCTTATATATATGGAACGAAACCTGTTTAATAACCTTTCCGGTATAATTTTGTGTACGTGTACCAAATTTCACGTTATTTGGTTGTCTGGATCTTGAGTTATAAGGGAACAGACAGACGACGGACAGACAACAAATGCGTCTTATATATATAGAGATAGAGATTTTTAGGGAGACGTTCAACAATGCAACTTGCATAACTAAATTTTTAATTGTATGATTTCTTCTACTTTTTTTTTGAAAATAAATTAATTTATTAATTTGATAATTGACTACTATAATTTTCATTTTTACATTTGCTAGTTGCAACTTGGACGTGTGCTCGTATCAGTGGCGTAGCTAGAACTTTTGCCGCCCAGGGCGGTCTCCAATGTGCCGCTCTTTTTAGGGACCGTCCATAAATGACGTCACGCACGGGGGGGGGGTAGTTGTCTTATCTATACAGACGCTCCTTCTATGCAGAAGATAGTTGCGTCCACAGACCATGACAGATGATCTGTTGGCAAGTGATGCAGCAATCACAGGCCACAGCTTTGTGGGTTCCACGCATTACCCAGCCGCCTAACTACATGTAGTGTTAGGTACCCATTCGGAGCGGGGTGACTCAGGGACACCCTAGGCCCTGGGAACAAACCCTTGCCTTCCCACGGATTCGAACCCGTGACCATCGGTACGACAGTCCAGTGCGCTGCCACAAGACCACCGCGTCCCCTAGTTATACATTTGTTACCATGTGTGACGAGAGGGGTGTGTTTGAGAAATGGGACGTCACGTCAAAACGCACAACTTTAGATGAAAGTTACACTTGAATATTGATTACTGACACTGTATTTAATGACGTTTATGTAAAGCGCGTGTTACGATTTTACTGTGCAGCCTTTCACTAAAACCATACTTAAATGACAAAAATTGATTTGAAACATGCTTATTTTAAAATAGGAAATGCGGCTTCTATGGTGGGGAGCAAAACGTGTAAGACATTATTATTGAAGAAAGGGTCTAAGTTTTTGTGGCTACGTGTGACGAGGGCGGAGAAAGTGAAACATCATCCAAAATTGCGTGACGTAATTTATGGACTGCAAATTAGTCGATTATATGATGGTTTTATAAATTAACTAGCCAAATACCCGGCGTAACTCGGGTTTGATGTGGGAAAACGAAAAGAAAAAAATATATGTTAAATTGATCATTTTGACATTCTTTTATCACTTTTTTTAATAACGTGCTTATTGGATTATAAAATAACATTATATGAAAGGAATTTAGATTGAATAGACTATTGAAAACATGAAATTTAAGACCAAACGAACATTTGAAAGTGGTAGAAAATAAAGAATTTGATTTGATGCTTAATAAATAGATGTTTGTCTTTGAGTGTAAATAAGGATATCTGCCTATTTGTTCAAGTTAATGTTTTCTTTTTGTAGAGTCAGAACAATTAAGACACCATTAAAAACCAATAGGTGCATTTTACTTATCAAAATAAGGAAAGTTTAGTTTAATTTCATAACCATCGTATTACACATTGAATCAGAACAATGGAAATTAAAAACAAATCTTATTTAAGTAACAAATGCAAAAAGAAATGAGGCTAACAAATCAAGATATCTGAGATGTATATTTATGTAAAATGCCAAGAATTTTTTTTTATTTCACGCTGAACTTAACTTTCCAATTAAATATCGATATGTAAATGAGCAACAGTTTTACAAAAAAAAATGAAATATATTTTGAAATTGAATTTATAATTTACAATAATACACCTTCCAAAAGTCTTATATGATATGCGCCCATTAAATAATAGTTTTAATGTTGTTGAGTTTTATGGGTTTTAAGAACATTTTCATCGAACTTTATATAGGCAGTATAGGTCCGAAGATTTGAAAATGTACCCTTCTTATCGTCAATGCCTTTCTCTGTAACAACACATTGATAAATGTGTATTTAAAAATAAGCAATGATATCCAGTAGGTATTTAGGCAGTTATGAAAGACATGTAGGGCTCACATATTATTGATGATTCAGATTCGAGAGAAACAACATGTTTTGTGTGGTAAATTATAAAGATTGTTGGGAAATCTCTAGGCATAAAGTTTCCTTGGACTTTTCCGCCATTTCTTATTATGTCTCTGGTCGCTGTTCAAAATAACTCCATGGTCCAAGATGACACGTTGAAGGTTGGAGGATTATGTTGAAATTTCCTCTAATGTTAAATGAAAATTTTAGTTCATGTGTACCAAAAAAGTCTTGACTGGTCGGACGACGCCACGACGGCTACTAAACTAAACACATATTCTGTAGGCCTGAGACTAATCTCTTAAGGCCTTGGCTAGAACCTGGGCAATCTGCTCCATCTGCTGAGCATTGCCATACAACATTGTCTTTACATGGGACTCGCCCGCCTCCCTCACCCCCCCGGCTATATCGAGCGCCGGGCAAGACGTCACCAGGTGTTCGACTGTCTCAGGGGCTTGGCTGCAATGACGGCAGTTCGAGTCCCTGTTGTGGTCTAGCCTGTGAAAGTAAGAGTTGGTTGGGCAATGTTCGGTCCTCATCTGAGTCACCAAGCCCTGGTGTTTGCGACTCAGGTTCCACCACTGGTCTGAACGGCTTGGCCTGGGCATGTTAGCGAATACCCCTCTGGCTGTTGTGTTGTCAGCCCACTCCTGGTACCACTTATTCCGAAAGTGGTCCTTTAGCCAGTTTTTTGCCCCGAGATAGGTGACTGGGGTCTCTGGTTGGGGCAGTGCTGCGCCTGCTTTGGCCAGGGAGTCTGCTTTTTCGTTGCCATTAACATTCACGTGGCTCGGGATCCACTGCACTGTTACCTTACCTCCAAGTCTTTCGAGTCTACCCACGTCTTCCAAGATGACGTCAACCAAGTGTGTACTACGATTCTCACTAGCCAGGACTTCGAGGGCTGATCTCGAGTCACAAAACAGTACCGTGTCGAAACCAAATATTTCCGACCCCTGCAGTGTCTGGTGCACACTTTCCAGGGCCCTGTGTATAGCCTCGAGCTCCGCATCGTAGTTCGATGCCATAGTCCCACAGGGACCTAGAAGTTCTTCTCTTGGTGGCCCTCCTATTGGGTATAAGATGAGCGCACCGTATCCTGCAATTCCTTCACTCGAACTGGCAGACCCATCCGTGAACACTTTCACTTGGGTTCCCGCGAACCCTTCTATCGTCTCAAGGGCAGCCGCTTTCTGTACATGTTCAGGGCTGCGTTTCGTCACCGCTGTGTCAGTCAGAGACAAACGTATTTCGGGACGTGAGCATTCCGCATAGGGCGGTTTGAGTGGGACACTTATAATTTGTCTTCTATTTTGTGGGGGTTTGACGTTCCTATCAAGTTCCGTTACTTGATGCATAAATGAGGAACGTTTCAAACACCCACGTCCGCCCCAGTTGTGCTGCATCTGGTAGCAGGGCTCCCTATAGTCTAACCTGCGATACCTCTCTGCAGTCGTTATGATTGCCTTGTCCCTACGAATATCGAGCGGTTCTACGTTTGCAATGACTTCCACAGCAGCTGTGGGTGTCGTTCTATATGCGCCACAGATAAATCTTAAGGCCTGGTTCTGGATTCGACCCAGTTTTTCCAATGCCGTTTTGCTGGCGGCTACTATATTTACCTATATGTTATAAATATATAAGGTCAGATATTCGTAGACCTATCTATACAAGCTTCCATTTGAGGTGTCTGGGTGGCATCCTTAGCATTAAATGGCAGAAAAAGTGCCTAATAGTTAGGTCCTGATGCGTGCAAATATCCAAAGCATGTTCTCAATCCTTAGTGAAAGACGCTTAAAATGGCTATAGGACATGTTAAAAGAGAATGGGCAAGGGTCGCATCCCCAAGGACCTCCTATATGGAGAACTGTCATCTGGAAAGAGGAAGACAGGTCGTCCACATCTCCGAGTTACGTCTGCCAGAGAGACATAAAAGCAGCCAGAATAAGCGACAAGTGACTGGAAATGCAAAGCAGAAGATCGATCTACGTAGCGCACAGTTGTAAAAGAGGGCGTCATAGTAGCCGAGGAGCGAAGTACTGAGGAGGCTACAGACAGAAGAGCTAGGAGAAAGGCCAAAACATTGGGAAGCACAGAACTCGTGTGCGAAGGCTGTGGAAAAGACTGTCACTCAATGATAGGACTGCTAAGCCACACGAGGAAATGCAACCCAACCCAACGGTGATGCACCATCGTCCCACGAGACGGAAGGATGCCCGATTATGTATTTAAACGATGAGGGGCAACAAATAAATCTCGCAAATAGACCTACACATAAAAACTGGGACGATAAGTCGATATTATTATTTATTGAAAATATTTTGCGTTTTATCTGTTGTAGCTCTGAAGGGAAGCTTCCGAGTGGTTTGTCGTTAGTTTAATAAATTCACAATTGACTTTCTGGTGTAGGTCCGGTGGACACATTGGCCTATAAGCTTAAGTCGCAAAGAGATGATAGCTAGTCAGAGAAAGAAAAAAGTGGTACTTTCTTTGTGAGGATTCACTATCTTGGAAAGCATCACCGGCATTTTCCTGGCTAGCCTGATGGCCATCCTTTTGAGTGGACTGTCCACTCGTGACACCTTTTCTCTAGACTCTAGAGTGTAGGGAAGTCGCTAAGAGCATTTCCTTGGGGACCTATTAGAGTCTTAATTTCACAAACTCTGTCGAGATTCTATATTTCACATCTTGATGTTTCTTTTCAACATGTCTACACAAAGTGGAAAACATTAACTTTGGCTAACTTAATTAAAACTAAATTAACTAAGTAATGAAAATGTCTACCCTCGGAATTCTTCTTTTTTCCTTCTTTTTTTAAAAGAAAAATTCATAAATACATATATAAATATACACTTTGGAAACTAAATAATACCCGTATTAAATCATTTATTTTCATCCAGTTGCTTAAATTTTTTATTTTTTATGTTACGCCTAACTCTCAAATTAAATTAAATAAGTAGTTATAGTTATAGATAATTAAAAAAATTCACTGCAAGAGAAATAATGATTGTTCATGTTGTTATTTTGTCGATGTGTATTTTTAATGACATTTCAGTTAATCATAACCTGAATACGACTGAAGATTCTGTTCACCGAGCCATGTTAAAAACAGCCATGTTCATTATTTAGAGCCTTCGAGGCGTGATTCCAAGGGGAAAAAAAGATGTAATGTTAATTGGGCTTATTTCAAACACAACTCTTAGCTTTTCTTGTCAGTGAAAATAGGGTATTTGCGGGAAATGATAGGCTCGTGTGACCAGAATTTGGCTGAGATATCAAGTTTTATTACTGGACATTTTGACAGACGCAGTGGTGGATGCCGCAGCAGACGACAGACATAATGATTAAACTGTTTCACTTAGGAAATGTCCTTTAGCATTTTTATAAAGACTTGTAGACTTTTTTATGCTAATGACTTATTTCTGTTGTTTATAGTTATTTCTGCACATCGATTTTTTTTTGCATTTTTTTTTGCATTTTGTAATTTGCGGCTGGATAGCGAAGTCAATAGTGCGCTCTCCTCACAAGCTGTGGGGCGTGGGATCGATTCCACGTTAAAGACACTATAGAAATATTGATGAATGACTAACGCTAAGAAAGTCCTCCGCTGACCTGGAGAGGGATGGGCGCCACCAGGTCTATCAAGCCCGAGAATGATATAATGGAAACATTAGAACCCCCTACGCCTACGGGGTCATAATGACAACGAAGTTATGGGCAAGAAAAAAAAATGCCTACGTGTCTGATCACAAAAGTTTTCATCTATTTTAGTTCATTGGTCATAATAATACTTTTTGAACTAAATTAGAAATTGTCGGGGGCTAAATCAATATTCTGTCAGATTAATAGTGCTGACAAAACTATTTCTGAACGGACCAAAATTAGATTTGAATGCTGCATAAAAATGTTTCGAATGTTCAAAAAAATGCTTTGAACTTGTAAAAATGAGTGTGTCACGCAACAGGGATTTCAATAATTTTTTTTTAAAAAGCTGCCCGGGTACAAGTCCAAATTTGGAACGGGTACCCGGTTACCCGTTCGAAACGCCACAAAATTTTCGCCGTCATTACCACTATACAAAGCAATGCAACCTACCCACCACCCGAATGGGTACCTGACGCTAGGCAGGGCAACATAGACGGCTGCGAATAGCGTGTTCCCTCATAGACGAGGCCTGTTAACGCTGCGTCACTTGCAAATAAGTTCTCACCAGAAAAACGGATACAATAATCTTCTGTATAGAAGGAGCGCCTATAATAGATAAGATGATCCTATCATGTTTCCATGATCATATAAGAACTTTGTTTCTGGATATATCGTTATGCTTTTATAACCATTAACAATTCTGTTATTCGAGAACAACATTAAGTTTGAATGGTTTCACCCCTTATTGGCAAGTGAGCTTGGGAATTGTTTCCCTATTCATTTTTCCATTTGGCTGAGTCACAGATCACTACCCCGGAGGTGTCATTAAGAGGATCAATAAATAGTTAAAAAATGTAATATGTGTGAAAGAGGACATGAATATTATATTACATGTAATTTAATTATTAGAGAGTAATTTATTTACTTGGAGAAAAGGAATAGATTTATGTTTGTACAGGGTGTCCTCGAGTTGCGACGTTGATCCGTTCTTAAGAAACGTCGTAACTCGGATTTCAGTGTAAGTCGGAATATTAAAAAAAACTATATAATATATACTCTAAAGAAATGTACGTGCATCGCTATTAAGAAATGTAATAGTTAATGACATAAAAATATTCAAAAGATTATATAACAATTCCTTATAACAATTGTTTTTAAATGATATATATATATATATATATATATATATATATATATATATATATATATATATATTTAAATTTCAGCAAACAAATTTTGTCAATCATATGAAATGTTCCATGAATAAATCGTTGACAATGTGTAAGTTGAATTATTCTTCTTCTGCATAAGTCCTGTATGAGAGAGGAATGTCGTTATTTTAGTGTTACCCGTATCTATGCTATCATACATGAAATTCTATGATACCGTTATTTATTATTTCTGACATTCTATACCTGACCCACCTTTACCTACATCACCTACATGATTACCTGTGATTCCCTTGCCTAAATTCTATGACATTCTCTATCACCCCACCCCTCACGAATGACATTCTTCCCAGTGTAGTCTTTAAAAGCCACACCTACCATTGCTTGCCATGTAATCTGTCTGGTCACACTATTTCAACAGGTGAACGAAACTCGGGCTTTATAGCTTTGAACTAGGGTTGCCAGATGTCCGATTTTGTACCAGACTGTCCGGTATTATTATTATTTGTCCAGTGGAAAAATGAAAGCAATACCGGACATTTTACATTTAAATATTGTGCCATCGACAAAATTCGACAATAGTGTCCGGTATTTTTGAGACAGCCACCTGGCAACCCTACTTTGAACCTACATTTTTTATGGCATATTGAGTTATAAATAGTATAATAAATTATGAAATGACTAAAATAATATCTAATATATAAAGCTCAGTTGGTGTTTGTATCTTTGTATGTTTGTATGTTTCACTTTTCGACTTTGTGTTACACAGCCACGGAGAAACCAAATGACGGACGGGGACCAAATTTGGCAGGACGGTTCCTTTTACCCTGAAGATGGTTTTAAGTTAGTTTTTGTAATTGTCCCTTTTGGCCGAATGCCATAAATTAAATAATCAGAAAATGCAGAGACAAAGAATGAAAAAATTTAACCTAATTTCTATATTAAACAACTTTACGCGGACGTTCAAACTACCTTCAAAGCGAGTTATTTTTGGTGAAGTTTTTTTTCCCCAATCTTCAGCGGTGAGCATTCAAAAAATAGTATATTGTCTAATTACGGTGCGCACATTTTCGTTTACGCTTCTTAATTTGAGCTGTGCAGCACAAAGAATTGTCATTTTCTTTACTGTTGCTTTCTATATATTATAGACACGTAAACATATTATTATTTAATTACAACTGCCACACGATGCATTAGGTTTAATTGTTTACACGTTTAAATTTAATTGCGAATTTGTTTTAATTATTTTCTTTTCCATCACTCAACATTTAATAAAAACCTATCTATGTAATAATTGTGTCAGTATTTTTTTCAAGGCTTCATTTTTAGCGGTGCGCGTTCTAAAATCTTTTATCGCCTATATTACTGTTCGCACATTTTCGTGTACGCATCTTAAATTTAGCTGTGTCCTATTAATATAACATTTATATTTTGTTTGTCTTTTATATAAGCTATTGTCTTTTACATCAGCTATACACTTATACAATTTAAACTTAGGCTACCGGACCTATTAACATAGTACATTTAAACTAAATAAAGTGATCCTGAAAACGCTTAATTACTTTGTTTTGCGAATTGAATTTGTTATGTTCATTCCTTTGTCGTTGGATTAACATAGGCCATTTATAAAATGAAATATTGGTATTGTTTCACATTAGTTTTTTAACAGACATTTGATTTGTTTTGGGGTTTTTTTTAATGTGGAATATAATTTCTTTATTTTTTAGAAACAAAATCTGTTGTTGGGCCATGAAATTGACTCAAAAAAGAATTTCATTCCTTTATGACATTATACCAATTGCATAAAGCAGTAAATTTTAATTGTAAATGTAGACACAAATATATAGCAATTCAAATATTATTTCAATGTTAGAAAAACTATAAATAGGTTACAAAAGTAGAGTTTTTTTGGTCCAGTTGTTATGAGCAGACTTTTTATTAAGCCAGAATATTTCTATAACCATTTATTATTATTGTCTAAAGACGGTGCGCACATTTTATTGAATTCTTTTTAATACGACTGCTTTAGTTTCTTTCAAATATTTTAGAAAGTACATTTCATATATAACATTTATAATTTAATTTATTGGCGCTATAGGTTAATAGATTTTGCCTTTGAGGGGGGTAATGCCATATTATCATTATCTCACAGACGCTGATGCAAAAATTGTATTAATTACAATTGTGTTACGATGCAGTGTCATAAATATATATGAATATATGAGCTCTTTTAGTAACGTCAGTGGTAGAGATCTTTTGGAAGAATGTTAACAAAGCAGTGGCCTTTTTTAATGGATACAAACAAACAAACATACAAACATCAACTGAGTTTTACATATTAGATATGCGTTTAAATTATTTTATTTCAATTTTTCCACGACGCATGGGATTAATATTTTACATGTGTGAATGAAATTGCGATTTTTTAAAATATAATTCATAACTGGACATTTAATTAAAAATCATAGATGTAGCGAGTTTATTTTATGTGGAAAGCGATGGCCTATGTCAAATAAACTTACACTTTAAAAAAGTTTACATAAGCTATATATATATACACTATACATTATAAACTTTCGCTAACGTATGTATTAACAGAAGTTGACTAAATTTAATAAAGTGATCCTGAAAACGCTTAATTAATATGAATTTGCGAATTGAACATGTCATGTTCATTCCTTTGTAGTCCGAATAACATAGGCCATTTCTAGAACAGCTTTTAAATTATTTTTCAGATGTGCTTATAAACGTACTAGTTTATCTTTTTTTTTAATGTGGATATTTTTTTTTCAGAAACAAAATCTGGTGTGTGTGTATTGAATATAATTTACAAAATATGTTGCCTTATCAGAAATAGGGAACAAAAAAGGATTTATTTTTGAAATTATACACATTGCATAAAAACCGTAAATATAAATCGTAAAATTTAGAGACATACAATTTTTAAAATATTATTTCCCTGTTACAACAACTATGAATACGTCAAAAGGAATAGTTATTTTGGTCCAGTACATTTACTTTATAACAAGAATTTATTTTAGGTGGCCAGTTTTCTATAATCTTTTATTGTCTAAATATGGTGTGCACATTTTCTTGATATCATTTTAATACAACGTTGTTTTTTTTTAAAAAGTATTTTAGAAAGTACATTTATAATTTTGTTTATTGGCGCTATGAGTTATGTAGCCTTTGCCTTTTTAAGGGATAGTGCCATATGTTCTTTATCTCATAGACGCGGTTACAAATATTGTATTACTTACAATTGTGTTACTATGCAGTGTTGTAATTATATATGAAATGTTTGAGTGACGATGGTGGTAGAGCTCTTTCGGAAAACCTATCAGTTCTGTTTATTTAGTAAAAGTGGGAATGAAAAAGTAAATTTAGTTATTATGGTCGTCAAGATTCTTTATTTAATAAATCATATCTTTTAAATAGTAAGGTAATGTTAAAAGGCACTGCATTAAGTGAAAACAACTCACGCGGTAAAATGGTAAAAATTAAATAATTGTGTCTCTTTTTTTTTCTCTCTCTTTTTTTTCTTAAATATTTTTAATTATATTTAATTTTTTTTCCCCTTAAAATGGAATATCTCTGTTTCCGATAAGATTTTAACTAATAGATGAATCTGAAATATAACTTACCAAATAAAAATTGTAATAACCAGCAACTAATACTGGGAAAAAGGGTCAGCACACTCCTGCTACAAAGTGCGGGTATATTTCTAGTCTCATATATATATGTATTTACGCCCATTTATCGCTGACTGTGGTCTAACGCTAAATCATAATCCTTTTGGTTTCCAGATTAACATTAACCAAACAACGCACGAACCTATGACGTCAGAATTTGTGTTGTAAACAGTGCTGACTGACTCAAAGAGTTATTTTTTGGTGCAGTAATTTGGTGCGCTGCTTTCTAAAATTACTTTAAAAATCGTGTGGTGATTAGCACTGTTAAAAAATATTATATACATACTTTGTGTACATTTCAGGAATATATCGTATTTATCATGCAAGGATAAGTTACTTGGACTTTTGAAACAAAAAAACAACCCTATTATAAAATACTTTGTGTACATTTAAGAAAGTTTAATATTACGTATTTATCATTCAAGGACAAGTTAGTTTGGCTTTTGAAAAAGGTGGGTGCCGTGGGCGCCCTTAAAAAAGGGGGGCGCCGCAGGCGCCATGGAGCCGCAGCACAAACTAGTTATATTATATTTGGATAAATGAGATATGAGAAACAGTAAAAGATTTAACAACAAAACAATAATATATAATTGAAATGATTCTGCATCTGAATCATTCATATATATATATAAAATTGATATATGTGATACAGTAAGATAACTTTTAAATTATATTCTATATTTAAAAAGTTGAAATAATTATTTAAATAATGAGGCATCTGAAAAAAGTGAGTTCTCTGACGTAATAAGAAACCCCATGTAAAGAAATATCCTATATAATCAGATATGAGAAGAAATTAGATAAATGACACATCTGAAATGATGAACCATCATAAATAATTAATTAGAAATCTGATAGAATTAGATATTCTAAATTCTTATTAAAACTTATTATTTATTTCTTTATATACTTGTTCAGTACATGTTGGATATCGTTTCATGCCTCGTTAAATTTAAACAGGATATTGAACAACCAATTGTATAATAATATGCTTATATTTAAAGTTTTTTTTTACTTACTTAATTTATGTATCCACGGGAGTTCGTAAATACACATATTGATTTCGACGACTATTGTTAAAATGCACTGAGCATATCGATAATTAGTTGTCTCAAGTTTAAGGATCCCAGAGACAATGATAACGAAACAGAGGCATGAAGTATCGAAGCCGTTATTTGTAAAAATCGAATCCTAATCAACTATCGGAAAGATGCCCCGGACCCAGAAAACTAACCAAGGACAACCTGGTTTTTATATTTATGGCTTTAATGGATCGCAGTATGATAACAAAGTGCTAAACATTTCAACGGCGTTTCGCATGTTTAAAAATATTCATCTTAATAAATAATGTACAATGAATAATGCTATTGATATATTAATGTTTTTAACCGTATCCTCGAGAAGAAAATAGTTAAGTTCATCAAGAGCATAAAGGTTCCTATCTATAGCATAGAACCTCCTGTAAATAGCTTAAATGCTCCTGTCTATAGACTAGCGACCTCAGATGTGTAGAACTACAATACATCAGAGGAAATAAACTCTATTTTCCATATCTGTACTCTCTGTCATCATACTGATTGATTCTTTTAATAAAAAATTTTTTTTAGTTTCTCGCCCGGCCTAAGGCCATGACAGCCAACTACATTAGTGCGTCACAGAGCCGCGTATTAATAACTAACACTAGCTCGTGCTATAGAGAAGAATCTTTCATAGGTTTCTATTTTCTTTTTTCTCGGCAAACCAGCTGGGGTTAAGATGAAAATGTTATAGGGATTAAATTATTTTTGGTATAAGGGCAACTTTCGAAACAAGGAAATTAAAGTAAATATTAATTCATTAGAATCTGCCATTATAATATCGAAGTCGTTCGGAAATCTCGTCGGAATGCAGTTCGTTTAACCTGGATTTCAAGCTTGCAATACAAGAAACTTGAGATAGACAGTGTTATGGGTTGACTGGCATATACGTCATTAACTCCGGAATATCTCAATGCTCATGTAGTCAATATTCCCTCATCACCTCCTTGGTCAAACCAGACACAGGAGCAACGAATATTTTCATACTCTTTTACGAGCGTTTTACGTACCGCAGTAAGGTTTAGTTCATTCAAGGTGATTGAATGTTTCGTTGACTCGTAAATCAATACGTAATTTTAAATATTTAAGAACCATAAACTTAAAACAAAAAAATACCCGATTAACTTCATTTGTAAAGTTATAAATTATCTATTTTTCTATGTAATTAATCTTCAATTAAAGTTAAGCATAAGTGTAAAAACTAAAGATTTTAAAAAATTAATTAGAAAAGACCAATGTAAAAAATAATGAAAATATCAGTAGATCAATACTGCAACACATCTTAGTAAATTAATATAAGAATTTATAAGTGACAATTTATCTATACTCTACCCATAAAAAAGTGACGTGGGGGGAATAAAAAAATAAACACATTTATTATAGTAAATGTATAACAAAAATTATCTCCATCTAATGTCTATTTCATTTTCATTTTTGGAACTGGAAAAATGTTCAAGAAATTTAGTGATCCCCATTTCTGATAATCAATTGTCTCGCGACTACGTCATCAGCGGAGAATGTAGGCTTAAGCATGGTTGGGGCCGAGAACCGGTTTTGTTGTTCGTCCGTCGTGGTCGACGATGACCACTCTCATCATATGTGTATTTGACCTGCACTAGGCTGCCACATGTGTCCTCCGGTGGCTTATTAACCCTATTCTGGCACGAAATTGGCGTCCGCATGTCGGTCAAGAGGTGGATGGAATCCATTCAGGAGCGTTTTGGATACGGTCCCTCTTGGCTTGACCTTTTGACTTGGCAGCCAGTTGTTTATTAGCTTCTCAGACAGCTGTGCCATTCCATATCATAGAGCGCCAGTGAGCTCGGTTACTGGCTGCTGCTTCCCAGGAGTCATGTCCGATAGAGCAGGCCTATAGAGCAGTTTTAAGTGCATCCTTGCAGCACTTTCGTGGACCTCCGCGTGCTCTATGCCCTTCAGTGAGCTCACCATAGAAGAGCATCTTGGGGAGGAGATGGTTGGCCATGCGCACTGCATGCCCCGCCCAGCGTAGTTGACTTTGCATGAGGCTAGTGTGGATGCTGGCTAATATTTCGGTGTCTGGAACTTTTTCCTGCCATTTTATATTTAGAGCTTTTCTTGGGATTTTGGTGTGGAAGTGGTTCAGTAACCTCGCATGGCGTTGGTATACACTCCAAGTTTCACATGCATATAATAAGGTGGGGAGCACTACAGCTCTGTATACTTTTAGTTTTGTTTTGGTGATGATTCCCCTTTTGTTCCAGACACTGTCATACAATCTACCGAATTCTGCGCCTGCCTTTGAGATTCTCGCGTTCACCTCGTCATCTGTGTGCTGCCAAGGTAAGTAAAGCGGCTCATTGTGTTGATTTTGTTGCCGTTGATGATTATAACAGAATCTAACAACGCACACTTCGACATGCTATCAGTTTCACTGGCATGAGAAGCGATGAACTCGCTGACGTAATTAGCCTTGGTTGGTTTACAGCAGCCTGGTTATTAAAGAAGCTTCGTGTTTTTTTCCTACCCTAAATCTGCTTTTAGCCACATTATTTTCAACATGGTTTTCTATTTCTTCCTTGCGACCAGCCCACTTTCTAAAAATATAATTCACATCAAATCAGCCGTCAAAAATATTTTTATAAGTGTTTATTTTGTGAAACCTTTTTTATATATTAAAAAAAACATTCCTTCGTGACAGGTTGTTTTCTGTCTGTAATTAAATGAATTGTATAGATTTCTCGTCTGCAAATAGCTTTTTTACCCTGGCTCCCAAAAAGTAATTTGAGAGACATGTTGCGTTTAATGAAGACGACAGGATAAGGAACTATTTTTACACACTTCGGGAAAACCCTACGTGTATCTCACGCTTGAATTCCTGGGAACGTTGCTTTTTAATTTGTTTTTCACCCCTTGTTTAACTTTAATGTAGCCGTCTGCTAGAGTTGACCTCAGCAGTCTGCTGTAGTGACCTTCACGGGTCAGTGCAGATTTACTCCAGCCCTCGAGGCGACTGGAGTTCACCCAGAGTGACTGACCAACTACCGGTGTTTTAATGCACGGTTGGTCAGTCACGTGATTAGCAGGGACACACCGGTGGGCGAGTGACACACTGCCCCTGGTCTGTGTGAGAGGAGAGTGTGCGAAAAATAGTGTTGAGGTGGCGCATGGATGACGGATGTGTTAACTAGTTCATGGCCCATTCTTATTGTAATTCTGGAATAAACTGATATCCTACCGAGTGAATTGAACTTCATTGTTTTAAGTTAACTTAGCCACCACTCGGCTACAGTTTGGCGTTGTCGGCAGGATTCACTTGAGGTAGGAATATCAGTTTTACAACAGTCGTTTCAATCCGAAAAGAATGGAACAAGTAGAGCAGTTCACTCACCTGCCCGAGCTACCTAGGTTCACGGGTGAGAGCGGAGCAGAACCGTTTGTCAGAAAGGCACAGCTCCTATTACAATTACAGCCTGTGCCCCCTGCCTACGCAGTTATCTGGATCCTGGACGCATTGGAGGGGCGTGCCCGCCAGGAAGTGTTCGATCGGGCACCTGAAGAAATAAACACCCCTGAGAAACTGCTACGTTTCATAATACAAAGATGGGGTGAGCAGAGAGACGCCACCACCCTTACTCAACGCTTGATGAGAGAGGACCTCTCTGACGTCGCCGACCCTGCCCAGCCTCTGACAGTACCGCCTCCAGACCTCACATTCACACAGCTTACGCCACACCTACTGGCCTACATCAACCAGCAGGTCGCGGCTGTGGAAGAGAGGCTCCACCTCTCCATACAACAGCACCGAGGGGACATGGACGCTCACGGTGTCCACTGTCCACCAGCACCCAGACATCCCAAGTTAAACAAACGGAAATCCCGTCGCCGAACAACGGTATGTCTGTGGTGCAACAGAAAAGGCCACGTAGAGGATGACTGCCGTGCCAAGAAGAGTTATGTCGACCACCACACTGGGACACCTCATTTCCTCACAACCACAGATTTACCTGGTAACCAGGAAAAAGAGGCTCGAGGGTCTGAGATGTCCACTCCAGTCCAACAAACTGCAACGTTACGCTCCATGACAGCGTCCCCTAGTTCGCAAAACAAAGATGACAGGGACAGAGGAACCAGTCACAATACATGTAACTGGCAGCACACTTCACGGAAGCCACGTAGTGTGGGGAACGACTGGTCATCTCGTCCACTGAGGGACAGTGAAAATATGGATTGTTGTACTGTCTGCCACGGCAGAGTCAAAGAACGGGTAATCAAGCAACGTAACACTTTGAACCGTCGTAAATCTTATCGTGAATTTCAAATTCCTGATATCTCAACTTTCAGCAAGACGACATATCATGCCGATGGCCTTCAACGGCAATTACGTTCAAGAGAAAGCCGAAAACATAAACAAGTGACTACGGATGCCTTCCTTAAAGAGATCACACCTGCAAAAGATTCTCACAAAGGTCCTATCTGGCCTAGGTCAGAACGATGCAGGCCTGATCAGAATCACTTGACCACTAAAACAACCGTCAACAGCTCTACACAAACAAACAATGTTTTAGAAGAGCCTATCAGACCAGAACGGCCCAACATGGCTGACTTGGGTCACGGGTACGACGGTCTAATTCCCCTGACCACAACCCACCTAGACCAGTATCACGGAAACACCCCAACTAACCAGGTCACCAACAAGCCAGAGGACACGGCTCCCCAAAGAAGCAGGAGCTGGACAGGTCACGGCCTGGATAATGCCATCTCCGCAAGCCAAGCCGCGAAGTCCCTTATGCTGCAGTCCTCCAACCGTGACGATGAGGTGATCGTCATCTCTACAGGGCGACGCAGAGACCAGCAACCCGATGCAGGAGTGGACCTACCGCCACCCGGGGTACCTCGCAGGTCAGCTCGCATCGCCCAACGTGCCAAAACGGACACGTAGACATTTTTGATTGCCACAAGATAGGACATGTCTGCAAGTTCTTGAAATACTATTTGTAAATATGTGATGACTGCCACTGGAATTTTCGTCTTTGTTGACACTTTTCTGAGAATGTTTTTCACTTTAATAATGCGTTGCAAGAAAAATTAGTTAAGGTTAATTACCTTTTCATTAGTGGCAGACAGAAGACGCTAGTGTGAGCTTTGATGCATTGGTCATATACTAAGTACATGACCTGGTATAATCATTAGATCAGGTAGACCTGGAAGTGACTAAGACAGTTATCACTGACAAACTTTATTTGTTATGTTTATTCAAAGTGTTCTTTTTGAGTCAGGAACAGTCTGTCCATTTATTCGCTTTGTTCCATGCATCATGTACATTTTGCTCCCATTTACACGTGTAAATGTGCACTGTGTAATTTCTGATAGCGTTCAAAAGAAAGCTTGATTGAATGACTAAATACACATCCATCTCATCTGTCAAATCATTCATTACAGACTGCCGCCATATACTTCATTCTCATGATTGTCATTATGGGTGATATGCTTTTCTTTGTTTGCTTCGGCAAAACAATATTTTGACCAGCGAGGGCGCTGGCATTCAGGGGCCTGGGGAAACTGTAGCCGTCTGCTAGAGTTGACCTCAGCAGTCTGCTGTAGTGACCTTCACGGGTCAGTGCAGATTTACTCCAGCCCTCGAGGCGACTGGAGTTCACCCAGAGTGACTGACCAACTACCGGTGTTTTAATGCACGGGGGGTCAGTCACGTGATTAGCAGGGACACACCGGTGGGCGAGTGACACACTGCCCCTGGTCTGTGTGAGAGGAGAGTGTGCGAAAAATAGTGTTGAGGTGGCGCATGGATGACGGATGTGTTAACTAGTTCATGGCCCATTCTTATTGTAATTCTGGAATAAACTGATATCCTACCGAGTGAATTGAACTTCATTGTTTTAAGTTAACTTAGCCACCACTCGGCTACATTAAGAATTTTGAATGAGAAAGAGCGTCTCAACACTAAGGGATAACCTTGGTTTTTTTATGAGTTGCTGTCAACTCGATCCCTGTAATGTAGCTTTGCTGTCCAACAATACACCCTACATACACATTACGAACAAAAACGTGTATCGCGACTTTTTTTATATCGTCATTTAGATCAGTTGCTTCTCAAAGTGGTGATCCACGGACAGGTGCCGGTCCCTGGGCCATCCGATGCCGGCCCGCAGAAGTTACCAAGAAATGACATTTCGCTACCACGTCAGTACAGGCAAAATACTTCACCGGTCCCTGGTGCAATGGAAAAAATTCCTGCCGGTCAGCAATACTAAAAAGTTTGAGAAGCACTGATTTAGATCACAGAGATTAATAGAGATTCTTACCATTGTAATTTGAACCAATGTTTCCAGTTTTGAAATGGACATGTGTTGAAGTTATTTTAAATTGAAAAAAAAGAAGAAAAAAGCTGATAATAAATCCTTAACGTTAACGTTGTTGCTTTGCATTATGATGTTTAGACTTCAGTTTGTTTTAATTTTAGACATATCGTGATCTTTGTCACAATAGTGGTATTTTTAATTGCTTTAAAAGCCAGCGTATGAAAATCAAAGCGTTTGTATTAGAAAGATGATGATTAGCTTATTCATTTATTGTACGAATTCTGCTCTCTGAACACAAAACTCTTAAATTCTTCTACCCCCATTTATTATTATTTTGGTATCGTACACGATGCATATGTTATGCAAATGATGCATATACTAAATATGCAAATGACTTGAAATACTTTTAGTTTCAGAAATGATTTCTCTTTAAATGACATCGCAAAAATAACATCTTTCCAGTCATAAATTTACAATAAAATTGTAGTTCAAACAGTTAAATTCTCTACCATTACACGTTTGCAGTATTCTTACTACTAACGACTTCAAGACTGTCTTTAAAAACATCTCTTTAAAAATGTACTTTCGACATTAATTAAAAAACAACTAAACATTTCTATATATAATAAACGTAGCTTACGTAATCTGTAATTTCGTTATTTGTTGCAGTTAGGATATGAATGTGTAACATTGAATGCATTGATCATTTTGTGTGTTTTACAGTTTGTATGTGAAGCGCTTTGAGCCCTGCTTTTTGCCGGGGTACTGCGCTATATAAATTATCAAACTACTATTTTATCATACCCACTCTCCTGGACAAAGAACAGTAGAACAACAAATCATGGAAAGAAAGTGGAGATGGATTGGACACACCCTTAGTAAAGATAACAGCGGGGCTAGGCAGACCTTAGATTGGAACCCTCAGGGCAAACGACAACAAGGAAGACCCAAGCGTACATGGAGACGGAGCATGTTAGACGAGGCTGGAAGAACTGGGAAGAGCTAGGAAGAATTGAAGCGACTGGCAAGGGACCGTGTAGAGTGGCGAGCTTTGACAGGGGCCCTATGTTCCAAAAGGAACTCAAAGGACAAATGATGATGATGATACCATCTATCTGCGCCCCCACCCCCACCGCTGCCTACTCCGTTCGCACCAACCAAGATCTGATAAGATAAGATAAGATAAGATAAGATAAGATCTGTAACCACGAGAAATTCACATTCTCTTTGTTGACGTAACTCACATAATTCTCCTCATTCTACCAATATTCCCGTCCTTCCCCCATCCCATTTGTACGCCCGCCAGGTGATGTATTGCACATTATGGCACAGTCTTCTCCAACTGATGAACTCCCAACGATGGCGTGTCAGAGCAACGTTCATGCGTTAAACGCTTTTTATCTGATTGTAACCGAACGATCGATCAGCGGCATGTCGTCCCATTCCCCCTAGATTTTGTATATGTGCATACCTGCGCATGCGTGCAAGCCGTTATGGCGTCAAACATGAATGTTTGACAGTTGTGGGTTGGCGTCATTATCATCCTCACAGCGTCAAACTATCCGATCACATCCGGGCTAAAAGAGTCTTGTTTACTCTCTGAGCCAAACGTTTTTTACACGCGGCTGACCGGCGATCGTTGACGTAACGTGAGCGGCATGTCGAGTTGCCAGATTGAATTGTTGGCCAAACAACTGGCCAGATGCCGTCAGAAGAAATACATAAATCAAAAAAGGGTTTAGAGTGAAAACGGCATAGAGAGATGGGGAAAGAACCAACAAAAAATAATTGACCTTGCCATTGAGTTAAATATTAAAATGTAATCTTCCTTCATCTCATCATTCGCTTATTCTAATAAATTCTTCCATGTCAAAAATGTACTTTAAAACAATTTCTGACTGATATGACTTCTTATTTTGACTTAACAAAATAATTACTCATTTTTTAATGTACTGTTTCTGAAACTTCCATTCAGAGTCGTGTTACTAAAGAAATTTGTTTTCTTCTTTAACGTTACATTGTATAAAGTTAAGAAGAGCTACTAACTTATATGGATTGAACTAATGCAGGGCAGATCGATGTACCTCGATATCACGTCAGCTGTTCTGCGAATAACGTCTTCAACATCATTAGGGTGAACATTTTCAGAAAGATAATTTAAAACATATATAATGCTATGTCAATTTTTCTTTCTTTATTAATACAACACTCTGTATTTACCTTTTAACCACGTTAGGGTTATTTACTTTTTAAATTTCTTAATTTTGGCGAATCGTTGATTTCATTTAAAAACATAGATTCTGGAAACAAATGTGGACGAAATAATATTGCGTATCGGTAACCAGTTTTAAAAAAAAGAATTTAATTTTTCAAATTTTTATGTCGATTTTTTATCTTTGTCTGTCAAGTCGATGGGCAGCATCATAAAATTATTCTAATCAATTCCATAGAAATGACTTTGGAAAACAAAAAATAACTACGTATTTTTTCCAGTTCAGATATTGATATGGTGCTTTGATTCATAACTGACTACTTCCGCTTCAGTTTATCTTATAGTCATTTTTTTTTAAATAGTTTGATTGAGTGCGCGCGTCTCTATCTCAATGAACGAGTTGAAACGGATGCAAATTCCCTTTGAAGGTGTGCACACGCACACACTCACACATCATACACACATTCACTCACAAATACACAAACGCACGCACACACACAAACACACGCATACAAATTCACACACATTCACACACTCACGCGCACACACACATACACATACAACACGCACACGCACGCGGAACAGAAGGTTCAAGCAAAGCCTCTGAGGTCGTCGGTAGACAGCACGGACGGTGCTCTAAATGAAGCTGGTCACGTCATGTGAAGGACGAGGTGGGCGGTGCCGTTATTTGATGCATATTCGAGTCGTGAGAAGATTAGAGAGTTTTTTACCCTTTCTGAAAAAAACGCAAATTTAATTATATCCATTCGAAAAAAGGTAAAAAGCAACAAATCAATAACTGCCACTAAAAACGTTTTCATAAATAGTAATTTATTTTTTTATCTTCATATATGTGATTATAAGCGATAAAGCATAAATAAGAGGAATTAGAAGTCTTTATTGGGGAATACGTGTGTCTGCAGAAGAGCGTAACTGCCGAGTGGGTGAGAAGACAGATAGAAGTTCACTAAGATAAGAGGGGCATGAATCAGAAAAGAAATTGTGACAGAGAACGGACAGTTTGTAATTAATCAGTGCTTTTATTATTAGGAGGATTTTTCTTAAAGTGTGAATATATCACACGGTAGCGTGTGAATAGGCTAGCAAGACTAAGCATGTGAATAGGCTAGAAAGACTGAGCGTGTGAATAGGCTAGCAAGACTAAGCATGTGAATAGGCTAGAAAGGCTGAGCGTGTGAATAGGCTAGCAAGACTGAGCGTGTGAATAGGCTAGAAAGACCGAGCGCGTGAATAGGCTAGAAAGACTGATCGATAAATAGTTATCACGTGATCAGTTTGTTACTCGAACGATCGGTCAGTTACCTGCTTAATCTTCACTGATATCAGACACGTCCACACATACACAAGGCGAGCGGCTGTTTTGTAGACCATTTAGAACTGGGCCAAACTTGTAATGATTCATCTAATCTTCTAGTGATTACTTCCTTTCTTTTTTATTTTTTTTTAAACTCATCCCACCCCCCACACGAACCAATGTCCATAATAACCCAGCCACCCACCCACCCCCATAACCTTGCTTCCGTCTCGATAATTTCTCCAAGGGCTCACCGGCCCGCTTGTTGTTCACAAAACATTTGTATCACGTTTTATACCAGTCAACAAACAGCGCGAACGTCTGTCTCCAAGACGCGAGACACCAATATGTATTCACATGCCATGGATGGGGAGACAATGCAATCTTTTTTTACAAAATATTAATCAAATAAGTTTTTGATGATAAATCTTTTCTTAACTTATAAGTTTTTGTTTCATTTAAAAAAAAAGAAAACAAGGTAAAGGATTTAGTTAGGCAAGTTGTGTAAAATCTTGGTGTAGCTTTTATTTAATTTTCACAGCCCGTCCGGCCATCCCTTGGTCTAATTTCAAGTTCTAAATCAACATCTCCAACTTCCCATGGTCTAACGAGGCTGCAACATTATATATGTGACGATTTTTGTGATAAATCATAAATTAATCATAATCAATAATTAATTAGTTTTTATTTTTAATATTTAGCCAATAAGTTCATTTCTAAAAGTTATTATTTTATATAGTTATATTTCAATCTAATTTAAACAATTCTCGGGGTAGCAGGGAAAAGGGAATATTTCTTACATATTTTTTTTTCGTTGTGCTTAAATGTATCTTTTTTTTAAATTCTGGTATTGTTTAAAGCAAAATAGAACTACAAAATCTATAATGCAATCGTTCTTATATTTCATTGGGAGCTTTTTTTTCGCAACGTTTATAAATCTAATGAATTACTTTGATCATATTCAACCACAGCGTATTATTTAAATACTAGTTTGTGCTGCGGCGCCGTGGCGCCTGCGACGCCCCCCTTTTTTAAGGGTGCCTACGGCGCCCAACTTTTTCAAAAGCCCAACTAACTTTTCCTTGTATGACAAATACGTAATATTAAAATTTCTTTTATATTATATTTTGTAATAGTTTTTTTTAAATTTTATTTATGATGTCAAAAGCCCAGGTAACTTATCCTTGTATGATAAATACGAAATATTCCTGAAATGTACACAAAGTATGTACATATCATACGTCGTGCTGCGGCGCCCACCTTTTTCAAAAGCCCAACAAACTTGTCCTTGTATGATAGATACGTAATATTAAACTACCTTAAATGTACACAAAGTAATTTAAAATAGAGGTTGTATTTTTTACAGTGCTAAACACCACACGATTTTTTAACTAATTTTAGATAGCAGCGCACCAAATTACTGCACCAAAAAATAACTATTTGATTCAATCAGCACTGCTTACAACACAAAATTTGAAAAAAGTAAAGTGATGTCCCTTAGGGTTAGGCATCAGCGATAATTGAGCGTAAATCTAATATATAAAGCTCAGTTGGTGTTTGTATCTTTGTATGGTTGTATGTTTGTATGTTTTTATGTTTGTATGTTTGTATGTTTCACTTTTCGACTTTCTGTTAGACAGCCACGGAAAAACCAAATGACGGACGGGGACCAAATTTGGCAGGACGGTTCCTTTTACCCTGAAGGTGGTTTTAAGTTGGTTTTTGTAATTGTCCCTTTTGCCCGAATGCCGTAAATTAAATAATCAGAAAATGCAGAGACAAAGAATAAAAGATTTAACCCCATTTCTGTATTGAAATTTACGCGGACGTTCAAATGCCGTTCAAAGCGAGTTACTTTTGGTGACGTTTTTTTCCCCAATACATTATTTTCAGCGGTGCGCATTCAAAAAATATTATAATGTCTAATTACGGTGCGCACATTTTCGTGTGCGCTTCATAATTTGAGCTGTGCAGTACAAAGAATAGTCATTTTCTTTACTGTTACTCTCTATATATTAGATAGACACGTAAACATATTTAATTACAACTGCCACACGATGCATTAGATTTAATTGTTTACACGTTTAAATTTAATTGCAAATTTGTTTTAATTATTTTCTGTTCCATAACTCGACATTTAATAAATACCTATTTATGTAATAATTGTGTCAGTATTTTTTTCAAGGCTTCATTTTTAGCGGTGCGCGTTCTAAAATCTTTTATCGCCTGATTACCGTGTGCACATTTTCGTGTACGCATCTTAAATTTAGCTGTGACCTATTAATATAACATTTATATTTTGTTTGTCTTTTACATAAGCTATTGTTTTTTACATAACCTATACACTTATACTATTTAAACTTAGGCTACCGGACCTATTAACATAAGTAGATTAAACTAAATAAAGTGATCATGAAAACGCTTAGTTATTTTGTATTGCGAATTGAATATGTTATGTTCATTCCTTTTGCTGATGGATTAACATAGGCCATTTTTAACATCAATTATTGTCATGGTTTCACATGCGTTTTTAACATAAAATGGATTTGTTTTGTTTGTTTTTTAAAAATTAGGAATATAGCCTAATTTCTTTATTTATCTTTATTATCTTTATCTCATAGACGCTGTTGCAAATATTGTATTAATTACAATTGTGTTACGATGCAGTGTCGTAAGTATATAAGAGCTTTTTTAGTGACGACAGTGGCAGAGATCTTTTTAAAAAAGTTCAACAAAGCAGTTGCCTTTTTTTAATGGACACAAATAAACAAACATAAAAATGTCAACTGAGCTTTTTATATTAGATATGCGTTTAAATTATTTTATTTCAATTATTTTCACGATGCATTGTATTAATATTTTACATGCAATGAATAAAATTGGGATTTTAAAAAATGTAATTCTTAACTCCACATTTAATTAAAAACCATAGATGTAGCGAGTTTATTTTATGTTGAAAGTGATGGCCTATGTCAAATAAACTTACACTTTAAAACAGTTTACTTAAGCTTTATATACACTATTCATTATAAACTTCGGCTACCGAACGTATTAACAAAACTTGACTAAATTTAATGAAGTGATCCAGAAAACGCTTAATTAATATGAATTGCGAATTGAATATGTTTTTATGTTCATTCCTTTGTATTCAGAATAGCATAGGCCATTTCTAAAATTGCCTTTTAATCATTTTTAAGATGCACTTATTAACAGACGGTTGAATCTATTTTTTTTTCAGATATAAAATCTGGTGTGTGTGTGTGTGTGCATTGAATATAATTTACAAAATATGACGCCTTATCCGAAATAGGGAACAAAAAAAAGATTCCTTTTTAAAATTATACACATTGCTTGTAAACCGTAAATATAAATCGTAAAATATAGAGACATAAAAAATGTTAAATATTATTTCCCTGTTTCAACAATTATGAATGCGTCAAAAGGAGGAGTTATTTTGGTCCAGTACATTTACTTTATAACAAGACTTTATTTTATGCGGCCAGCTTTCTATATGTCTAAATATTGTGTGCACATTTTTTATATCATTTTAATACGACCGGTTTTTTTTAAAGTATTTTAGAAAGTACATTTATAATTTTGTTTATTGGCGCTATGAGTAACTTAGCTTTTGCCTTTTAAAGGGATAGTGCCATATGCTCTTTATCTCATAGACGTGGTTACAAATATTATATAACTTACAATTGTGATACGATGCAGTTTCGTAATTATATATTAAATTTTGTGTGACTAGGGTGGTATAGCTCTTTCGGAAAACCTATAAGTTATGTTAATTTTGTACAAGTGGGAATGAAATTGTAAATTTAATTATTATGGTCGACAAGAATCATTATTTAATAAATCATATCTTTTAAATAGTAAGGTTATGTTAAAAGGCACTGCATTAAGTGAAAACAACTCACGCGGTAAAATGGCATATCTTTGTTTCTCATAAGATTTTAACTAAATAGATGAATTTGAAATTTAACTTGGCAAATAAAAATTGTAATAACCAGCAACTAATAATTGGATAAAGGGTCAGCACACTCCCGCTACAAAGTGCGGGTATTTTTCTAGTATATAATATATTCTATTTTCACACATTAGGCAATGGCGTTTGCTTTTCATGATTTTAAGTATCAGAATATAATGCATTTTATCAAACACCATAGCGTGTCCTCTGACCTCTGTGATGTTAGAGAGTTTATGTGATACTTTTAGGTTGTGCAATTTTAAAAATCATTTTAACCATTAATATCTTTCAAAAAAAACAACAACAAAAATGATGGGCTAAGCGGAACAAAATGTGGGAGGTGGATTGGTCATACTCTAAGAAAACCTGCTTCTAATACAAGGCAAGCCCTGAAATGGAACCCTCAGGGTAAGCGGAAAAGAGGCCGTCCAAGAAACACTTGGCGCCGAGAATTGGAGGCAGACATCAAGAGAATTTGCCATGAATGGAAGATCCTGGAGAAGCTTACCCAGGATAGTTATGCCTGGAGGTCTCTAGAAGGTGGCCTATGCCCTTGGAGGAGTCGCAGACGCCGACGATGATCGGTGGATGCCCCTAATGGACGAGAAGGCTCAACAAGCGGAAAAATGAGACTGTTCCACATTACTACTGGTAAGACCGATAATCTTGAAACCAATAACAGATTACTGCTACTTTTGACAGCTAACTGATGCCAAAGACAGATAAATGGTCTCAAAATAAGATAACTGATTCAAATAACGTATGAGTGCTAACAATTAAAGATAACTGATTCAAATAACGTATGAGTGTTAACAATCAAAGATAACTGATTCAAATAACGTATGAGTGCTAACAATCAAAGATAACTGATTCAAATAACGTATGAGTGCTACCAATCAAAGATAACTGATTCAAATAACGTATGAGTGCTAACAATCAAAGATAACTAATTCAAATAACGTATGAGTGCTAACAATCAAAGATAATTGATTCAAATAACGTATGAGTGCTAACAATCAAAGATAACTGATTCAAATAACGTATGAGTGCTAACAATCAAAGATAACTGATTCAAATAACGTATGAGTGCTAACAATCAAAGATAAATGATTCAAATAACGTATGAGTGCTACCAATCAAAGATAACTGATTCAAATAACGTATGAGTGCTACCAATCAAAGATAACTGATTCAAATAACGTATGAGTGCTACCAATCAAAGATAACTGATTCAAATAACGTATGAGTGCTACCAATCAAAGATAACTGATTCAAATAACGTATGAGTGCTACCAATCAAAGATAATGGTTTTCAATTTTTTTCACGGCCTCCGGTTGACCTAGTAGCTTATTTCTTTTTACCACATTTTTATTAACTTGCTTTCGTTCCTGTCTGTCCGAAATTTTTCAAATTTTCCAACGTAAAATTGAACCACTTTTGATGGCCCTAGAGAGCTCAAAATTTTACCACAGATAGATTTTGGCTGAAAATGAATTGTATCAAAATTTCAGATCGATCGAATGTACCGTAATTAAATTTGTGCATTTTTTAAAATTTATCTCTATATAAACATCTGTATCCGTCTGCTGTTGTTAAATTTCGCGTGCGGAGTTCACCCCGTGACCTCATCGCCGTGGTATTAAAACGGTGGGCGGGCGCCGATGAGGTGTTGGTAAAATAAATAGAGGTAAAAAATATTGTTAAAACCCACTTTCTTATTAGTGGACTAAAAAGAATAAAATAAATAAAGGTAAAAAAAATGATTTTTAAAAACCACGTTTTCATAAGTGGACTAATAAGAAGAAAATAATTTAAAACTTATAAGTTCAAGAACTTCGATTTAATATGACTAAAAACGTGGGAGGGGTGTTTGGTATAAAAATTAAAGATTTCCAATTTAGAAGGCAAAAGAGATATATGTAAGTGAGAGAACGAGTGAACTGCATATGTTAAACCTCATAAGCGCCCGCCCCACGTGTTTAGTCATATTAAATGAAAGTACTTGAACTTATAAGTTTTAAATTATTTTCTTTTTTTTTAGTCCACTTATAAAAACGTGGTTTTTAAAAATCCTTTTTTTTTGCCTTTATTTATTTCAATCTTGAGCCACCTGTCAAACTGTATTTGTTTATACTAAAGGACTAACTGGTTTACAGTTGAGAACTTCATCCGTTGGTTCATATTTAAACATGATTTAATCATTATAACCAAACAGCTGTTTGTGAGTTTAATAGATGTGAAAGTCAAATATTATTTTGGGAAACTAAAGATTTAAATTTTTTAAACAATGTTTTAGAATAATGGCAGACATTTCCATGCAGGGACATTTCCATTAATTTTTTTTTAAAAATTGTCCCGTTCATTTCATGGCTAAAATCTAATCGACTTATACGTCTTATATTATGTCTTTGTGCTTTTTGTAAGGCAAGAGTTACCGCTATTTATTTTTTTTTATTTTTTATTGAGGCGAAAGCGCTTACATTAAAATCATTGTTGAAAACAAAATTTGTAAAACAATTTATTAAAACTTTCACAAAAATACATAAAATGAATCGATAAGGTAATTTCATGTGTTTATTTATATTTTACAGCTTCTGGTAGAGCAGTCGAATCTTGTAGAATGTAGACAAGAACCTTGATGATCTACAATAACAACACCGATATTCAATGTACATGCAGAAATCATATATGACCCGCTCGTAAGCCGACCCCCCAACCTTTTCCCCTACATTTTAAAAAAAAAGACGGCTTTAGAAGGAGTATATACGGTAACTGATAAGATACTTCCTTCTCAATATTCTCACATTTACATATTGACTCGTATTTTTAAATCCTTTATATTAACTCGTGGTGTCTGCGGCCGACCGACCGACCGACCTTGCTTGCTTGTCGCCAAAACTTTTGATCGATTTTTAACCCACTTGCTCGCAAGATAGCGAGCTGAAATTTTGCAGGCAGTTTCGTACCGATGATAAAAACAATGTATCAAAATTTCAGATCGATCGCATGTACCGTAATTAAATTATTGATTTTTTAGATTATTTTATTTATTCCTATGTATCATGCTATTTTTTGAGATAGAGCGTCGCGGTGCGTATTATATTGAACAACCTTTCTGTCGCGCAATAAGGTGCGTATTTTATTGACAGCTCTTTTTATAAACCTATTCCTGATCGGTGCGCATTATATTAAACATGTTTTACGACACAACTGCAATTTTGTATTTCTGGATGGTCTTGCGCTGCGTGTTATAATGAACATTCTTTTAGTTACGTCTCATACGTAAAGGATTTATAGTCAAAAACTTGGTTTTTTACGGGTTGTTTTTATTAAATCCTTTATATTAACTCGTGGTGTCTGCGGCCGACCTTGCTTGCTTGTCGCCAAAACTTTTGATCGATTTTTTACCCACTTGCTCGCAAGATAGCGTGCTGAAATTTTGCAGGCAGTTTCGTACCGATGATAAAAACAATGTATCAAAATTTCAGATCGATCGCATGTACCGTAATTAATCACGTTTTACGACACAACTGCAATTTTGTATTTTTGGATGGTCTTGCGCTGCGTGTTATAATGAACATTCTTTTAGTTACGTCTCATACATAAAGGATTTATAGTCAAAAACTTGGTTTTTTACGGGTTTTTCTTATTTAAAATTAAATTGTATTAAATTTGTCAACCTAAAAACACCGGGTATTTCTATTAATAGATTTCCCCTTAGAAATGAGAAACCCTATTGCGTATTTTTTAGAATCCCGCAGCTCTATAACTTCAAGAACACAAGAAAATATAATTCATTTTCCGCTGCCTCGCTTTTTCGCTTTCCCATCTTGGAATGAGTCATCGACGGGACGTTTCAATGGCTCAGAAATAAGTCAATCCTCGAAGCCTCTGGCCTCCTTACACCAACATGCCTACCTTAGAGAGGTACATTCAGGAAGTAACAACCAAATCCTCTCAGCAAGTGAACTTTGGTCACTGCTCTTGAGTACACAACAGTATCGAGTTACACAAAATACAAACATGGACTGACGCCATAACGTGACTGGATCAATAAAATATTTTTTCATATTATTTTTTGAATGGACAAAGGGGGTGGGGTAGGTAGCTGCGACAGTTCCGAGACACGGGAAATGAAAATACTTGACCGCTGAGTCGGCTTGCTTGGTTAAAGGGCGGAATCGGTTCTGGTAGATGGGTAGCAGGAGGAGTTGGTCTTTGTTTTGTCCCGACGTACTGAGTCGGGGGAGAGGATGGTGGGGAGGTCCAGGTTCACGTCTCAGCCAATTTTAGCACGTGAAAATGTCTCACCTATTTAAGGAAAGGGCGATATCTTCCATTGTTTGCTCACGTGAGATGAGCGGGCTAATTTATTCGCTTGCGAAATGTCTGGACTCGTGTTAAGAGCACCTCTCAGGAAAGAATATGAAAAGCGTGATATTTTTAGGAAAGTTGTTCGCACTTTTTATAGGGGATGAATAATACAGTTTTATTTAAAACGTTTCAAAAATATGATTCCCTTTTTCGTTCATCTTATTTATTATGAATAGAAAGCCATTTATAGATGATGGTAGAATAACTATTTAGAAACAGATATTTATTTCAGGTATTTATATAATCATTATTTCTGGATGCTGTTGTTTCCTTGATACCCTTATTTATTTTTATTTAAATTTTGTTTTTCGGTTAACTTTTTTTTTAATTTTTGGGTATATTTCTACTTTTTAAATCCCTTATATTAACTTCACCGCCGTCGCTGTCTGTCGTCATCTCTGTCTCTCTGTCTTGGGCGCGGAAAAACAAAAGTAAAAAATGACCCACTTTCCGTCATCCGATCGAGCTGAAATTTGGCACACGGACCCGTCTTACCTAACAATGCATCGTATCAAAATTTCAGATCGATCGAACGTACCGTTATTAAATTAATGCATTTTTAGTTTATCCTAATATAACGTATGTAATTCAAATTCACTGTTTGTTATTGTTTTTCCCCACGTGAGAGTTTGAGTTGACACATTGACGCGACCCATCGAAGTACCGGCGTGCTTTTGTTTACATTTTACGTGTCACGCTGAGCTCGGACCAGCGATCGGCGACCAGACTTTTCACATTTCCCACCCCCACCCCCCACCCCTACCAGGGTTATGAAGCAAAGTTGAGTTAAGACAGATTCAGTCTGTAAATGTTTGTCGCGTTTGAAAATAATCAATACTGTTAGTTATGTCACATATATAAGGGATTTATAGTCAACAACTTTGTTTTTACGGGTTTGTTTTATTAAATCCCTTATATTAACTTCACCGCCGTCTCTGTCTTGGGCCCGCCCGCGGAAAAACAGAAGTCAAAAATGACCCACTTCCCATGAAGCCATCGAGCTGAAATTTGGCACACGGACCCGTGTCACCTAACAATGCATCGTATCAAACTTTCAGATCGATCGAACGTACCGTAATTAAATTAATGCATTTTTAGTTTATCTATATAAACTATATGTAGCGGTCGCTATCGTTTACATTTTACGGGTCACTTGACTTCAGGCCAGCGACCAGTGAAAACATCTTGTGTTTAAACCAGCTAAACCGACGTGCTTTTGTTTACATTTTGCTTGTCACGCTGGGCTCGGGCCAGCGATCGGTGACAAGATCTTCCCCTCCCCCCCCCAGGTTAAAAGCAAAAGGGAGTTAAGACAGATTCAGTCTGTAAATATTTTTCGCGTTTGAACATAATCAATACTTTTAGTTATGTCTCATATATAAGGGATTTATAGTCAAAAACTTTGTTTTTACGGGTTTGTTTTATTATAAATAAAATGAAACTGTAAACCAAACAAAAAAGAAATATTTGTAGAACAATATCAATTTCATTAAAAAATGTCATTAAACAGCAGGTTATCTATAACCCTATTCTCAATCGCCAACCTTTGCTCCACTGCAAACAAGAATATTTGTAAAATACAGAAAACACTTCTTCCTTGAGTTAATTTTGTATTGTATCTGTTTTCGGATTCTGGTAGCAAAGAGTAAGAGCAAAGTGCTCTAATCATGCACCCAGCTCCTGACCAAACAGATGCAAGAGTCTCCTCCCCTGTCGCCCCACTGAACCCGTGCTGGGAATTATTTCCTGGATGTCTGATATCTGGGGAATGATAACGTTGATGAATTCAGAATGGATATGAGTACTTCCTCGTCTTCACGGGTATATATCCATCAACAGTCTTCACGGTACCATCTCCATCAACCGTCTTCATGGTACCATCTCCATCAACAGTCTTCATGGTACCATCTCCATCAACCGTCTTCACGGTACCATCTCCATCAACCGTCTTCACGGCAACATCTCCATCAACCGTCTTGGCGGTACCATCTCCATCAACCATCTTGATGGTACCATCTCCATCAACCATCTTGACGGTACCATCACCATCAACCGTCTTGACGGTACGATATCCATCAACCGTCTTGACGGTACCATCTCCATCAACCGTCTTGACGGTACCATCTCCATCAACCGTATTCACGGTACCATCTACATCAACCGTCTTGGCGCTTACATCTCCATCAACCGTCTTAACGGTACCATCACCATCAACCGTCTTCATGGTACCATCTCCATCAACAGTCTTCATGGTACCATCTCCATCAACCGTCTTCACGGTACCATCTCCATCAACCGTCTTCACGGCAACATCTCCATCAACCGTCTTGGCGGTACCATCTCCATCAACCGTCTTGATGGTACCATCTCCATCAACCGTCTTGATGGTACCATCTCCATCAACCATCTTGACGGTACCATCAACATCAACCGTCTTGACGGTACCATATCCATCAACCGTCTTCACGGTACCATCTCCATAAACCGTCTTGACGGTACCATCACCATCAACCGTATTCACGGTACCATCTCCATCAACCGTCTTGGCGCTTACATCTCCATCAACCGTCTTAACGGTACCATCACCATCAACCGTCTTCATGGTACCATCTCCATCAACCGTCTTGGCGCTTACATCTCCATCAACCGTCTTAACGGTACCATCACCCTCAACCGTCTTCATGGTACCATCTCCATCAACCGTCTTGACGGTACCATCTCCATCAACCGTCTTAACGGTCATCTCCATCAACCGTCTTGGCGCTTACATCTCCATCAACCGTCTTAACGGTACCATCACCATCAACCGTCTTCATGGTACCATCTCCATCAACCGTCTTGACGGTACCATCTCCATCAACCGTCTAAACGGTACCATCACAATCAACCGTCTTCATGGTACCATCTCCATCAACCGTCTTGACGGTACCATCTCCATCAACCGTCTTAACGGTACCATCACCATCAACCGTCTTAACGGTACCATCTTCATCAGCCGTCTTCACGGTAACATCTCCATCAACCGTCGTCACGAACCCCACCCAACACCTCCCTCAGCAACCCCTCCCCCTCCAAGTCTTGTCACCTGACGCAAGGCCACACATCATCGTTATAGGATCATTTAAGAAGATTGTGTGACACTAACAAGTGAGATTGTGAGTAATGTGAGCAGCACATGCCTGGCATTGAGTTCTTGAGAACTGTTCAAAACAATGGCCCAGTTTTAGGAAAAATAAAATGAAAAAAAATACAGTTGACATTAAGGGCGTTTCCATGCTCTAGTCTAGAAGACTGGTTTGACGATTGAGACATTTAAAAATGGAATGCTTGTCCAGGTCGACAGTTCTGTATCTGACATAAAAAATTACCCATGCACTTATGATAGCTATTGCCATTAAAAATATTTCAGAATTAATACCATCACTTGTATCCTACGTAAACTACATACAGGAAATTCGCATACTTAAAATTATGTCGAAAGTAATTTTGTGAATGAGAGAAAAACGAGATAAAAATGTATTACGCCTACTCTTTAGAAGTCGTAAAATATCGTAGGGCGGCTTATCTCAGCACCACGATAAAGTCACTTTAGAAGAAGAAGTCTCTTTGCCAAGCTACATAACTCATCGAAATTAATTCCAGCTACCTCAAGACTAAACTTCTTTAGTCTCCGGGTCTTACCTCAACTTTTCTTCCTCTTGAATGTAATAACCCCCTTTGAGTCTGACTACTAATATCTTTCATTCACTAACATGGTAATCTCCCTCCCTCTCCGGGTCTAACCTCACATTTTCTTCCTCTTGAATGTAATAACCCTCTTCGAGTCTGACCAATATCTTTCATTCCCTAAGATGGTAATCTCCCTCCCTCTCCGGGTCTAACCTCACCTTTTCTTTCTCTTGCATGTCATCTCCCTCTTCGAGTCTCACCAATGTCTTTCATTCGCTCTAACATGGTAATCTCCCTCTTCGGGTCTTACCTCCCCCTTGAATTCAGTTCACGCAAGATATCCCTCTTCTGGCCTGAACTTTCTCTTTCATTCACCTACATGATAATCCACCTTTTCTGGTCTTACTTCCCCGTCTCAACCACCTATGTTTTAATCGTCAACTTCGCGTCATGTTTCAGTTAGCTTCTTAAACAAGTCGGCCCAAGCTTGAAACAATATCCTGCGGAAATAATTTGAAACCAGCAATTGGTGGGATCAGCTTGCAGTATCATTACAGCGGCAACAGAGACCTTTGTGACAGAGATATTTTGATGAGATCGTGACACGACGAGGCAAACATGACGACATTTGTAGAGATGATCTGGAAAAGTCTGTATTTCGCATTGAATAAACGTTCTTGTTGTTTGTTTCATAAATGTTGTGGCACTATGTTAATAAAACATTCGTTTGATTTTTTTTTCAAATTCTTATATTAGTGTTTCAAAGTCAGCTTAACATAAAGGGCAAAGTTCAAATGTAAATAAATTCAAAATTTAAAAGAAAACGAACCCGTAAAAACAAAGTTTTTGACTATAAATCCCTTATATATGAGACTTAACTAAAAGTATTAATTATGTGCAAACGCGACAAACATTTACAGACTGAAACCGAAATTATCTCCCCTGGCTTTAAAACTGGGGGAAGGGGGACGTGGTGTGGACATGGACGGGGGCGTCAACGCGTTAACTCAACTCAAGGGGGTTTACCAGGTTAAAACACGAGATGTATTCACCGAAGGCTGGGGTGAAGTCAAGTGACCCGTAAAATGTAAACAATAGCGACCGCTACATAGAGTTTATATGATGGCATGACGGGAAGTGGGTCATTTTTTACTTCTGTTTTTTCCGCGGTGCCCAAGACAGACAGAGAGACAGAGACGGCGGTGAAGTTAATATAAGGGATTTAAAAAAAGCAGTTCTTTTTTTAAGTCTTTAAAAAAATAATTTTTTTACCTTAACATAATTATTTGAAAATAAACAACAAACTTTTTAAAAATTGGTTGTCTTCTTGCATGAAATATAGGCTTATGGAAGTTAAAGGTATTACTGTCTAATATTTTTCACTGTAGAACACCTTTGTCATTAGTTTTTTGTGGCCATTCATAAATGACGTCACGCGTCTAAAAATAAAAAGGGGGGGGATTGAGCATTTGTGACGATGTGTGACGAGGGGGGAGGGGGTAGTTTAAGAAATGTGACGTTACATCAAAACGCGCTAATTTAAATAAAAGTGCCACTTAAATATTTGATTGCTTTGAATTTGTTTAATGCCGTTTTTCAATGGATTCACACGTGTTACGATATTAGAGTGCAGCCTTACACTAAATACATAGTTAAATGACAAAAAAGTAATTTACAACATGCTAATTTTCAATTAGAAAATATGGCTTTAAATGAATCATAGCTTTGTGACATAATATTGTAGAGGGGGGTCTAAGTTTTTGTAACGAAGTGTGACGAGGGGGAAAAAAAGGGGGGGGGTAAAAATCGTCCAAAATCGCGTGACGTCAATTATGGACGGCCCCTTTGTAAGAAGGAAAGCACAAAATAAAAATACCCCGTAAAAACAAAGTTTTTGACTATAAATCCCTTATATATGAGACATAACTCGTGAATGTTCATTCTCTTTTGGGTCGAGCCGTTAAGCTCTTAGGACCCGGTTCATTTATCGCAAGCGAGCCTCATCAAGCGGGTATCGCCGTAGAGGTAATCCTCTGCAGGTACCGTTACTTCTCCCTCCAAATCCCCGCACAGCTCGGGGCACTCTTCGAGTACGTGGGCCACCGTCTCTTCAGGGTGACGAAGGAGACATAACTAAAAGTATTGATTATAATTATGTTCAAACGCGACAAATATTTACAGACTGAATCTGTCTTAACTCCCGTTTGCTTTTAACCCGGGGGGTGGTGATGGGAGAGGGGAAAGGTCTTATCACCGATCGCTGGGCTGAGCTCAGCGTGACACGCAAAATGTAAACAAAAGCACGCTGGCACACCTGGTTAAAGCACGAGATGTGTTCACCTCTGGCTGGCGTGAAGTCAAGTGACCCGTAAAATGTAAACGATAGCGACCGCTACATATCTTCTTTATACATATAAGACGCATTTGTTGTCTGTCTGGTTGTCTGTCTGTTCCCTAATAACTCAAGATCCAGACAACCAAATAACGTGAAATTTGGTACACGTACACAAAATTATACCGGAAAGGTTATTAAACAGGTTTCGTTCCATATATATAAGATACTGGGGGCCGGGGGCCCAAAATGTAATTTTTCCCTATATGAGCTATATAAAATAAAAATTATTGAAAATTAAGACGTAAAATAATGACGCAAAATAATAAACATTTTGGTGTCGAGATTAACAAGAAGGCGATTATCGCCATAAAATAATTTTTGTTGTTGTTGTTGCTTTGTTGTTGTTGCTTTTGTTGTTGCTTTTGTTGTTGCTTTTGTTGTTGTAGTTGTTGTTTTGTTGTTGTTGCTGTTGTTGTAGTTGTTGTTGTTTTGTTGTTGATGTTTTTGTTGTTGTTTTGTTTTTGTTGTTGTTGCTGTTGTTGTTTTTGTTGTTGTTGCTGTTGTTGTTGTTGTTGCTGTTGTTGTTGCTTTTGTGTTGTTTTTGCTGTTGTTGTTGTTGTCCACATCCCTTGCCCTGCGACGACAATGTCATTCATGTTGTTGTTGCTTTGTTGTTGTTGCTTTGTTGTTGTTTCTGTTGTTGTTGTAGTTGTTTTGTTGTTGTTTTGTTGTTGTTTTTGTTGTTTGTTTTTGTTGTTTTGTTGCTGTTGTTGTTTTTGTTGTTGTTGCTGTTGTTGTTAAACCCGGGTAAGCCGGGTACTTGCCCCTAGTAGTTTATACAGATTAACTAAAAATGCATTAAAATAATAGAGTTAACTGAGACCAAGGCATTGGTTCGTAACCTGGATCAAACCCCAGGGGTTCAGTAAGTCAGTTTTAGGAGTTGGACGGAGGTAAAGAAAAAAAGTGCGAACAAAAACCGTATTTTAATTTTCCTATTAAGAAGGGTTCGGTGAAAGCGCATTTGCAACGGGTGGGGTTCAGTATCTCCGAATAAAGGTTAAGAACCACTGGAGTAAGGGCAGTGAAAGAAGGGTTTCAAATGTAATAATATTACAGTATGACTCCAGGTGGTGGGGCGCCCTTTTTCCCCCGTCTTCCTTTGCCGGGGGCTGTTGCTAAGAATCTTAGCCAGGATGATAATGTTGTTCATAATAATGTTAGTTATAGACGACAGTTGTGAGTTTATAATGTCGTTGCATCTTTATGAAGCCACATTAAAAATACATTAGAATTTTAGCCTGGTGCAGGGAAAGGCGGGAATGTAGGGGCCGCTTAAGGACCTTCTTTTATGATATTAAGGAGTGGTATTTCTGTAAAAATTGCTGTTTCTAAGGTGTCCTGAATACATTCTCCTCTCACTGGATACATTCTCCTCTCACTGGATACATTCTCCTCTCACTGGATACATTCTCCTCTCAATGGATACATTCTCCTCTCACTGGATACATTCTCCACTCACTGGATACATTCTCCACTCAATCGATACATTCTCCACTCACTGGATACATTCTCCACTCACTGGATACATTCTCCACTCACTGGATACATTCTCCTCTCACTGGATACATTCTCCTCTCACTGGATACATTCTCATCTCACTGGATACATTCTCATCTCACTGGATACATTCTCCTCTCACTGGATACATTCTCCCACTCAATCGATACATTCTCCACTCACTGGATACATTCTCCACTCACTGGATACATTCTCCTCTCACTGGATACATTCTCCTCTCACTGGATACATTCTCCTCTCACTGGATACATTCTCCTCTCACTGGATACATTCTCATCTCACTGGATACATTCTCATCTCACTGGATACATTCTCATCTCACTGGATACATTCTCCTCTCACTGGATACATTCTCATCTCACTGGATACATTCTCATCTCACTGGATACATTCTCCTCTCACTGGATACATTCTCCACTCAATCGATACATTCTCCACTCACTGGATACATTCTCCACTCACTGGATACATTCTCCACTCAATCGATACATTCTCCACTCACTGGATACATTCTCCACTCACTGGATACATTCTCCACTCAATCGATACATTCTCCACTCACTGGATACATTCTCCACTCACTGGATACATTCTCCACTCACTGGATACATTCTCCTCTCACTGGATACATTCTCCTCTCACTGGATACATTCTCATCTCACTGGATACATTCTCATCTCACTGGATACATTCTCCTCTCACTGGATACATTCTCCTCTCACTGGATACATTCTCCACTCACTGGATACATTCTCCTCTCACTGGATACATTCTCATCTCACTGGATACATTCTCCACTCACTGGATACATTCTCATCTCACTGGATACATTCTCCACTCACTGGATACATTCTCATCTCACTGGATACATTCTCCTCTCATTGGATACATTCTCCTCTCACTGGATACATTCTCCTCTCACTGGATACATTCTCATCTCACTGGATACATTCTCATCTCACTGGATACATTCTCCTCTCATTGGATACATTCTCATCTCACTGGATACATTCTCCACTCACTGGATACATTCTCATCTCACTGGATACATTCTCCACTCACTGGATACATTCTCATCTCACTGGATACATTCTCCTCTCATTGGATACATTCTCATCTCACTGGATACATTCTCCACTCACTGGATACATTCTCATCTCACTGGATACATTCTCCACTCACTGGATACATTCTCATCTCACTGGATACATTCTCCTCTCATTGGATTCATTCTCCTCTCACTGGATACATTCTCCACTCTCTGGATACATTCTCCACTCACTGGATACATTCTCCTCTCATTGGATACATTCTCCTCTCACTGGATACATTCTCCTCTCACTGGATACATTCTCATCTCACTGGATACATTCTCATCTCACTGGATACATTCTCCTCTCATTGGATACATTCTCATCTCACTGGATACATTCTCCACTCACTGGATACATTCTCCTCTCACTGGATACATTCTCCTCTCAATGGATACATTCTCCTCTCAATGGATACATTCTCCTCTCAATGGATACATTCTCCTCTCACTGGATACATTCTCCTCTCACTGGATACATTCTCCTCTCACTGGATACATTCTCCACTCACTGGATACATTCTCATCTCACTGGATACATTCTCCTCTCATTGGATACATTCTCATCTCACTGGATACATTCTCCACTCACTGGATACATTCTCATCTCACTGGATACATTCTCCACTCACTGGATACATTCTCATCTCACTGGATACATTCTCCTCTCATGGATTCATTCTCCTCTCACTGGATACATTCTCCACTCTCTGGATACATTCTCCACTCACTGGATACATTCTCCACTCACTGGATACATTCTCCACTCACTGGATACATTCTCCTCTCACTGGATACATTCTCCTCTCACTGGATACATTCTCCTCTCAATGGATACATTCTCCTCTCACTGGATACATTCTCCTCTCACTGGATACATTCTCCTCTCAGTTAGCCACAATTCTATGACCCTAGTTACGCCCCTGGTTTCAAGACTAACAAGAATTTTCCTTCAACTTCAATGAACAGGTTGTTTTTTTTTAAGTTTTCAAATTTCAGTAATGATGTTCAGGCAATTTAAGTAAAAGTAGAAAATGACAGTAACACCAAGAGAATTTTCCTAACTGTATGTATTCTCATAGGTGCCAAGTTATTCCTGGTCAAAACCGCGGCTTCTGTCGTGTATCTTAAACAAATACAGATCATCAAACGAGATTCTCCGTGCTGTAAAGGCATTATGTACTGTATTTTGTTACACCTATACCAGCTGTTTCCTCTACACGTCGGTCTCGGTGTAATGTAAGTAGATATTTTATAATTGAAAACACAAGCAGGAAAAGAGAGGGTGAGGGAGATGGAGGACTTAACTTTCATTGACAAATCGACTTCTATGGACAAGGTAACGGTGCGCGAAAAACGCGTATTGAGTAATCGAGCATTCAATTCAGTGAAATAGCTTCGCGGTTTCAAAAACAATCGTCTCTGTGCGACATGAAAAAAACGTTTTCAAAAGCTGAATATTTTTAGGAATGAGATCAACCAGTTTAAAAGCTGAACGTTATAACCAGTGATACGAAACTAATCAGTTCCTGTGAGGCTTTCGTATCTTGGATCTTTCAAATCTTGAACAGAGATTTACATGAAAAATAACTTATCTTTCCAAACCACACGGAAAAAATACTTAAAAAATGGAAAATTTCATGGTGAACTATAGAAAACCAAAGTAGGATTCTTCAATGCTTAAAAGTATACATTATAAAACAAATAAATAACTGTAAATTTAATAAATGAAAACAGAAGAAAATAAAGGAACAATAATATGTTTACAAATGTGAACTTTTTTACCTTACGAGTGAGGAACTTAATTATTAATTTCCTTGAAGCCATGTCCATAAAAATACGCTTTTCCAAAGATTTAACGAAAATATTCACAAATTTAGGACACCAACAGCAAACGAACTACAAAGTAAATAAAGCATGCATGACATTGACTCGCACTAACACAGCAATAAGTTGGAATTGACCAATAGGAGAGTAGAACTGTTCGTGGCACGTTGAATGACTTTACTTTATTTCCAGTGTTGTGAGCTGTGCGTTTTTTTGTATCTTGAATTTTTTTGATATCTCGGAACAAAATTTTTTCCAGTGGCCTTTAGTATCTCGGATTTATTTTTTCGTATCTTGAGAAATTTTTTTTGCTCTTGCCTTTAGTATCGTGTAATATTGGGGAAATTTAATGACTCGACCTTTTCAATATAAATAGTGCAACCAGTACTAACTCTTTGAATGCCTTCGACAAGCTAAAGACATTTCTGCAACAAGGACAAGCAATGTAAAACTCTTGTCTATGGTTTAACGGTAGGTTTCTGCACTAAGGACAAGCACTGTAACACTCTTGTCTATTGTTTACCAGTAGGTTTCGAAATGTCATTTATTCCAATCCAGCACTGCTTGGCTTCTCTTAGACCAAAATTAAAAAACAAAAGTGTATCTAAAAAAAAAGCATTTCATACTGATTTCGCTTAAAGTTGAGATATATATTTTAATTTATGACGAGACCCATGTTTTAATAACTCTTGTACGATTTTTAAACGCTTAGATAACGCCCTTGGCCCCGATTTTATTGTTTTTATTTTGTAATAATATAAAATGTTTGCATTAATTTTCCGTATCATTATTATTACGATTATTTATTTAAATTCTCATAGGTTTTTTTTTCAAGTAGTTAGGTTTTGAGTTTAAAAATCGGTCAAACATAAAATATAATACTCAATACAAAGAAATTAACGCTTCATACTGCGGCGAATTAACATTGATATCTGGGTATAAGTGAAACTGGTCGCTAGTAGCGTGAAATCCTCATCTCTTCTTGCGGTCATTTTACAGTTTTAAAGTTACTATTTGATACTTTGAGATTTTTCGCCCTATGTTTGAATTCTTTGTTTGCTTTGTAATTTCCCATCTAAAATTGAAACCCCCACTCCCCCCTCCCAATCCGACCTTGTTTATGGCACAAAGCGTAACCTCTTCCCACATCCCTCATTTTCCAGTTAGTTTGTTAGATGCACACAATATTACGCCTTTAAGACCAGTTAAGTTGACGTTATTCTTTATCCCATTACTAGAATCGCGGCCTACGGACGTTCAGGTGAACGCTAACGGCGTTAAAATCACTTCCTAATTACCCCCCATTTTATGCCATCGCTATGGAAACCGAGAAGTGATAAAACATCATTTTTTACATCTCTAATGACTTTTCTCCGGCGTCATTGGACAAGAAATTAGCTTCATGTGGCTACTGTTTCCCCCCTCTCCCCCTCCACCTCGGCTCCCGCAAAGTGAAGAAAACCATTGTTCGAGAAGCCATAATGATAGTCGAGGGATTCAGTAGAGAATCCGATTTCAATTTATCCTATTGTAGAACTTAGAGGGTGTCGAGGGAGCAGAAACTTTCAGATGCAAAAAACTGAATGTTGGAAACAATTTGTTAAGCGTCAAAAAATATTCAAAAGAAGCGGAGTTCGTCGCGAGGGAATTGTATTCGAGTTTGTTTGAAGGTCGTCGCTGTGTTTGAGATGCCCACAAGTCTATTCCCTTGTCTAATCGCCAGTCAGTCGTCCCGGTGCGACTACAAGTATTTCTTATGAAAAAGAGTTTCCCCAAGGGCCAGTTAAGTTCAGTTAGGGCAAGGTTCTGACCCGGCGGTTAATATCACCTGTCAATTTTTATTTTAAAAAAAAAGAACTGAATCCCAAGACCGATATTCTCTCGATGGTTTAAACGCCCAGATAAATGCTAAATTCTCTGGCTCAAATTGAAAAAAGGTTTAGAGGAGATCAACTTGTAGACAGGATAAATTTAACCTTTTAAACAATTAGAGGTGTCGGATTTTGTTTCCCGCAATTTTTTTTTACCTCACCCTCGCAAATAATATGAATCGTTTAGTGGAAATATTTTAAGAAAGAAAAAAGCCTGTTGAAATAATGGACATTTTATCAATGATTCCTAAAATTATTTAACGACACGGATTTTCCATTAAAATCAAATTGCTGTTGTGACGCACAGCCGAATGTGTTAATCTTAAATTTGAAAATTTCGTCAATGGTCGCGAGGAGTTGAGTAAGAAATGTAATTGATTTTAAAGTCGTCTTCATTATATTTGTGGCGGATCCGCTGTCTAATGGGGATGTAGGTCCCCCTTGTGCCACAGATAGCAACCATTGTCAACAACTCCGATTGAGTCTCTGATGGATCAGGAAAACACAAGTAAACACTTGAAGTTTGGTGTGTTGAGCAAGACTCGATTCATTTTGAAAGTTCAATCACATGATCAGGATATGACCATGACCATAGAGTTTACGACTTTAAAATAACATCGTAGGTCAAAGTACACCACGACCCGGTCTCTCTTCTCACATAACGCTCCGTCCTTCGATACACAAAAACCCTGCCGTACAGGAAGTGCCTCAGTGTGACGACAACAATTCATAACACGACAGTGCGCCATCGTGTCTGAAACAAAAGACACGCAAGGAGCGCACCAGAAACAGCTCGAACTCTACGAAGAACGCGCAAAGCTCATCTTATCTCGTGATCAGCGACCCGTGCTCAGTCACACCAAAACATCCACGGCATCTGACCGTGACAATAATGTTTATTTTTACACGATTTTATTTAAGTCACAATGTTTGTATGTTGTATCCATCCATCCATCCTTCCATCCATCCTTCTTCAAAACTTGAAACGTAAAATTATACCACTTCTGATGGTCATAGAGATCTAAAAATTTTACCACAGATAGATCTTGGATGACAATGCATTGTATCAAAATTTCAGATCGATCGAATGTACCGTATTGAAATTATTGCATTTTTAGTTTATCTATAGTCTATATATAAGCATCGGTACCCGTCTGCTTTGTTGACATCCATGAGTTCACCACGTGAAATTAACACCGTGGTATAAAACGTTGGGCGGGCGCTTATGAGGTGTTCGGTGTAAAAAAAATAGTGGTAAAAAAGATGTGTGGGCTTCAGGCGTGAATTTTAAAGAGTTTTTATTATAAGTTTTTAAAAAATAGCTGTAAAAACAAAGTTTTTGACTATAAATCCCTTATATATGAGACATAACTAAAAGTAGTGATTATGTTAAAAGCGTGTCCTTTTAAAAAAAAGATTTTTTAAATATTTAATTTTACATTACTGTATAGTTTTTTTATTGCCAATATTTATAAAATATGTTAAAGATATTCGTGAGATTGTTATCCACGAAGTCTAAAAGAAGAGAAGCAGTGATGGACTGGAATAAATTAAATTTCGAAAACTACCAGTAAACAAATGACAACAGTGCTACAGCCATTGTCCTTAGTTACACTTTATTTAAATGATCTTAAATACGCAGTAAAATGTTGAACTATTTACAGATTAATGTTATAAGGTCGTGCCTTGAAGACGAAATGTTTTTAATGTCGTTTTTTCTTCCATCTTCACGTTCTCATAGCGTATTTCACGTTTTAACACTTGACTCACACCACTGGATGAACTTTAAACTTATTTTAATTCCTGAACGTTGAATTAAAAATTTATTAACATGCAGACCCGTTTGTAAATGATAATGAGATTTTCCGTAAACACTGTAAATGTGGCATCCTGATGACAACAATTCACAACACTCACGTGCTATGTACATCAATAGTGCAACAAAAACATAATTATCTAAGAAACTTATCCGCCCCTGTGTCACGTGAGAATCACGAGGTTGATGACAGAGAGGTCACGTGAGTGAAGCGCGGGAGAATGTTGGAGAGTGATGGCAAGATGGCTGACTGTAGTGACAACGTCTCCATGATGTGAAGCCTCAATTTTATATTTATGTGTATGCTGTTCGTATTAGAGTTATTTTATTGACATTAGTGCTTCAAGGAATTATTGCACGAAAGATTGTGTTATGTGAAAACGCCTACAACAAACATCAAAAGTGAAAGTGTGATGCCCTGAAACAAATCACTACTTAAAAACGCACATTAGTTCCTAATATCTGATCTAAACGTGTATTTTAATAATGAAAACTCTTTGCGTCAGAATCTGTTTCATTTTTACAGAAAACAGAATATTAAAGAAACGAAAATGCGGTGTGATTGGCCAAAGTTATAGGTGTGTTGTTGAGTGGGTGCGGATTCCTATCAAAGTTAGAGGGGTGTGGGTGGGGTGATTGCATGCGACACATTCTTGCCTAGAATGTCTATAGGATTGGTTTGTGGCGGTTTACATCTCTCTGACGTAGTTATCTCAAGGTTATTTTAAAAAATGTAAGAAAAACTAATAATAAGTGAAAACTAATTTTGATATTTTTAACGAATTTGCAAGAAATTTAAAGAAATTATTTTTTTTAAAAATAAAAGAAAATACGTTGAACAAGAATGATTTAAAATGTAGTTACAATCTCTCTTTACAACCAAACACATACACACACATAAACGCGCAAATGCACGCACACACACACACACATAAACCAACAACAAATTCAGAGAGGTTGTCAGTTTTGTTTTAAATTAATTTAATGCTTGCAAAATAAATTGTTTTATTTTTACTTTATTTATTTTTTTGTATAATTTTTTTTAAGCCATACCTGCTCTTTTTTCCACTTTCTTTAAACGACAGATGTTGAGAGTAAGATCAAGTTAACAATTTTAATACCTCCCCACAATATATCACCTTTTAAAAATAATCAGAGTTTCTCTTTAAATTTTAAATCAAATGCATTTCGCTAAACAATATATATATATATATATATATATATATATATATATATATATATATATATATATATATATATATATTTAAATATATATGTGTGTGTATTTTGTTACCGCCCGATGCAAGCACTGAATAATCTCAGCATCAAATGCTTCTAGCATACAAAACGATCGGATTACTTTATTTTAAAATACGTACTGTTCATTAAGTCACAAAATCGTTAGGCCTCCTCTTTTCACTGCTCGCATTTCCAGGGAATCCCAAACAATTTCGTTATCCCGACAGGACTCCTGGACTTTTCTCTCAATGTTGCGGATGTCCTGGGTTTCAGAGGAGCCATTACCCACAGGATTTAGACAACGTCTTAAGCACTTGCGCCATTATCTCATGTTGATAGCGGATTGGATCAGCTAAGCCCATTAGTTTCTGTTGTGGTATCCCCGCGCCTCTACTAATGTGTTTTACTGTAAAACTTAATGAATAGATGGTGAGATTTTTAGTCATCGGTTCTCAAAAGTTTTTATTGAACACATTCCAGTCCAGTGTTATGACTGCGGTTTAAATGTGTTGTCTTTGTCTGGAATTTATAAATCTCTAGCTATAGACTTGCACAGTTTAAAAATTCGATAAATGTAATTTTTTGTTCCATGAACAGCTCTTTTAGGACGATGTTTTTATATATCAAATTATAATTTCCATTATCATATCTTCAGTATTGACATAAAATATTATGTATGAATGAAAATATTTACCAGAAGCATATGGCTAGGATGTAAAAAAAAATAGAAAAGAACGTATCATTTCTAAAATGGATTAATCAAACCAAAAGATAAAAAAAATCATTCAAAATCGTTGATGCGCAGTAGTTATAGCCAAAAGAAATGTTGAAAAATTGTTTTAAAAAATGTAACAGTTTTCCGTCTTTGTGAATAATTTTTCCACAGAATTTCCTTAGAAAATGCGTTTAAGATAAATTAATGTTTTTTTCATTCATTTAAGTAGTTTGATTCAAAACTTTAAACCATTAACAAAAGCTAAATTATTTACAATTTAAAACACTAATTCCATACCCCACTTTAAAATTGACCTACAATAGTACGTAAAATAAACAAGCAAAGCAGAAATTAGAAATTGATCTTTCCTACGAGCCCTTTACTCATCCAAATGAGAGCCTGTAAACCATGGTAATAAAGGTCGGTCCACACCTCTCAAATGCTCGCGTAATTTGATCAAACATCACACGAACGCACTATAAAATACGCCAATTGGCATATTTTATAGTGTGTTCGTGTGATGTTTGATCAAATGCTCCCGAGCATTTGAGAGGTGTGGACCAACCTTAAGAGTGCCGTGAACTCAAACTAGTGGAAACTTGAACGGATCGAATGAAATTTTAAACATTACGAGCTTTACACAGGCTCTCAAAAATTGAAAAATCAATTTTTTAAAATCTAAGGATAGTGATCACCACTAAAAGTAGAAAAACGCGTCTTCAAAAAGCCAAGCCATCTGAAGCTGGGTTCAGTATTCGCATAGCCATGCTAACCAAAATTTTGGAGTTCAAAAAACGTAATCATAACCACGGCCTGTGAACGTTGCGTAACTTGTCAACAGATTAGCACGGTCTGTGGACGCATTAATCTTCTGTATAGAAGGATCGTCCACATAGATAAGACATGTCGCAGCCCTATCATTTATTTAAATGATGGTAGGCCTCAAATTTGTTTTTCTTTTATCGCTTGTTTTTAAAAAAAAAGTGAAGCAAATTCGTTATGGTTGGGATTTCAAATTAAATTTTGAAATTAACAATTTTCTGTAAAAAAAATTTTAAAATAACATATCATTTGCTGGTAACACGATACTAAAATAACCAGGCAAGCGACGGGAAATCCCAAGCAGTGACGAAGTAACTGACTTCGATTTAAAAAAAAACTTGTTTGTTGAGGCGGTGAACATTTTAAGGCATTCTCTTGCGACCTTGAATTGTAACTGGCAACCCTGATTTAAGACCAACAATTGTAGTGTGAAAATTTTTAACGAAAAAAAAACACAATTTTTTTCTATAGTTTACATCAACTAAACGAAGAATGAAATTTTAATGTTAATTTAATAATGTAACAAAATGTGTTTTCATTGACGATGTACGACAAAAAAATGAACTATCCATTTTGGTATTGACAAAAAACTATTTTAACTGCTTATAAAAGACCAACTAAAATTAACGCTTTAACTTTTATAAGACATATTAAAATTGTATCTCCGTTATGACAAAGTCGCGTCTATTTACTTGGCTGGAGAAAAATTTAGCCTTTTACTTTTATTGAGAAACAAAATATTCACCTTTAGATTGTTTTCCTTTATGCAATTCATTGTTTTTATGTACAGATTGAATGTATATTTTCTAACTAGGTTAAACTGAAATTCGCTAGCAGCTAGATCTCCGTTAATAAGATGTCGCCTGCTTCTTCAATGGACACATTAACTGCTCGCTAGATGGCGCTTTTCACGGGACACTAATGATGTCTCGGTCGTCTGAAAGTCAAAGGAGACTCCAGCGTTCAGGATCAACGCATTTCGAGCCTCGTTTCCTGCACCCTGGCACGTCTGAAGATAACCGGCCCCAAATGGGCATCTATTTAGTTCAGCGGTTCTCAAATTTTATATTAAAGTATTCCGATGTCACAAATAATTAAAGATGACATTTATTTCCACTAAAAGATAGACAAAGAGAGCTAAATAGAGATTTATGAGAAGAGTTAAATTGCCATTAAATTAATTGAAAATTATTTTTTAAATCACATAAGAGGAGAAATCACATAATCAGTGGTGATAATAATAATATACGGAGCAATAGCATGCTTTTAGATCAATCATTGGATTTAATAATAACACTTTTTAAAAAGCAAAAGAATATATGAAACCCGAAATCGTCTTATTTTTATCATCTTTTCACATTTGATGATTTTCTCATTGGATTTATTTTAAGTTTCTGGGGGTATATCAAGAACATCGGGGCTGCTAAACTTCTGACGCGGAGGGGCACGGCTCACACACAGATGTCGTGACGTGCCCCAAGAGAACCGCTGCCCGCCAATAATGAGCTACTCGGTGCTGGTTTTCAGCGGGCCGAGAATCTAGGTCGGTGAGGGGCTTCAAAGTGGGCGTCCTTGAGATGTCGCCACTGGTCGATACCCCGTATCCAGAGCTCTCTAATAAACTACCCTGTATGGGAGATGGCGGCTAATTCAATTTTTAACACTGATAGAATAAAAAATAAAAGTGATGTGGGGATAGGGTTACTTGGTGGAGAGTTAGGGGAGGAACGGTAGAGTGAGAGAGTGAGAAAAATGGGGAGGGTAGGAGAGTTATGGAACGACAGAAAGCGTTATGAGATAACATTTTATAAGTAAATGGCCATAACGAAGAAATGACACGGAAGATATGAAAAGGGAAAAACAATCTAAAGCAGTGTTTCTCAAAGATTACGGGAATGCAGACAGGAATCGGAAAGATATTCCCAGAAGAATGAGGTAATACAATTTAGTCAAGATCAGAGATTTCGGGAAAGCAGCTTTGGATATTTTTAGAAATTGTTTCTATTTGATGTGTTCAGTAATCCTAGACTATAAATAATATTTTTTCGACATGCAATCCTCCAAGCCAATCAGAATGAACAATGCAATCACTGTACGGCAAGTATAATGAAAAAAACACGTCCAAGTTGGACCACGTTTCCAAAAGAATTATTTCGTATGTACAGTTTTAACACATCTTTGTGTTGCCTCAACTATAGCGGTTTTAATGCGTTTACTTTACCTGGTTTTCCTTTTGTTTGGGGGGGAGACCCAGAGCTAAATTTTAAAAATACATTAGCAGAAAGTTTGTCGACTAATAAAACCCGACGTGGTCCTAAGCTGATAATGCTATGCGGTCGTTTAGTCAAGACACATTTTGTTTCTACTCTGTCAGTGACCTTGTCCATGTATATTTGGGTGAGTTTATGCTGTATGTTTAAGTTGTTGGTTTGAATTTTTTTCAGATGATTTTCCTGCTTTGAATTTAATGTTACGTCAACTTGTAAAACATTGGTTCCTGTGACGGTTTAATAAGAAAGTTTTGCATACAGCAATAGCCAAGTTTAGATGTCAGTGAGACCCTCCAACATGGATAAATATTATCCTCACATACGAACGATGGCATGTTTTTATATTACAGGTTTCAATTGTTTATTATTTTTTAGTTAGGGCCTTACCCCTTTGAAAAAAGGGAAATATTTTTTAATGCAAAATTCTCCGTTGATTTTGGATTTATTTTGAACTCTTTCCCCGCAATTCTGCTAAATCACAAGCTTTCAGCAACGCAAATGAAAAAATGATATCTTTTCATCATACCCTATCCTATTTACCGAAATTCAGTATAAGTATCAGCCAGTCTATGTGTAAGTCTGTCTATTTAGGAGCCAGAGTAGGTTGGGACAAGTCGTGACGAAAACTGTCTATTTTTAAGCCACATTATATTACTACGGTTTCAAGGTGAGCTTCATTTAAGCGCTAGTCACTGCGCAAGTCTATGCTATGAATATTAAGATTTTCGATGTAAATAAACAAAAGTAATACATTTACACATGAACGGGCAAATCAACATTGAGTAATTTGAGTTCTACTTAATTAATGTCAGAATCTTCCAGTTGATAATAAATCTTTCAATTTTCAAATTGAAGGGAATGCAATTTAATAACGCATAAAATTTAAAGAAATAGAAACTAAAGGTGTTAAAAGGGTTTACAAAGCTCACGGTTACTTCTAAGGATTTGACGTCATCAAATTTGGCATTCACGAGAAAAACACCTATTTGATGACAAAATCAAAAATAAATGTGAATAAAATACAATAAAATTATAATAACAATAGTGTATTGCCCGCCAAAAATAACGGACGTTTTCAAAATAATTATATTTCAGCTGAAATCTATTAATTTTTTTTTAAAAAAATACACATCAGAATTTTAAAAAAATGTAATACAGAACTTTCATTTATTTTATTTATTTCTGTTTAATTCGCCCATTTTCATATTGAACAATTTAATGCAGACGTTCGAAAAGAGTGCTGTTTTCTTTGGTGTAGTATTTGTTTTGTTTTCAAGGCTTTTTTTAAGCGGTGCGCTGCTTTCTAAAATTAGTAGCATACGGACGGACGGACATACATAGCAAATTATGTATATTGATGATTAATATTCAAAACATTTTTTGTATTCAAAGGCATTAACTATAATCAATTTTACACAAGTCTGTAAAGTAAAAGTTTTTACTATATGATTACAAAATTATAAAATATATTAAAAGTAGATATCTTTTATAAGAAAACAAAATGTTATTTTATTTTGTAAAGCGACACATTTTTTTGTTAGCCTTTAGATTGTAACATAAAAAATAAATTTTTAATTTACTATTTCACATTTTTGCAATACATGTGAAACAATGTAATATTAATTATAACTATTTAATAACTTAGCTAATTATGTCATTTTTGTTTGATTAAGTTCATAAACAAAAATCATCGTCGGTGCAGTCACTCTCACTTTTCAATAATAATTTTTAAAAACATAATTGTAAAAACTCCTCTTGACTCGTCCATTACAATATTCCATGTTTGGCTAAATACTCAACAAGTTAATTTTTCAACAAATGACTGGCAAACTACAAGACTAGTCCATTGTTTAACTTATGATTCACTAACTTTGACTAGTTTAGTAATTGTCATGAAGTCTAATTTTTTTAACCGCGAAGCTCTCACATTCAATTTAAAAAAACACAATTTCATGAATTTTTAAAATGATGTCCTAATTGTATGGTAATTATCGCTCATGCTATTCTTATTTTGGTTTGTTTAATACGTGATATTTTAGACCCTCGTTTACGGATAAGTTATTCCGATCGTCCCTGGACCCAGTTTGGGGTCTGTTAATGGCTCAAGGACCATTTCCTAAAATAAAATTGTTTAAAAGGCTAGGCATCAGGAGACACGACCTTAAACTCTTTCGAGTGTATGACGCAGCCGAGATAAACTGACCACCAGTGAAAATTACCTCGTAATACTACGACTTGCGTCACCCAGTTGAGGACGGAGCACTGTCCCACAAGGAGTTACTTCCGCGGGTTTGACACGAGGAGGAAAATAACGGCTGCCACGTATGTGGTGACGCGGAGGAAACAGTTGAGAAGCTGTTGGACGAGGGCCTGATGTCGGCCGCCCAATTTTTACAGGTTGATTCTAACAACTGTGGAAAAGTATCCTTATGGTGATGTCCGTTTTGATGAGGCTCGCCCGTGATAACTATGAGCTGGTTAGTAAGATTTACAACTAACTCGACCCAAAAAAAAGACAATGTCCAATATTTAGTAGGACAAACTGGGCGTCAGCCTACACTGTGAGTAAGTGATATAAGAAATATGCTGAAAATATCACTACCAGAGAAGTCTACACTAAAATGAATCAGCCAAGAAGACAGATCAGTAGTGGAAAGCTGAGTGGCTAACAGCGGATCTGGTGAATCAAATGAGAACAGAACGCACGCTTTAACAGATCAGACCACAAGAAGGACTCAAACTGTCGGAATTGCAACCTAGCCCCAGGAGCAATAATGCACCTGTTAACATAATGCGCCAACTGGACATAGTAGGAGAGGCTAGAGCAGCGAGAGAAAAGATGTAGTAATGCAATTGCGATGGCTTTTTCTAGATACTAGCCAGAGAGTAATCTCAAGCACTCCAAAAATACTTTTTATTTTAATTAATTGGAGGGCTAATTTTTAAATTTTAAAATATTGTTTTTTTTAAATATTTCTTTTAAAAATTTTATGTTCAATATTAAATAAAATTGTGAAAATATAATCGTTCTCTAAATTTCATGATATCGCTAACCAATCTATGTTAACTTATCGAAATCCTTACACGTAATCAAATGAAAGTGTAGATCTAAGTGATATAAAAATTGTTCATCTCTGAATGTCAAGCTAAACATTGGTGCTAGTCTACTTATCAATATTCAAGGAAAATACCAACATTATCACGCGATTTTTAATAGAGCAACCTGACAACTATTACTGATTGATGGTGCCGGGAAAGCAGTAACCTTTTTTTAAAAGTTATTGTAACCTCAAAAAAATAAATGGACTATTCATATTTTTTGATAACGGGATATTTTTAAACTGAAATTGATGCTTCAATTTAATATTATACTCTAGATTTACACTTAACTGTGATTATAAGAACATCTCTGTTTTTTCCCAAAATGTGAAAAGAGGTCTTGAACATTGAGTCATTGTTTATATTTTTTTTTGGTAAAAGGAATTTAAGTCCAACTGAACTATTCAAAAACATAATAAATTTTTTTTTAAAACGTAAAAAAACAAGTTTTTGACAATAAATCCTTTGTGTACGAGACATAACTAAAAGAATGTTCATTATAATAACGCAACGCAAAGACCATCCAAAAATACAAAATTGCTGTTGTGTCGTAAAACATGTTCAACATAATGCGCACCGATCAGGAATATGTTTATAAAAAGTGTTGTCATTAAAATACGCACCTTATTGCGCGTCAGAAAGGTTGTTCAATATAATACGCACCGCGACACTCTATCTCAAATAATAACATGATACATAGAAATAAAATAAAATAATCTAAAAAATTCAATAATGTAATTACAGTACATGCGATTGATCTGAAATTTGGATAAATCGTTTTTTATTCTTGGCATGAGTCTGCCAGCAAAATTTCAGATCGCTAGCTTACGAGGAAGTGGGTTCAAAATCGATCCAAAGTTTTTGGCGACAATCGAGCAAGCAAGCAAGCAAGGGTTCAAACAGACACCACGAGTTAATATAAAAGGATTTAAAAATATGTCAACACTGCAATCGACAACTTGAAGTTTGAAAAAGGGTAGATGGTATGTCATCCATCATCTAGAAAATAACAATAGAATTATTGTGCGCTAAATTTTTCGTTAAAGGAAATTAATAAAATTGATCAAAATTGTATTCTGACTACCATTTGATCATTATCAAATTGGATCATCCAAGTTTTTTTTAGAGAGTCATGCTTAAACTTTATAGAAGAAGTAGACTATTTAACGTAACGCCACGTATCGTCTTGAAATTTCGATTTCTTCTGCAAGGAACAAATAAACAAGATCTTTTACTTACCTTTTCAGTAATATCCAAAAGAAATAAACTGCAGCTAATCCAAAAACTGCTTTGGTGGGGTGAACACTTTCTGGCGTAATATGTTAAGAACACGCTACAAAACCGAGCGACGTGTGTAATCCAACGGCTTCCAATGAATGTGCGTGCAAAGAACACTAATAACAACAGGGGGAAAAAACTTTTCTTCCTGTTACGTTTAAAAAGTGTGAATTGTGACAGCGAAACAAATTTGATCCGTCGTTAAAAGAAATAGATAATGAAATGGGGGGAAAAAATAAATATCAATTTCTGAGACCATTCAGCGGGTTGTAAGGGATGTGGGGAACGTGGAGAATTATGACCCTACGAACTGACAGACCGCGTGCGTTTTCCCGCCAGTCACTCTTTGACAACAGGCGGGAGATGAGGTGAGTCTTGAAGGAATGCGGATATTAGCAAATGACTTAAGCGTGGCAGGGCTTACACCAAGGAGGATTGTGTGTGTGTGTGTGTCTGTGTGTGTGTGTCTGTGTGTGTGTCTCCGGGCGGTAGGGGTGGGGTAGGTGGACGTTAATGTGACAACGTGTTTTTTTTTAAAATAAATAGATGGATAATTTTAAAAATCAATACTTTTGGCTTAATGGATGCATGGATTTTCTGTCAGCTGTATGAATGCGTGAACTGACGTCTGGATACAATACTAAATCTGTTCGTTCGTCCGTCGATACGACGAGGACCATTAAATACAATGAATGGATAGGAGAAGAAATTATATATGGATAGACGAATGGATATACAGGTGACTCAATTGGTATTGGGATATGTGAATTGACGGTTTATAAATATGAAGAGATGGGTTGGTGAAAAGGAAACGTTTTTGAAAAGGATGATTGATGTAGCGGAAAAAAAATGGACATATTGAGAATTAGTTGTGTTGATCATTGATTGATGGATGAATTGATAATGGATAAATGAAAAAAGAAAGACTCATGAATCTATGAATGAAAAATATATAAGAGTTTTGAGGTCGATGCATGCATGAATGGGTGGTGGGGTTTCACTTTTAGAGCTACAGTTCAATTCCACTAAATATTTCACATAATATGGCTTTACCTCACAGCATAAAAAAAGAAAATACAACTATACAAGTTCTTTCAGATCTACTGCCAATCTTTTCAATGAATTTTATTGTTGAAACGTAACGGGCAATTAATGTTAGGGGGAGGTTTGTGTTCTGACCTTTTCCAGGCCTCACACTTGGTTGCAAAGAAGGATAACCAAAAATATAATTGAAAAAACATTTGTTCGAATATGAGCTTCCTCCCCTTGACGATATCGATCTGCATTTCTTATTCTGTCTCTGCTTAAATTGATGTTTCAATACTTTAAAAACAAGAAGCATGTAAGCTAAAGTGATGAAATTTATTGAATGACTTTTATATTTTATTTCTTATTCGTGACAAATTATAAAGAATTGTGTTTCTTATTCGTGACACATTATGTTGAATTTGCTTTATATCTACAAATTTCGATATATAACTTTACAGATTTCCTTTTAAAAGTAGTAATTCAGCTGTCTTAGTATGAATTAAGCTTATAGTTGATATAAAAATTAAATATTTAAATAAACCGTGTTTCCTTTTCATTTGCAGACTTCAAGATTCTCAAAAAGAAGGAAATCGGGTTGTTTAAATTAGGCTTTCAATGCACGTAACAATAACATACGTGCTTATATTTACTATTGAATGAAATATTTTAAGAATAAAATTAAATATAATATATCATTTATTACACTCTGAATTATCAACTCGTTTTCACAATTATTTATATGAATAAAATGGGATATGTTTCCTAATTGTCACTCACATTTCAAAATAAAAATATAAATTATTTATTTCTTAACACGAATAAATACATATTGTACCTAATCATCCTATTCTTGTTTGTCCATAACTATAAAAATGTATATTTTATAAGAATATTTATTTTTACTTAAAAAATAAGTTGCATGAATTTGATTTAAAAAAATAATCTAAAAGAGATGGCTATTACATGTTTGTAAATAAAAATTGTATCCAAATATATATTCTGCAATATTTTCTTTTGTGGTGGTCACATGGGACTCAAAGTTTGTGAAATTGTTTTTAAAAAAAATCTTTTCCCGAAGGACTACACGCCAGGACGAGTTTTCAATCATTTACCCTCCGTGTGTGTGTGTGCGCGCGCGTGTGCGTGTGCGTGCGTGTCTGTATGTGTCCGTGTGTGTATGTGTGTCTGTGTGTAAGTATGTGTGCGCGTGTGTGTGTGTTGTGTGTGTGTGTGTGTGTGTGTGTTTGTGTTTGATGTCAACTGCATACGGCTGAGTCTTCTCTGACTCTAAGCACCAAGCTTAAGACAAAGACATTTTTATGCCTCTGATGTCCAGCTGATGTGCTGAGCTGTTGAGTTGTAACAAACGAAGACTTTGACATTTTATGTCTTATTAAAACATTCTCAGCTTGATTAACCGTGAAAAAAGTTTAATACGCGAATCAAAGTCGACGTGCACCACACATTGATTTTTATTTAACGTTAGCTCATTTTTAAAAAAAAATTAAAGATATAAAATGAAAGATGAAACGAATGGCATGCATAACTTAAAATCACAAAATATATTTAGTTTACATCATTATGAATTTAACTAAGAAACATACAATTTTTATCGTAAGGTTCATAACATGGTGTGTTTGAAAAAATTTTAATGAAAGTCCGACCGTCAAAAATGACTCAGACTAGATAAAAGTACACATAACAATAGTAACCGGAAACACGATGGAAGAAGCTGATATTTTTAAAAAAAAATATTATTTTTTTTTGGGGGGGGGAGGGGAACGTTACTTGGAACACATACTTATTTAGATATCGTGTTTAACAACGGAACGATGGTATTTAAAGACTTTTTTCAATGGCCTTCTTATTGTTTAAATCTTGTCACAGCCCGTGACTTGCCCAAGACTAAATGAGGTCAACGTCTTACGTGGGGTGGGGATCAGTAACCGTAGACGGGCTGTTTACTTATATCTTCGTTAGGTCCTTTCAACAGGTTTAACCGAGTGGCTGATGTTGATCGTATGTGATGCCAACTTTCTTTAATTCTTGCATGGGATTGGTTAAAATAGATATGGGAATAATCTGGAATCGTGCAATGTGTTGGAATAAAAGTTTTTTAAAGCTTAACATAACTTTAAAAACATCACATTTTAATTTTATTTAAAATCATAATGCACATAAAGTCCTCTCAGAATATGTTTTCCTTTAAGAAAAAGTATTTGTCAACAAAAATACCTGGATTAAAACTAATGCTGTTTCATGCTAAACCATTTTTCAATGCCTAATAATTGTTAAGAAAATGTTAACTCTTTTCTATTTTGCAATCGGTTTTACTTATGTTTGGTAGACATAATTTTTAAGATACTTTTTAACTCTGGTGTCTGTTTGAAAGAGGTGAGGTCCATATCTTTCCACGAGCAGCGCTTTAAAGACTTTGAGTTTTATCACCCAAAGAATTGAAGGCGCGTTAACACCATTGCACATATGCTTATATTTGGGTGGGTCGCCCATCAGGCCCTCCTCCTATTCGGCAGACGGCTGAGGGATGACAAGGTTCTTGTGTCAGGCCCTCATCCTATTCGGCAGACGGCTGAGGGATGACAAGGTTCTTGTGTCAGGCCCTCATTCTATTCGGCAGACGGCTGAGGGATAACAAGGTTCTTGTGTCAGGCCCTCATCCTATTCGGCAGACGGCTGAGGGATGACAAGGTTCTTGTTAAGAGGCGAAGTGGAGAAGGACGTCACTCCAATGAACTTCTTCTTTTCTACTTTCGTCGCTTTGACAAAAAGTCAACTGTCACCATGCCACCTGCCTTGTCCCATTTGTGGCTGTTGATGAGGTAAACGATGTTAAGATAAGGTAAACGATGTTCAGGTAAGGGAATCTTCGTGTAAATGGACGGTCTCGTGTTTGCAGTTTTTGTGATCTCTTTTGCACGATTTTGTACTTAACTGGTGCGCACGGGACGAGAGCGCACAAAATGGGTATGTGCGTCGGAGTGTTCGTTTTCAAATAATTTTTGGATGGTGAAAGGAAGTGACGCAGGAGAAGCCGTTTGGAGAGAGGATAAGAAATTCGAATGGTGTAACTATTGAGTATTGCTTAAAACTTTTAAAAATTTGAGTTGCATCGGTTTGAATTTGAGTTGTGTGATGGAAGATACCCTGTTCTGTGTCTAATTCATTCGCCCTATTTGTTTATAGGCGAGAAAAAGAAAGCTCGTAACAAATGATTGTATTGTAAAGAGTTTTTGGAAGTTAAAATATATATCAAAAACTTCAGTAAAAATCAAAAATTATTTATACATTATGATAACATTTGTTTATTGACATGGCGTTAATCTGAAGTAAAATCCTTTTGCGACATGAAAGTAAAAAATGACTTTATATTAAGTCCATAGAAAATAATTTTCTGTATAGAAGAGCGTCTGTAGTCTGTAATAGATAGATACGATCAATTTTTTTCCTAAGGTACGTTTGTCCGTGTGCAAAGTAGATAAACTCGTGTCCAAAGTTTCACAGCATCTATTTTTTGTGCAATGTTTTACACATTTTTGCTGCTCGGTAATTCTAAACTGCGGCGCAGCGTCGTTTAGATATCTGCGCGGCCGCATAGCCGCGCAGCTTAAAGGGAACATTGGGTAAGATAATAGACATTTTTTTTAAAAATCTATTTTGACGTACGTGAAATCATGCTTTTCCAGATAACCTTGAACTGCTGGCTTTATTCGCGGAATCCCGCCCGGACTGTGACGGCCACGCCCAGTTATGATGTAGACAAATCGGTCTGATCGTCGGTAGTTGTTCATGTGGTAAACTTTGAGTGAAGAAAATTCTCAGTTATAAAAAAAAACTTTACATTTGCCACTTTAAAAAAACAAAAAAAAATTATCCAAGTAAATATCTTATATCAGTGTGAAATTTGGGTTTATTATGTTATCATATACTCAAGGAAAGCACTCAGAAATCTCTCGTTATAGATATCAGCTTGTGGGTAATGTTACCGTTGTTGTGTAATTAAAATAATATTAAAAACTATAAAGTTAAGGAATCTGAAAATGGTGTTTTCTTTTTCTATCTTCATAAAATTGATCCGGGTTTCCAAAAACAAAGCTGAGGAGACCTAGAACAACTATTGTTTGTTTAGGAGGACATGCTGTTTCTCTTTGATTATTGCAACAACAACAACAAAAACACAACAGCAACAAATGTAATACACATTAAACACACAGCACTCTTCTCCCAGGCTCAGGCCCTACATCTTACCACGAGACCAAAATCTCAGGTTTTGAAATGGTGCTTTCTAAGACTGTGTACAACATTTATGCAAAGGCTTCCTCTTTTTGGTGTATAGTACTAATATAAAGCGGGAAGTCCAATCTCCTTACGTATGATTTTTGAAGACGGGGGCTCGACTATTCAATTAAGAATCATTTTAATATGTTTTTGCTGATCCAATGACAGTTCTGGTGTCTTTTACTTCGTACTATTTGAACTTTCCGTTACCGTTAATAGTTGCGGATGCGTTACTCTTCCTAAAAACATTTAATGTGAACTTACCTTCCTCCATCTCGCTAAGAAACTCTATAACAGCTTTCATTGCTAGTCCAACATTGTAGCTATGTAGGTCTATTGTCTTTTTTGCAAATCTGAGAGAGAAAATGTTACGGGGGAAAATGAAAATTCCGAATGCAGTTCGGAAAATGTCAATGAGAAAATTGTTTTCTTAGATTTCGGAGCTTGGCTCCAGCTCATGAAAATTAAATTTTTTACCGCAAAATTATAAATTCATTTGAATTTTTTTTAAAATGGATTACATTTTAAATATCAGTAGAGAAAGTTCATCGTCGCTGACTCAATACCTGACTCTATAAATGTAGCTCTATAAAAAAAAATTATAAATGGTAAAAATTCTTGAAGAAACTTTTCTTAGATTGTGTTTATCGTTTACGTATTTCGGTGCCATTAATACTTTTGGTGCCATCGGTACTTTTGGTGCCATCGGTACTTTTGCCGTGTTTTCAAAACACAGCCCCGTCGTCCCCACCCATGTCCCGATATCGCTCAAGGATTAAAAGCCAAATTAAGGTGTATATTTGAAATGGTCCACAAATTATGTTTTTGCGGATTCATTATTATTGATATATCTTCATGTTCAGCAGAAATAAGCCAAAGTTACATAACATTAAAAGAAATTAAATCATACTCAAGAAACATTTAGTGTATATATATATATATATAAACAAAAGGGTTTTTTTTTCTTCTAAAATCATTATTATTCTAACTAGCAATAAATGTATTACTCAACGTAAAAGCTGAAGCTAGCACTAAAATGAAATTGATAGGTATTAAATTATCCTAATGAGAAGCAATTTGCCCAATCTCAACTTTCCGAGACTCTTAGTCTTATTCGATGCGCATAGCGGCGTAGCGCATCGCTTCCAAGATTCAAATTTACTTCCGGTTTCCATTACCTTGACCTTCGTTTACTGTTAAGCTGTGCAGCACGTTCGTCCTCGTACCAGAACCGATCATTGACCTTTCTGATTTGACTCAGCTGGTCATTGCTCAGCCGGTGTCCGTCCGGTTCGTCTCCGCTCAGCTGGTCATCGCTCGGCCAGTCATCACTCACCTGTTCTTTCCTCAACGGATTCGAGTTCGGCTGTTGCCCAGTCTGTTGAGGGCTCCCGAGCTGTTCTGGGCTAGTCGGACTCTGAGTGAACTCAACAGCAGTCAGGTCATCGTGTTCCTCGGTCAGCTGTTGCGAATGAATCAATGAATTTTTGGTATACAAATAGATACGATTTCAAACTGTGAAATCGATAAAGTCAGTGGCTGAAACACGGCGAGAAATCCTTCCACTGTATGAATGGGGAAGGTAATGTTTCATCAATACCATTACAGTTAGTTTATTAAGATTACGTTTGAGGATATCGAATGAATAGAATCAAATTATTTGTCTTTGTTCATGTTTGAAGCTCGAGAATCATCCATTAAGTTGTTTTTTTTCTTTCTTTAAAACAACTTTACATAAATGATACAATTTCCAGATATTTGATATGTATTTATTGTTGTGGGGGGGGGGTAGAGAAGTGGTGAGAATGTTGCTATAGGTTGACAAGTTTGGGGTCACAGCAGGAGTAGAATTGTAAGTAGATGAAGCTTTGGAAAAAAAAGTCAGTATACAGTAAAGAACGTAAATGTGGCTTGCTTTATGAACACGTTATTCCCATTAAAGCGAAAGATCGGTTTGGGGATTATAAAGTGCTTTTGGATATACAGAAGAAGGGTTAGATGTGAGAAACATCTCAGTGAAGGTTCAGATACGGATTTGACGTTACTTGAAAAATTATATGCCCTAACGTCCGCGAGCAGGCTTCAATACATTAAACATTCTTAAATGTATTTTTCCATAAGTCATTACAAGTATGTTTTTTTTTATTTATGCTTATAAATAATTATTTTGCTCACCAGATGTTGCCTACACCGCCAGCAACAGCAGCAGCAGCACTACGGAAACAAAATTTAAACATCAGATTTTTTTACCAAAAAAAAATGTTATCCATTAATGTAAAGCTAGTTAGCATATTATTTTAATAGCCTAATTTAAATACGCCCAAATGGAAACGTTGTCAGGCCGCTAAATTCCACCTACAGAACATCCAATACTTCAAACACACATAGTCCCCATTCGACAACAGGAACTCAAACTGTCTGTTTCCCGGAATAAAGACTCCCCCAAAATAAATTCTCCCCCAAAATAAAGTCTCCCCCGGAGAGCTTATTTTAAAACAAATTTTCCTGGCCGTATATTTGTCACAGGCCGTTAGCTAGATAAAGCGAGATCAGAGCACCCTGTTGTCTGTTCTCGGAAACAGGTCCCCTGGACAAAAAGAATGTCTCCAGCATTGTACCAGTGTTACTAAGGTCATGTGGGTCAGTAGATCAAGCGCCAACAGTGGTAATATGAAAATATATGTATCTGCTTTTTCCTCATCGCCACGGTAGGTACACACCACTGGAAAAATGCATTTTCAATGAACAGTTCTTCAACGCTTAACAGAATATCGGGGGTTTTCAGTGCTTAGATAAGACATTTTCAACAGATATCCAAGCCGCAGGCCCCACAGCAACACTTATAGGCTATCAAGAAATCTGAAAACTAATGTTTGTATAGAGATTTGGACTTACCCCAATGAGAAATAGAATGAAGACTATTCCGCAAATTGCAGCTATTATTATTTTCTCCTGCGTGCTGTTAAACATTCTCTTCTCCTTAACAGAGCAAAGTATTACCTGAAACAGAAATGTAATCGGTAACAATTATGAAATTAAATAGCGTGTCCTTTGTTTTTTATTTATTACAACATTTTTGTTTTTGTTTCTGTCCACGATTAAAACCAGTTGTTGCTACTGTCTAGTAAGTCTGCAGTAACTTTTTTAAGGCGGGAACTAGCTCGAAAGAAAATGAGTTCATTGCCTTCCGAATAAAAGTTTGAAACAAGTCATTCATTGTTTATATATATATATATATATATATATATATATAATATATATATTATATATATATATATATATATATATATATATATATATATATAAATATATCGAGTATCAAGCCCCTGTTACATTTTACACTATTACACGATCATCACGTGACGTAGTAGGTCCGTTTGCTGTCAGACTACACATGTCACTTTATATCGGCCATCTATGGGGAAATCAGATACCTAAAGAGATTTGCAACTCAACGATTTTTAACCACGTTTTTTACCATGTTTTTATGAACTCACTTTCGTTCCTGTTTGTTGGTTTGTCTGTCCACAAATTTTCAAATTTGCCAACGTAAATTTAAACCTTTTTCTGATGGTGCTAGAGATTTCAAACTTTTACCACAGATAGATCTTGGATGACAATGCATTGTATCAAAATTTCAGATCGATCGAATGTACCGTTTTAAAAGTATTGAACTTTTTAGTTTATCTACATATAAGCCTATGTATTATGCGTCTGCATTACATTCACGTGCCGAGTTCACACCAACCCCAACCACAAAAACCATGTTTAACATCAAGGGGAGATCAGTCATTTCCAGTCTGTAAATGTTTGTCGGGCAATGCGTATTATATTTGAACATAATCAATACTTCAAAACTCACCATAGCATACACTTAGACTAAAAAGAATAAAATAAATAGAAGTAAAAAAAGATTTTTTAAAAACCACGTTTTTGTAAGCGGACTGAAAAGAAGAAAATAATTTTTTTAAATTTTATATTTAAAATAACTACTATGATGTAATATGACTAAAAACGTAGGCGGGCGCCTTTTAGGCGTTTGGCTAAAAATGTTTAGGGTTTACAAATGATTAGTAAGAAAATGAGTGAATTGAATTAGTTAAGCCTGAGAAGCGCACGCCCCACGTTTTTAGTCATATTACATCATAGTGCCTATTTTAAATTTTAAAAATTTATTTTCATCTTTTTAGTCCGCTTATAAAAATGAGGTTTTTAAAAAATCTTTTTTTTTACTTCTATTTATTAAACGATTAAATGATTGCGCTATTTTCCAGTTACATCCCCTGCTCAATCATGGACGGACTTCAAGACAAAATTTAACAGAGTAACCTTTTCTTGTCATGCCTTAAAACAAATAAAATATAAGCCTTGCACCATCTTCTTATATCATTCTTACATGCTCATATTAACTCACTTGAGTTGTATGTTAATTATCTTGCTGCTTTTCATTATTTCAAATCTAGGCACCAACCATTTTTTAGCTGCTATGAACAATCATTTTTCCTACTATACTAATTCTAAATTTTGTTATTGCTGCTGCAATTGCATCAAGGTTGGTAAGTTTGAAAAGCAATGTTTCCTTAAGTAAAATACCGTCTTAAGACATCTCATAAAAAGAAACTATCTGAAGAAATCATTCTTTTTATGCAATTTCCAGGCTTTTTTAACATGTGCATCACATGATATAAGCATAGAGTTCAAAAAGTTGATAATAATCTCCTCATTGATAGTGTGCGACACATCGATTTACTGATTTTAACCGCATAGTATTTCATTTTATGATGAGTCAAAATATTGACAATCCCTTCTTTGTGTGTGTGTGTGTAAGTGCGTGCGTGCGTCCGTGCGTGTGTTTGTGTATTTGTGTGTATGTGTGTATGTGTGTGTGTGTTTCCTTTCAGAGCATAATGACAATTTTAAGTACATACAGCGAAATATTTAACGTATCTACCTCATAATTCAATACTGCTACCAAGTGTTACAAATATCGTCATAAATTGTATCCTGACTGGAAGTTTCTTCTATTCTATGGGTAACCGCGTATGCTTCACTAGAGATGTGTAACAATTGAGGCAGACATGCGCCACTTGAAATAACTTATCACTAGCTTCATGCTTCTCCTTAGCGTCGTATGTCTCAATAGTTTTATTCGGGTCGGAGTGTGGCAGTATTTTTTTATATGCAACAAACACGCATTTCCGCATACCACCCAGACTTGCCAGTATGATCAAACTTTCAATGAACAAAATATTGTTCTCTGTCGTGATTTTTCTGGGAATACCCAAAAACTTGGTGTGCAAATTAAAATTAACTGTAGGGAAAACAGAGATAATGACGATCAAACTAGAGGTGCTTCTAAAACGAGTAGAATCTGAACTCTATTAGGTGGGTGTTGTGTTTATAATGTATTTTTGTTAATCGCGGACAATTATATGGGAGTGGAGGAATGTGGAGGACAACAATGAAATATAAGAGCCTCTTATTACGACAGAGTTAAGTATTACATTAATGGTTGGTGAATAGATAGATGGCTGATAGATGAGAGAATTCACAGAACATTTGTAGAGACACAGCTTTCTTGATAGCTGCTTATCAGTAAATATTTTACTGCCCAAAGTTCTGCAAGTTCCCCAAATTGGCCGGCCAATACGCACTTTGGTAGAGGCGTGTGGCTAGTGTCCGAAGTGTTTCAAATTGCCAGTGTATATGCCACTTTAGCCGGCCACTTCCCGAAGTGCCGGGAAATCCTTGGCCAAAGTCAGATGTTCTGGGGCAAGACTTCCGATAAGCGGCACAATATTTTGTTGCCCCGTATGCTTTTAAGTGCTTTTTTTATCCCATTGCAATGAAACATTGGGGAATTATCGTCACACCCGCTAATTATTCTGAGTTCTTAAGAACCGATACTCCGTTTTGGCAGTGGGGAATGGGGTTCCGTAATCATTTGTTTTCTCATGTTAGCTACATTAATATATATGTCATTGTGAACTAAGTTTAATATTCAATTTTGGGCGGATGCCCATATTGTTGTTCGTTAGCTCCTTCTATCCAAAATGGTTCGATAAATATAATTTTAAACATGGCTGTTTCTCGTGTGAATGGATCTAAGGTTGTAAACATTCGTATTCATATTACAATACTTAAGGCAATTGAACTCCTAATATCCACTAGTTCGGTTAGGATATGTTTGTTGGGGAGGGGGGGCAGTATCAAACTTGGAGTGGGACCCAATTGGTTGGTATGTGAATTAAATCCGATCAGGAAAAGGTATGTTGTCATACATTGTAAAAATGTATTGTTTTCATTCCAAAACCAATTCATATTTACTAGGTGAAGACTTTTGTTTTTTAAGTCACTTGAAAATTTAGAAAAATGAAAAAAACTCTACTTCATTTAAGGTCAGTTGTATGTAGCCTATTAAAGTGTTGGGAAACCTTCGATTACATTAGTGTAAGCAACAAATGTTTGTTTGTTTGTTGTTTTTTTGGTTTTTTTTTGTGTTTTTTTGTGTGTTTTTTTTGTGTTTTTTTTTGTTTTTTTTTGTTATTTTTGGTGGTTTTTTTTTGGTTTTTTTTTAAACTTCTGTTTTCAAAAGCTAGTCAATAACGAACTCATAATAAAAGCAAATATTTCTTTGAGTAACACTACAACGCAGGTCGGGGCACAGCTAATAATAATCATAACACAGTTTTCAAAAAGGAAATATAATCTACGTTTTGATTTCTGACACATTGCTGCACGCTTCACATTTATCAGATCTGCACTCTGCTTGCAATCATTGTGGTTGGCCAAGCGTAACCCAGAACGGCTTGCGTTATGATCAGGCCTCATAAAGCCTTCTTTAGCGAAATACAATGATAACCTCCCCTAGCGTCTAGCAGTTTTGTTATCATAATATACCCTTCTTTTAGTTAGAAGGGTATCTTGAAGAGGGTAGCACTGAAGTAGGGATACACACACTAGGGTATTTTATAAGTAGGGTATTCTGAAGAGGGGTCGTGGTATTCAGTTGAGAGGTGAGGGTAAATAGGGTATTTAGTTGAGAGGTGAGGGTAAATAGGGTATTCAGTTGAGAGGTGAAGGTAAATAGGGTATTCAGTCAAGAGGTGAGGGTAAATAGGGTATTCAGTCGAGAGGTGAAGGTAAATAGGGTATCCAGTTGATAGGAGAGGGTAAATATGGTATTCAGTTGAGAGGTGAAGGTAAATAGGGTATTCAGTTGAGAGGTGAAGGTAAATAGGGTATTCAGTTGAGAGGTGAAGGTAAATAAGGTATTCCGTTGAGAGGTGAAGGTAAATAGGGTATTCAGTTGAGAGGTGAGGGTTAAATAGGGTATTCAGTCGAAAGGTGAAGGTAAATAGGGTATTCAGTTGAGAGGTGAAAGTAAATAGAGTAAATAGGGTATTAATTTGAGAGGTGAAGGTAAATAGGGTATTCAGTTGAGAGGTGAAGGTAAATAGAGTATTTAGTTGAGAGGTGAGGGTAAATAGGGTATTCAATTCAGAGGTGAAGGTAAATAGGGTATTCAGTTGAGAGGTGAAGGTACATAGGGTATTCAATTCAGAGATGAAGGTAAATAGGGTATTCAGTTGAGAGGTGAGGGTATATATGGTATTCAATTCAGAGGTGAAGGTAAATAGGGTATTCAGTTGAGAGGTGAGGGTAAATAGGGCATTCAATTCAGAGGTAAAGGTACATAGAGTATTCAGTTGAGAGGTGAGGGTAAATATGGTATTCAATTCAGAGGTGAAGGTAAATAGGGTATTCAGTTGAGAGGTGAGGGTAAATAGGGCATTCAATTCAGAGGTAAAGGTACATAGAGTATTCAGTTGAGAGGTGAGGGTAAATATGGTATTCAATTCAGAGGTGAAGGTAAATATGGTATTCAGTTGAGAGGTGAGGGTAAATAGGGTATGCAATTCAGAGGTGAAGGTAAATAGGGATTTCAGTTGAGAGGTGAAGGTCAATAGGGTATTCCGAAAAGGGTCCCGGGTAATCTTGGTTATGCCGAAGAGGTGAGGTCTTGAATAAGGTGTGCAAAGGGAGGTCGTAATCTGGTCTTTACTTAGGGCGGGTGAACCAATGATCCCATTATTACTGCCAATTTTTGTCGTGGACGTTTTAGGAGAGTTCCGTCTGGACATATCTAGCCATAAAACTTATGGTCATTTTCATCGTTACAAAGATAACTCACAAAGACACCAGTTGTAGAATTTATTAAAAATCTCAAGAAAAAAAAGAGGTGCGAAAGATGAGGCGGAAAATTTTAAGGCTTTAAATTAAACACTTTTGGCACACAACAATCTAATCTAACAGTAACAATTTTAAAATGGAAGAAGAAAACATAAGAGTTTTTAAAAAAACTATCAAATTCCTTGTTAATCTCAGACCAAGAAAGCTAATCAAAGTGTAATTATAGTTAACGGTAATGGTACTTTAAGAGATCTCTACCTTGTTACGGCTACACCGTTAAGTTCACTTAATGGGGTCGAAGCAGTGGCGTAAGTCGGTGGTCGGAGGTGTTGTATTTTTTGTTTTTCCCTCAACACAAGGGGCGGATCACGATTACACGGGGCCCCTGTCTGCAATTCCACCTGGGGCCTGGTCCAGCCACCTTTATTATACAATATAATATGTTTGGGGCTCGTAAATCATTTGGGGCCCCTGGCTTTAGCCCAATCAGCCCCCCTTAATCCGCCATAGCTCTACTCAGGAGTAATTTGTTTTTCGTTCAGATGGCTATGGCAGCAATATGTTTGACGAAGAACCTATCAGTGCTGCCAGCGACAATTTTGGGAAAAACCTAGCCAACATGTCAAAAAAACCTAGATCCGAAAGAAAAAACCTAGACACGCTAAAAATAAACAAATATGACGTCACAAAGCTCCCACTCCTCAAAAAAAAACAAAAAAACAAACAAACAAAGGGTATTTCCTTCATAAAATTAAAATGTATCATGTTTCTAACCAATTTTTACGTCATTATTAAGTATCTTTTTAGTGTAAGACTGCATTCTAATATAGTAGCTCGCGCGGAGCCATTTAATACGTCATTAAATAAATTTGTTGCAAGCAATCAAATATTTAAGTGGAGCTTTCATTTAATATTGTGCATTTTTTATGTGACGTCACCCTTCTTAAACACCTCCCTCTCCATTGTGACACATCTCACTTAAGTGTGACATCCCCCCTCCTTTTAGATGCGAATAATCATTTATGGAGGTATGTTGTACATAACTATTTGTAAAATATACCTACATCTGCATTTAATCATTACTTATGTCATCTTTCTTATAAATCTTATAGGCAATCTTTTCAGCATTCTTTGCATCATTCTTATTTTATCTAATTAAATACGCTCCTTTTATACAGGATATTATTGAGTCCTACTTTTATCCATTGTTTATTTCTAGTATTGTATTTTTATTTGAGTTTTAAATGTTGATAGAGTTTTGGTTTTCCTCGTTTGATCAGGTAACCCATTCCACTTCCAAAGCCCGGACGGAAAGAACGAGAATTTTTATGACTTTGTTGTTGCATACGGAGTAGGAACGTGTTTTTATAACTTTGTCTATCTGAGGGTAGTATTAGATTATCTTTGGTCTATATCAAAATCACTTGAAAGAATATGCTCTCAACGCATGGTAGAGCTGTTAGTTTGTGATGACGTGTAATAAAATTGAATATTTTGGCTCATTTCATTGGTTTTATCTCATACCAGATTTCTTTTGACAGATGGTACTGGTACCACAGCAGCGCCACCTTTAGAATTCAGTGAGGTAGAGCTATATATAATATATATCATAATATTTTATATAACATTACAGAGCGAGTGAAAAAACTGTTGCCATCTAATGCCTAATTTTATTTTTGAAAAATCGACTTTGTTTAGGACATTAATTGCGCAAGTTTATTTTTTAAACTTAAATATTGTTTATTTACTTTTTAAAAAATAAAAACCTAGATTATAGCTATTTTGGAAATAAAAAACCTAGAAACCTAGACAAGGTCGAAAAAACCTAGATCTAGGTTGAAAAACCTAGCGCTGGCAGCACTGGAACCTATGCTTTTATTTCGGTTTTATTGTTGTTGCTGTTATTGTTTCGTTTCATTTCGTTTCGTTGTTTGTTTATTTATTATGAGTGTAGTGTTCTAATACTAAAAAAATCAATATTAAAATCTAATGTGTTACCACGAGTCACAATGATCCATCATTTTAAGGTCAACTGAAATTTAGTTTAAAATGAAGAGGACTCCGTAGGCGTGAGAATCACTCAAACTTTTTTTTTAGAATAGCGGATTGGATTCCTAGAAACGAATACCGTGATATTTTATTTTTAGATCACATGTTGTGACGCCTCGTTGTTACTTTGACCCAGTAAACTATCGACTTATCTGGTATGCCTGGAGACACACATAGCGACACACAACAACACGGGATCTCGACAGATGTGCTGATTTGAGGGCCAATGAATACGAAAAATGTTTGATCTAAATAGATATTCAGGATCAAATCAGACCGAACACTAGCGCTAACAATAAAATATTGTTGGTGATATGTTGAAGTGTGTTCTCATCGATATGTTTACAGGCACACGATATGGGGTGTTTTATTGGTGCATGAGCCGAGAGGGACCTTAAAGATCACCTTGAAAAAAAAACAGAGGATGGATGATACGGTGCGGAATATCATCATTGGAGCAACATGCGGTGGAGTTCTTCTACTCGTCATTGTTGTTGGTATAGTGGTACGTATTTTTGTGATCGTTGTCAAGGCTGTGAGACAAATGGTCATATTTGAACTTCGCCTAATAAGTGTAGGAATCAAGTAAAGTTTACATAGCACATTCTTTTATCCTCTAGCAATGTTTAATGCCAATTAAATATTAATTAAAGACGTTTTATTTTTTATATGCAGCACAAGGAGATAAAGCCCACCCCCGCGTTATAAAAATTGTAATCTGAAAATTTCTTTTAAACTTCAAGTTGGCACTCAGATGGTGGCCAAATTGATTTCTTCAAATTTTTAGGTGGTTTATTGTAACGTTAGATCTAAAATCTAAACAATGTAAAAAGTTAGAAAAATAAAATATTGCTTTTTAAAAAATGAGACACATGAATTTTATAATGCAAAAAAAAGTTTTTCTAACATCTGTAAGAAACTAGAAACCCGTGTCTATTAAATAGAATGTCATTTAATTTGGCGGGTCAAACTTATTACTTTAATCAAATTTGGTAACAAGTGATCACGTTTAAGTTTTACCTACTACTAGATTTCTGCAAGTTTATATTTTTGACGAAATTTTCATCGTGGCTCGGTACAGGGCAAACTCTGATATTTGTTCCCAAACTATTGACTTCATGGAATATTGTAAATGGTGTAGTGCCATTGTTATAATTTGCTAACGTAATCGTAATAATGGACGGCTACTATCAGATAGACGACACACACATACAATCCCCCTTCCTATATTATAAAAAATTTTCAGCCCTGTACTTTCAAGTATTACTTAAGATCTACTTCTTCTCTTTTACAGACGCACCTTCTATACAGAGGATTATTGCATCCTACGCTTATCTATGGTTTATGTTTATCTTTGCATTTTTATTAGAGTTTTAAATTTTGCTAGAGTGTTGATTTTCCTAGTTTCCTCGGGCAATTCAGTCCACGTCGGATTTCCCGATGGGAAGAACGAGAATTTGTATGTTTTGTCCTTGCATACGGAATAAGAAAAGTGATTTTATCTTTATGTCTTTCTAATGGTTCTATTAGATTATTAGATTACCTTTGTTTTGTAATTCCAATTTAAAATTATTTTCCTAATGTATAATTGCTACTTTGCTCTTTGAGTCTTATTTTTTTTAAACGAAGTAAATTATAAAATATCTTTATTTAGTCTTATTTATATTTTCAGATCTGGTGTTACTGGAAGAAGCGATTAAAGGTAGCGGGATTATGTTCTACTATTTTCACTTAATTACCGAAATTATCTCTCTACTCTACTTCTATTAATATTATTAGCTTCTATTGGTAAATTCATTTTTAAAAAATTCACAAATTGCAAACAACCAGTACATGTTCTTATTAAATAATTAAGCTATTAAACTCTTTCACTAGTGTATAAAAATTTGAGCTGACGATATGTCCTTCGATATCAATTCCCGAGGAAAAACTTAAAAGTTCTTCCATATGTTGTGTCATTTATTAATATAACTAAATTTTAATTTCACATCTTTAGTCTCCATATAATTACATTTAAATCTTTGTAACACAAATGAATAACAATTAGCTTCTATTTACTTTTAAACCTACACTCTTCTTTTAGCAATCTTAAATATAGAAGAGTACACGAAATTGAATTAATTGCATCATCAATTTCTCAGAAATGTTGCTGTTTTGGAGATAAAGTTCACGACGTCGAAGGCCAGGTTGGCAGTACCCGTGATGGAATTCCTTCACCCAGCCCTCAAGCAGGCCATGATAATAAAAGCTTCCAGTCGTCAACCACACAGTTGGCGGCGGTCAGCAGTTTAGAGTTAAGTTCTGAAATCTCAGGTAAACAAGACCGTGCGCAAGTTCATGGAGAGCAGTTGAAGAAACTACAGGAATGGAAGGCACTACAACAGCTGAAAGACGTCCAGAGCCAGGAGCTGCTCCGTCAAGAAAACCTGCGGAAAGAACAAGAGCGCCAAGAAGTACTACGTCAAGAAAACCTGCGGAAAGAACAAGAGCGCCAAGAAGTACTACGTCAAGAAAACCTGCGAAGGGAGCAAGAGCGTCAAGAACTACTCCGTCAAGAAAACCTGCGACAGGAGCATCAGCGTCAAGAATTGTTACGTTTGGAAAATTATCGCCAAGAGCAGGACCGTCAAAACCAGTTGGTACAAGATAGAAGTAGACAGGCGCAATATCTCAAACATGACAACGTGAACAACCAACAACAGGCAAGGGGAAGGTCGAGACAGAGAAACAGAAATAAAAACAGAAACAGGTCGGACTCAAGAGATCAGTCGGACCACCGAGAAGGGTGAGTGTTGTGTAGAGAGAGAGAGTGAGAGAGAGAGAGATCAGTCGGACCACCGAGAAGGGTGAGTGTTGTGTAGAGAGAGAGAGAGATCAGTCGGACCACCGAGAAGGGTGAGTGTTGTGTAGAGAGAGAGAGATCAGTCGGACCACCGAGAAGGGTGTGTGTTGTGTAGAGAGAGAGAGAGAGAGATCAGTCGGACCACCGAGAAGCGTGAGTGTTGTGTAGAGAGAGAGAGAGAGAGAGAGAGAGAGAGAGAGAGAGATCAGTCGGACCAACAAGAAGGGTGAGTTTTGTGTAGATAGAATGTTGCAATGGGTTTCGCGTCGCCTGCACGTACATGAAAAAGAAAATGGAACCATATGTACATACTATTTATTATTGCTTTAAAAATTAAAAATGTATAAAGCTTTGATATCGACTAAAAGAAATAGTAGTTGTTTTTTGTTTTGTTTTTTTATGTCAAAAAGCACATTCCAGATATATTATCTGAATGAACGAATTGTGTTTTCAAACTCCATCTTTAAAATGTTACAAACATTTTCATGGCCTTTTGTTTTTATTTTCATTCAAGGAAGCGATTCCCTAATTCAAGGCTATGTGATCCTCTTGAGTTTTATTGTGAAAGTTTACACATAATTTAATGTAACCAAAATGGCAATAAAGTGTCCGCAATCTTTAATTTTAATGTACGTGAATAAATAAGTATTGTTTTGGTTTTGGGCTTTCATCTCATGTAAGGACTATTTAATTTTCAAAAAAATGTTGCAGTCTTAATGTCAGGAGTTTTAAAGATGATTTCAAGAAAAAGGGGACGAGAAGCGAAAATAAATTCATAACAAGCGTGAGGTCTTATTGTTTTACCTCATTACGCGCTGTTATTCAACTTTTACAGGCTGTCTAACAAATATCAGTCTGTTCCCTCTCAAGTTTATGTCTGTTCCCTCTCAAGTTTATGTCTGTTCCCTCTCAAGTTTATGTCTGTTCCCTACCAAGTTTATGTCTGTTCCCTCTCAAGTTTATGTCTGTTCTCTCTCAAGTTTATGTCTGTTCTCTCTCAAGTTTATGTCTGTTCTCTCTCAAGTTTATGTCTGTTCCCTCTCAAGTTTATGTCTGTTCCCTCTCAAGTTTATGTCTGTTCCCTCTCAAGTTTATGTCTGTTCTCTCTCAAGTTTATGTCTGTTCCCTCTCAAGTTTATGTCTGTTCCCTCTCAAGTTTATGTCTGTTCCCTCTCAAGTTTATGTCTGTTCCCTCTCAAGTTTATGTCTGTTCCCTCTCAAGTTTATGTCTGTTCCCTCTCAAGTTTATGTCTGTTCCCTCTCAAAATTATGTCTGTTCCCTCTCAAGTTTATGTCTGTTCCCTCTCAAGTTTATGTCTGTTCTCTCTCAAGTTTATGTCTGTTCCCTCTCAAGTTTATGTCTGTTCTCTCTCAAGTTTATGTCTGTTCCCTCTCAAGTTTATGTCTGTTCCCTCTCAAGTTTATGTCTGTTCTCTCTCAAGTTTATGTCTGTTCCCTCTCAAGTTTATGTCTGTTCCCTCTCAAGTTTATGTCTGTTCCCTCTCAAGTTTATGTCTGTTCCCTCTCAAGTTTATGTCTGTTCCCTCTCAAGTTTATGTCTGTTCCCTCTCAAGTTTATGTCTGTTCCCTCTCAAGTTTATGTCTGTTCCCTCTCAAGTTTATGTCTGTTCTCTCTCAAGTTTATGTCTGTTCCCTCTCAAGTTTATGTCTGTTTCCTCTAAAGTTTATGTCTGTTCCCTCTCAAGTTTATGTCTGTTCCCTCTCAAGTTTATGTCTGTTCCCTCTCAAGTTTATGTCTGTTCCCTCTCAAGTTTATGTCTGTTCCCTCTCAAGTTTATGTCTGTTCCCTCTCAAGTTTATGTCTGTTCCCTCTCAAGTTTATGTCTGTTCCCTCTCAAGTTTATGTCTGTTCCCTCTCAAGTTTATGTCTGTTCCCTCTCAAGTTTATGTCTGTTCCCTCTCAAGTTTATGTCTGTTCCCTCTCAAGTTTATGTCTGTTCCCTCTCAAGTTTATGTCTGTTCCCTCTCAAGTTTATGTCTGTTCCCTCTCAAGTTTATGTCTGTTCCCTCTCAAGTTTATGTCTGTTCCCTCTCAAGTTTATGTCTGTTCCCTCTCAAGTTTATGTCTGTTCCCTCTCAAGTTTATGTCTGTTCCCTCTCAAGTTTATGTCTGTTCCCTCTCAAGTTTATGTCTGTTCCCTCTCAAGTTTATGTCTGTTCCCTCTCAAGTTTATGTCTGTTCCCTCTCAAGTTTATGTCTGTTCCCTCTCAAGTTTATGTCTGTTCCCTCTCAAGTTTATGTCTGTTCCCTCTCAAGTTTATGTCTGTTCCCTCTCAAGTTTATGTCTGTTCCCTCTAAAGTTTATGTCTGTTCCCTCTCAAGTTTATGTCTGTTCCCTCTCAAGTTTATGTCTGTTCCCTCTCAAGTTTATGTCTGTTCCCTCTCAAGTTTATGTCTGTTCCCTCTCAAGTTTATGTCTGTTCCCTCTCAAGTTTATGTCTGTTCCCTCTCAAGTTTATGTCTGTTCCCTCTCAAGTTTATGTCTGTTCCCTCTCAAGTTTATGTCTGTTCCCTCTCAAGTTTATGTCTGTTCCCTCTCAAGTTTATGTCTGTTCCCTCTCAAGTTTATGTATGTTCCCTCTCAAGTTTATGTCTGTTCCCTCTCAAGTTTATGTATGTTCCCTCTCAAGTTTATGTCTGTTCCCTCTCAAGTTTATGTATGTTCCCTCTAAAGTTTCAGTTTGTTTCAAAGACAAGTTTCGGTTGACATTTTTCCTGTTAGTCTGCGACTTACTTCCTGTTGGTTTCCTTTTTGTTTTCTGCCACTTCTCGGTTCCCTCAAAGTATCGAAAGACAATAATTTGTTTGCTTATTTTTATCTGTTAAATTTATTTTTCAAATATACAGAGACCCTTTTAAGACGTTGGATCTACATGGGTTGCACGTTGAAGAAGCCATTGATTCTGTTGAGGAATTTATGTACGGCATGGAAGAAAGTGAGTACGTTTGCCTATATAAGTTTCATTTTTCGAAGACATGTTATGTGTTTTGACTTTTATGTTAAGGGTGTAAGGAGGTAAGTGGAATTGCTTAAATAAAAATTGTTCGTTTCAATAATAATTTTCAAAATGTTCCCACATCTTGTTTTTTGTAAAAAAAATGTATTTTTTTCTTTAATATGATGAAGTTAAAAAAAAATAAAAAATTAATCAATTATCAGCTTAGTTTCTAAATTATAACTAACTTTTAGTGTCGAAATGTCAATACTTTCTAACGAGTTAAAACAATATTTATAAAACGATTTCCTTTCAGTATACAACAGCAACAATTTCCGCAGAGCTGACAGATTCCTTTACGTCATAACTGGGCGTGGCCTGCACAGCAGAGACCGGATCCCTAAAATAAAACCAGCGGTGCAAGACTATCTCGACGAGAATGACTACGAGTCAGTAATAATCCCCTAGCTTTCTTGGTTAAGATCCTTCTCAACACTTTGTTGTATATCAAAGAATATCAAGTGTTTCGAAAATATTTTATTTATTTGCACTTTGCGCATTTTTTACTGAAACATGTGCTACTGTGTTGGATTATTGAGAAGGCGTTGTCAAGATATGAAGGTTGGGTATAACAACGGTTACAAAATTTCGAATTGCATATTGTTCTTATTCCGTTAAATATTACACTTTTATTTTACTTTTAGTAAATATAAAAGTAAACCAGATTTGATATTTAAATTGCATTACTGATTTAGCTTTAATTTTTTGTTTTAAATAGTTAAAATTGATTATATTTTCTATATTTTGGACAACGACACTTTGGTGAGACCTGTACTAGAATATGCATATTCTGTATGGACCCATCCACCAAAGAAAACATTGATAAACTAGAACAAATTCAAAAAAGAGCTGCCAGATTCATTACTGGAGAATATTCGAAACTGACAAGAATAACACCATTAGTTAAATCATTAAACCTTCAAAACATTAGAGAATAGAAGAACCAAAAGCAAAGTAGTAATCATACATAAAGCTATTAATTCTAATTTAGAAATACAACACAAAGATAACTTAATACAACCCTCAGATAGACATGAGGATAAAAACACCTTTCTCATTCCGTATGCAAGAACAAACACATACAAGTTTTTCTTCTTCCCGTCCGGAATTCGGGCGTGGAATGGGTTGCCTGAAGAATCCAGGAAAACCAACACTTTATCAACATTTAAATCTCTAATAAAAATGCAGGACTAAACACAAACCATAGATAAGAGTAGGACGCAATAATCTTCTGTATAGAAGGAGCGTCTGTAAACAGATAAGATAAGATAACTCATTGAAACGTTATATTGGAACGACACTTTAATGGCAATAGTCTTTCAAACATCATTTTATTTTAATTTGGTCAACTAATGCTATCGCATCACACTTCTGTTTTTTTCCTTATTTTAGTAAACATTGCTTTCCAGCGAGGACCGTGCTAAAGACAAACCAACAGACTAGAAAATTCTGCAATATTTAGCCCCTTAATTAATAAATAAAATTTAAAAACCCGTAAAACAAAGTTTTTGACTATAAATCCCTTATATATGAGACATAACTAAATATCATACTTGTGGGAAACCAGTAGCCCCGAGCCTAGTGCTCTTCATGGGTCTTCCCGGAAGACCCCACAGCTATCCTACCCCCTCCCCCAATGGGACCCAACAGCTGAGAGACCCCCCCCCCGGAATGGTTGCTTCTGAAGCGGCCGCCCGGGCATCCAGGACATAAAGTTGAAAATGCCTCCAACTAAAAGTGACCTCACAAAAGAAGGGTGGAATTTTCCCTACTTTGACTCGCTACTACTTCGGCGGCGCAACCCCGGCAAAGCACACGATTCTCTTTGGTTAGGACTGTCGCAAGGCGAGTGATCATCAATGACCTACCTAGAGTGTATCCCCCCACTGGAAGGTTTGCTCAGAGCTGGCGTCCAATACGTTCTTCGCGGTACCTTATGCTAATCCGTACTGAGGCTCCTGGCCCTAAACCGGCACCGTAAAATGGCGTCACTAGTAAAAATGGGGAGGACGAAACGATCGCTTCGGAATAACCCGACCTTCAACGGGTAATGTCGTTTTCATCATCGGCTTTGCACCTAGATGCCTTGCATAAGATCCGTACAGCGACTGTAATAATATGTGACTAGAACCTAACACCTACCATATTGGACTTCGGCCTTGCCTGCCAGGAGTTGTCCCTTTCAGGTTGCGCCCAGCTCCGCAACCCTACTCGTGTGTCCAGAAACGTAGAGGCCAACCTCTTTTCGGCAGGAGACATAACTAAAAATATCGATTATGTTCAATATAATACGCACGGCGTGAAGTATGTTCAATATAATACGCACCGCGTGACAGTCTAGCACAAACATTTACATGCTACATTGAAATACATAGAGGTAATCTAAAGATGTATTAATTTTATTACGGTACATTCGATTGATCTGAAATTTAGATACTATGCATTGTTAGGTGACAAAAGTCTATGTGCAAAATTTCAGCTCGATAGGATTACGGGAAGTTTGTCATTTTTTACTTTTGTTTTTCCGTAGGCGGGTGGGCGGGACCACAACAGAGAGACAAGACAGTGAAGTTAATATAATGGAATTAAAAATTAGCGACACCCAGGGCGGGAAAATAAAAATGTGACTGAGATTACCCTAAATCTTGCGCATGCGTGAGATTAAATACATTTCTATGCCGTCAAGTTTCCATCTATAGATGTAGAAGCTTGCGTGTGATCCTCTACCCCACCCCCCTCACATACTTCGCACAATCCCTTTTTCTAGCTTTATAATAGAGATATGCATTTCCTCTGCAACATACGAAACAATGTAATGATATTTATTTACTTTCATCTCCTAACTATAGGTACGAATGGAATAACATGGGAGGAATGGTCACAATTGATCTACTGTCAAAGCGACGAAATCAATTTTAGCAACATTTTGGATCTGCTTCACACGCAACAGAAACAGGTCCCCCGTGGAGGAGAGGGAAAACGTGCCGCTGTCAAAGAAATTTCGACACAATAGAAACATTGCCTCTGTGAATAAACTTTTGGCTCAACAGAAACAGTGCTAATGTAGATAAACGTTCGACTTGATGGAAACAATGTTTCTGTAAATAAACTTTCGACTCGATGGAAACAATGTTTCTGTAAATAAACCTTCGAATCGATGGAAGCAATATTTATGTAAATAAACTTTCGACTCGATGGAAACAATGTTTCTGTAAATAAACTTTCGACTCGATGGAAACAATGTTTCTGTAAATAAACCTTCGAATCGATGGAAGCAATATTTCTGTAAATAAACTTTCGACTCGATGGAAACAATGTTTCTTTAAATAAACTTTCGACTCAATGGAAACAATGTTTCTGTAAATAAACTTCCGACTCGATGGAAACAATGTTTCTTTAAATAAACTTTCGACTCGATTGGAAACAATGTTTCTATAAATAAACCTTCGACTCGATTGGAAACAATGTTTCTATAAATAAACCTTCGAATCGATGGAAACAATGTTTCTGTAAATAAACTTTCTACTCGATGGAAGCAGTGTTTATTCAAATAAACTTTCGACTCAATGGAAAAAATGTTTATGCAAATAAACTTTCGACCTGATGGAAACAATTTTTATGCAAATAAACTTTCGACTTGATGGAAACAATTTTTCTTTAAATAAAATTACGAGTTGATGGAAACAATGTTTCTGTGGATAAACTTTCGATATATGAGAAACAGGTGCCTCTGTGGAGTAAGTATTGCTTTATCAATAACAGTGTCGCTACTCGCTACCCATCCACCTTAAAGATTTAAAATAATTTATTTCATTGTTTATTATACAAAATGATCTTTTGAATCATTTCAAAATACTTATTAATGAAGACATTAATCAGGAAGCTGTTTTGTTTATAAAATATTTTACCAAGAAAACAGGGTGGAATCTCTTGGTAATCTTAGCGTTCTACATCAAAATGGAATCGATGAGTAAAGTGTCGTCTATTACATCGTGTATATTTTTCGGACCGGTAATGTATGACAATATCCAGAAACATTATTCGAAATCCGATTTATTATTTATACAAAATGTTTACATGATTTAATTAAAAAGTTTACAAAATATGCTGCCATGAAACCTTCTGCCTTTACCCTATTTGTTTTAAACTCATGGACAAAAAGACCTTCGGGAAAAATATGCTATGTAATAAATGGGCATTGAGATTTGATATGAATTTGTCCAACATGTATCCTGTATTCCATTCCTAAATACTGGGGTAATGATCGTGGATAATGTTTAACTGTTGGTAAAGCTAGGTCCAGATGTCTTCCAAACAAGCTGTAGTTATATAGAGAGGGATAATATTTATCTCAGATTTTTGGATAATATTGTTCTAATTTATATTTCATGGGTTTTTTTTCTTTTATGTAAAACATAATTTGTCGGATATCTGTGTTTCATAAACTCAGCATTTTTTAAAATGTGTATAATTGTTTTGAATGTTGCCTTTTTAGATCCAGAAATGTAAATTTGCAGTCAAAGGCCGTAAAATAGTCCAGGGTAAACATTTCTTCAAATGACTTTGTGTACCTGACAATCGCACAGTATTATTCCTCGGCAAAAAAAAAGAAAGAGAAATGTTGAGGATATATTTTAACAGAAATATCGTTAAATAAGCTATTTGCTTATAGTTGTTGTTTTAACTTGAGACCCACACACACACACACACACACACACACACACACACACACACACACACACACACATATATATATATATATATATATATATATATATATATATATATATATATATATATATATGTATAATGTATATATATATAAATATAAATAAACCACATACCTGACATTACATTTAGATTAGTAATAGAGTATATTTAAAACCCTTGTTATGTAAAGTCCATTCTGATATTTGCTCAAATTCCGTGATTCCTTCTTTATCTACATAGCATTCACGCGTTTTTATATTGTATTTTTAAAGGCAATTTAATACTTGTTAAAAAGCGTAGATTATACGTCTGAAATTCAGCCGTGTAATTGGTTTTCTGATCAAACCAGGAAAATGAACACACTATTACCATTTTAAATCTAACAAAAAAATGCAGGATTTGACATAAACCATGGATAAACGTAGGATGCAATAATCTTCTGCTTAAAGGAGAGCCTGAAATAGAAAAGAGAAGGGAAGAGAAAGAAACATCCAAATTAATTAAATTTAGTTCATCGAATTGTATTTTTCTAATCCGAGCATTTACATCATCAATCTTAATCTTTATTGTATTTGTTTTTGTATACATTGAGTTGCACCCCTTTTGGCGCCTCGTACTTATCAATGTTAATATTAATGTATTTTTCAAATAAACAGTGCATTGAAATGTTGATATAAAATAAATATCACTGTAAAGACGATAAATAACCAAGTCAAATGTTTAGAGCCGTATTCAATCATTTAAAAATTGCATACATTATTCCATCTAGATTTATTTTTTCCACTACAATTTTGACTGTCTATTCTTTATGAAATGAATGGAAAGTGTACCATAGTATGACATGCAATATGTTTGACTGTTCACATACTAACTTGACGTTGAGTGTATTGGTATGGTTTCAATATTTGTATATTCTTCTTCTACATCTGCTTTAGAAAACAAAAGTATGAAATATATATGTAGTGAATTCTAAGACATATGTGTGCGGGGAAAACCTCCAGGTATTAAGTTTCAACAATACTTTACTAAACGGACATAACAATTTGTGATATTTAATCGGTATACACATAATATTCTGTAAAAAACATAGTGTAAATAATTTAACAGAAATGCCATTGCGAATTTATTTATAATGTGGAGTTTATGATAACTGCAGTCTACAATGTTTTCATGCGAGATTGTTGGTTTTTACACACTTTTATTAACAATTTCATTTTAAATAAATAATTTGAAATGAGGTTGTTGTTGTTTTTTATTTGTTCTTAATAAAATGTATTTTAGAAAATGTATGGTAACAAAAAAATGATTACTTTAAACCTAGAATCAATGAGTAAATTAATCACTGTTGAGTAACGTACGCACCCGAGTTAGTAGTTACTGTAAGGCGATGACTGCAATGGGTTTATTTATATATACATATCAGAACTCGTAGTTTTTAAACAGGAAAATGTGTATGAAGGTTTATAGGGAAGATAATTTTTTTATACTCAGTGGCGTAGCGAGTGTTGTCAGCGCCTGGGAAAGGTCAGCATTATTCTCCCTTGTGAATAGTGGACTTCGAGCAGTCCTTATTGATCAAGGGTCAATAAACTACAACCCGCTGGCGATACTTGAATGATTGTTTAATAAACAAACCCGCAAAAACAAAGTTTTTGACTATAAATCCCTTATATATGAGACATAACTAACAGTATTGATTATTTTCAAACATTTACAGACTGACACCGAGTGATGTCCCTTGTCTTTAATAAATGGGGGTGGGATGTGAGGGGGTGTCGGCACGACGGTCGGCGTCAACTCAAACTCACGTGGAAGTGGAAGAAAAAAACAATAACAAACAGTGAATTTGAATTACATACCTCATATAAGGATAAACTAAAAATGCATTAATTTAATTACGGTACGATCGATCGATCTGAAATTTTGATACGATGCATTGTTAGGTGAGTCGGGTCCGTGTGCCAAATTTCAGCTCGATCGGATCACTGGAAGTGGGTCATTTTCGACTTTTCTTTTTCCGCCCGCCCAGCCCATGAGATGATGAGAGAGATGATGAGATGACGACAGAGACGGCCGCGAAGTTAATATAAGGGATTTAAAAATAAAACACAAGGAACACACTACTTTGTGATATCATTTACTTTTTAAATTATATTTTTAAAATACCAGGAGACCTATACGCGTGCAAAGATTTTCTGCCTGATAAGCGGCTTAAATTTTCTATATATATTTTCAATTTTAATTACCTGGAAATTCTCGTTTATAGAAATTTTTGGATATTTCGAGCCAACAGAAGTCTGACCTCGTCTCTTACTAGCTCCGTCCACGCTCTGTTGTTACCATGACAACAAACTAGCAACTTTCCCACCCGTAGATGAGACCGGCTGTTAACACAAATCAAAGTTCATTGAAGTGTTGGTTGTAAACTAGACTTTGTTTTATATAAAGGACCAAACGGAGCGATATTTTTTTTGGCCATTTAAAAAGAGTAAAATCTTCGGCGTAACAATGAAATAAAACGAATTCAATGATTTCTAAAATAAGAGATACACAATCTAACTGTGTGATTAAAAAACAATAATACACATCTTTATTAATAGACTAAACTTCATTCAATGTCCCAGGTTAATATAAAGATTTTAAGATTTTAAACTTGGACATTGGACACTTCTAACTACAAGAGGTTGCTAGCTATGAGGGGCCATACATGCTTTGGTCAGTTGTAGGCTTTGTCTTGAAAGCATGACAAAGTTAAAACTTTTCAATTTGATAATTCACAATCACAACTCCGCCGTAGCCGGTCCCAAGCCCGGGTGAGAGAGGAGGAGGGTTGTGCGAAGGGCTAGCATCCCTTCCGGTAAAAAAGCCTTGCTATAAAAACATGAACCAAGAAAAAAATAGGAAACTCGGACCTTGGAGATGATGGGTCTCTTAACAGAGAACTAATGAAGCTATGTGGCCAAAGCCAACTTGAAACCACCCGGCAGACAACCATCCTCTCCACTAGGACCACCACCAGCCTAAGAACATGGAACGTAAGGACCATGTTTGAAGCTGGAAAAACTACCCAAGTTTCTGCCGAAATGCAACGGTACAAGCTAGCCATCTTGGGGATAAGTGAATCCCGATGGACTGGCTCAGGGCAGATGAAGTTCAGCACAGGAGAACTACTAATATATTCAGGCCATGATGAAGAAAACGCAGCTCACGCCCAAGGAGTAGCACTCATGCTTTCCAAACTGCTCAGAACGCCCTTATAGGATGGGAAGCCCATGGCCCCCGGATAATCACCGCAAGATTTAAGACTAAAAAGCAAGAAGTCAATATGGATCTTCTTCAGATATACGCTCCTACTAACGACAGTAAAGAAGAGGACAAAGAGGACTTCTACAACAGACTGAGAACCCTTATCCAAAAGTGTCCTAGGAGCAATGTGATTATACTAATGGGTGACCTAAATGCAAAAATAGGCAGCAACAATAATGGATATAAAGAATGCATGGGAACACATGGCCTCGGAGAGATGAACGAAAATGGTGAAAGGCTAGCAGATCTATGTGCTGCAGATGGACTAGTCATCGGTGGAAGCCTCTTCATGCATAGAAATATCCACAAAGCAACATTGATATCACCAGATATGTCAACGGCTAACCAAATCGACCATATCTGTATCTGCAAAACGTTTAGAAGATCTCTCCAAGATGTAAGGGTAAAAAGAGGGGCAGATGTAGCCTCAGATCATCATCTACTGATTGCCAAACTAAGGCTCAAATTTAAACAGAATTGGACAAGTGAGGGAAGCAAGCGCTAATGTTTTAACACTACTCTTTTGAAAGGGGAACCAAAACTTAAGGAGTTCAAACTTACGCTAATAAACAAATTCCAGATCTTGCAAGAACTAGGCAACGAAGAAACAGTTGAGCAAAACTGGAAAAGCTTCAAAGAAATATTTACGACCACCTGTGAAGAAGTGTTGGGTCCCAGACAACAAACGCATAAAGAATGGATTTCTAATGAAACCATGGAGAAAATCCAACAAAGGAAAAAGAAGACGGCAAATCTAAACAAGAGCCGCACCAGAACCGAAAAAGCTAGAGCATCAGCAGAATACGCAGAAGCCAATAAAGACGTTAAACGTAGTATAAAGTCAGATAAAAAGAACTACTTAGAAAGATTAGCACTTGAAGCAGAAGAGGCAGCTTACCATGGAAACACAAGAGAACTATTCAGTACAATAAAAAAGCTATCCGGAAAGTATAAAAATCCAGAGAGACCTGTTAAAACTAAAGATGGGAAATCTATACCTGATGAAGAGGGACACAAAAAAAATAGATTGATAGAACATTCTGAAGAACTCCTCAACCGACCAGCCCCACAATACAAACTCAACATGGAGCCAGCAGAACAAGACCTATAAATAGACTGCAGCACACCCACAAAACAAGAGATAAGCAGAGCAATTTAACAACTAAAGAAAGGCAAAGCGGCTGGTCCAGACAGAATACCAGCAGAAGGCTTGGCAGCAGATATTACGACTAGCTCTGCAATGCTACACACTATTTTCAAGAAAATATGGGAGGAAGAACAGATTCCGATGGAATGGAAAGAAGGACATCTCATTAAGCTCCCAAAGAAAGGAGATCTTAGCTCCTGCTCCAACTGTAGAGGAATTACTCTGCTATCCATACCAAGCAAAGTATTTAGCAGAGTGCTGCTAAACAGAATGAGGGACGCAATAGACACCCATCTTAGAGACCAACAAGCAGGTTTTAGAAAAGATAGATCATGCAGTGACCAGATTGCCACCCTGAGAATTATTTTGGAACAATCCCTGGAGTGGAACTCACCACTATACATCAACTTTATTGACTATGAGAAGACTTTCGATAGTGTTGACAGGCCAACCCTGTGGAAGTTACTAAGACACTACGGGATACCACAAAAACTGACTGACATAATTAAGGCTTCATACGAAGGACTTACATGTAGAATTGTTCATGGCCAACAAACAACAGCGGCTTTTTGGGGTACAGACCGGAGTCAGACAGGGGTGTCTGTTTTCACCATTCTTATTTCTGCTAACCATCGACTGGATAATGAAAATGTCTACAGAGCAGAGAGAAATGGTATCCAGTGGACACTATGGAAATAACTTGATGACCTGGACTTTGCAGATGATCTGGCATTAATATCGCACTCACAGCAACAGATGCAGGAGAAAACCAACTATGTAGCACAATTCTCTGCTTGCCTTGGCCTGAATATCCATAAAGGAAAAAGCAAAGTCCTTAAAATAAATACATCAAGCAACACTCCAATAACACTGGAAGGAAAAAATCTCGAGGAGATGGATAGCTTCACATACCTTGGAAGCATCATTGACACACAAGGAGGGACTGAAGCCGATGTAAGCAAGAGAATTGGCAAAGCAAGATCAGCATTTAAACAGCTAAAAAAAGTTTGGAAATGTAACAACTTGACTCTTCATACCAAGGTCAGGATATTCAAAACCACAGTAAAGCCTGTCCTACTGTATGGAGCAGAAACATGGCGAATAACAGCAGCCATTTCAAAATAGCTTCAAGCTTTTATAAACACATGTCTCCGAACAATTCTCTGAATCCGCTGGCCCAATGTCATCACCAACGAAGATCTCTGGCAACGCACACAACAAGAGCCAGTGAATGAGCTAATACGCCAACGCAGATGGAGATGGATTGGCCACAATCTCAGAAAACCTACATCCAGCATTGTGAGACAAGCCCTCACATGGAACCCCCAAGGCAAGAGAAAAAGAGGTCGTCCCAAAATGACCGGGAGAAGGGAACTGGAGGCAGACACCAAAATGAGCAGGCACAGCTGGGGGCAGATAGAAAGATTGCCGCAGGACCAGGATGCCTGGAGAACCTTTGTTCGTGGCCTATGCCCCAGATGGGACGAAGGGCGATGATGATGAATTCACAATCATCGACCTAGCGTCACGTCGCAACTCAGTTAGCACAGTTTTACTAGGAAACTGTTGGGGGTTTTTTTTGACGTATTGTTTACATTGACNNNNTAAATTCAAGATGTTTTCTTTCAGAGCCTTTAAGTCTCTTGATAGCTTATGAAAATGACGTTCCTAGACCAAGTTCCACCATACTGGGATGAAAATTACGTAATTTAACTTAGTTTCAACGTGCTATAATCAAAATGACGTAATTTGACTTAGGTCCACCATAATGGGATACAAATGACGTAACTTTACTCAGTTCCACCAGGCTGGGATCAAAATTACGTAACTTGATCTAAGTCCATCAGGCTTTTGACTTTTTCGGCAGTACGTTCTGAAATTACACTGCAAGAAACTAGGGGACAATCTTACTACATGTACTTAATTTATTTTTATATTGGACTTGAAAACTTACCAGCACAAAATTACGTACTTAGTTTTTCCATAGATAACATGTTGGTATTTCTTTTGAATTTTTGCTAGCGACTCTGTGGGTTTACATTGGGGTCATCTGAAATTGACATCAAGATGATAGGGATACCACGGAAATTTAAAATAAAATCTTTACGTGACCACTTTATGTTAAGACAACACATTAAAAGAAGTTGACTAATAAACGTTTAAGTTTATTTCTGATGATTGGATGCATCAATTCCAAATCAAAATACGAATATCTTGAAAGCAGAAAGTCTGCTAATAATCTCACTTCCACCCCCTCCCCCACCAAGAAATTTTGCAATCACTTTGCCCACGACATGACCCCGTTTGTAAGATGGCATCGCCGAATATTTCTTAAAAGATTTAAAGTCATATTTAATGGAAACTTTCTTGTGCTTCAGTCTACATTTTGTACTCACATTTTGCCATTTTTTCAGTTAATTATTCCTACTCAAACACTGACATATTATTTCTACTCACATTCCTAAAACTTAATGTTGTCAACATTAAATAAACAAATTAATACTTCATTTGAACTGTAGAATAAGTGCCTTTTTTTTTGAAGATGCGACAAAACAATGTTTTAAAATAATAAAGCGTTTTACGGCCTAAAGTAATTTTGTTGGTTATTCCATTATCAGAACAATGATGACAAAATCATGCAACAAGGAAATTTATATTTCGAAAATTATCTCCTCTTAAAAAATTTAAACTGTGGTTTTTGCGCTCAGTTTTAGTTTTTGCCGTAATTTCCCTTAAAGGCTAATTCCTAACGTCCAACCAGTGGCGTAGCTAAGGGAGGGGTCCAATTAGAAAGTCCCCCGGGCCCCTACTTGAGGGGGGGGCCAAAGGCGTGTTGGAAATTATTTTACATTAAATATTACGCCACCGCCATGTATGCAGGGACCCTCAAAGAGGCAAAGCACCCTTGGCCCCCAAATCCCTAGCTACGCCACTGAGCTCGGAGGTTAACAAGGTATTTTCTTTGAATATTTTGAAACCATTGTAACAAGCCAAGATGGAGCTTCAGTCAGAGTGTTTATGTAATGTCGAGGTCGAATCATTTACCAAGGGGATAAACCCACGCCTATGTAACTGGGCCACTACTAAACCGGACTGGAAACGAAACAACTTTTATCTTTGGTGATTGCAGAGCTACTTGGCAAATCATTGTCATAGAATGGACTAGCGATAAGCAAGTGCACGTACTATTTATGAACACACGTTGAGTGTTCCTTTTGTGTTACAAGCTAGTTCTTATCAACAAAAGAGTCAGCTTATTTGTAGCTTCTGGGCAGGGGTGCGTTGGGGTTGTGTTTTTAGAGTTTAGAGTTGTTGTTTCTTTTTTAAAGAAATATGAAAACGGTGCTAACAATTCCTGTACCCACCCCTCCCCCCCCACCCCCTTTCCAAGAAAAAATTAAACAAAACGAAACATTTTGTTTTTTCCAACTAGCGTTTGTTATCTATAACCCCGCATTGGATCGATAAAAATTTGCACGATAAAGAGAAAAAAAAGTGGGGGAAATTTGGTCTGATTAACAATTCTTGACACACGAACCAAACTTATGGAGGACTAGCGTCGTGTTTCTCTTCACGGTGTAAGAACTACGTGCTGGTCTGTATGTCTTAGAGACGAATTGACCTGCACAAGCGGGTGTGCTTCACATGGAATAAATAACTCCAGACTTCTCGACATCTGTCGCTGTACTCAATGAGCTATCACGCCCTTTGTGTGTTTTAAACGGACGCCTTAGGTTTATACTTTTAGCCAGTGAACGTGTGGCGTCAAGGCTATCGACATGGAGCATTCTGATATCATGATCATCGTTGGAGTATCCGTAGGGGTTGCAGTGTTGGTTATTGTCGTTGCGGTATGTGGCCATTTTTTTTAACGCGTTGCGTGTAAAATAATACAACAGACAGTGCCGTCAGAACTGTGGGTATTGATTGTCGCCTAGCAACGATGTTGTAGCTACGTGCATGTAAAGCCCGGTTTTTAATCCAATAACATATTTTGAATTTGAAGATATATCGAAACGAATAATAACTTTTCAGTCTTAAAGTTTTGTTTAGAATTAGCGTCCACTGGAGATTTATAAAAACTCACCAAATTGATACGTGTAGGCTTTGTCAAAGAGTTCCCGAAAAAACATTAGAAGCTAGGGTTAAACTATGCCTCACTAATAACGACTGTAGTGTTACAGCAACACTGTTTTGGCTCCTAGAATCTTTGCTTTAAATACATAAACCTGTACTATTAACTGCTTGACTGGCCTATAGGATTTCTAAAGAGCAATGATTTATTGATTATTTTTTGAAGGGGTATTACTAACTAATCGAGATTATCTCCACTCAGTAGCTAGCAGAATTATTTAAACTATAAATGTATTGCACATGCAATAGTTTAATATACAAGCAATAAAACTTGTTAATTAACAAGACTTTTTTTGAGCATTGTATAACTGACCCACGAATATGTTATAATGAAATGCGGATGTAAAAACATTTTCGTGTCTGTATTTTTCAGTGCATCTGGATTCTGTGGAAGAAATGCCGCAACTGCAAATGGCAGAATGACTCAGCTGTATGTATATAGAATCGTAAATTGTCGAAAACAAGTATCCAAAATCATAAATATTTGCAATCAAATTATTAATAAATTTTTCATTTTAATATGGATGCTATTCTTTGGGCTTTGATGATCCAAATTTATTTTCTCTGATTTCCCTCAAGATGTCCAAATATTTTTATCAGACCAGAGGCAAAGACCTTGAATTCCATCTGTAGGACTTGTTGAGAAATTCAATTTCCACAAGAAAGCTATAGTATAATTAAACACGAGTTAGTTGATTCAACAGGATCGGAACAAAAAAAAAGAAGAACAGTTAACCTAAACTGAAAAAGGCCTTAAATTTAATTTTTACAAACATTTTCTGATTCGCCCCCCAACCCCCACGCCCCTGAAAAAATTTATGAACTAAACTGAAATAAAGCAATTTTTTTCTAATCACTCTAACTTTCTTGCAAGTCGTGATAGATTATAGTCTGACAATTATATATTTCTGCAAGCTTTTAACATTTCATAAATAAATCTGTATGGTTTCCATAAAAGGCATATTGTATAGTAAAATATAGTAACAAAATAATATTTTAATCGGAATTCAAGTTCATGACAACTTTATTTTTATTATATAAATATATCATCACTTTTTATTTCGAAAGCGATCTCCCCTTATAAGGGTTTATAACTAGCAGGACTATGCGTGTATAACTCGGCACAATTGTTCCTCCACAGGATTTCGGCTACAGAACACAAGTCGATGACGATGTCGAACGTCAGGCGAACAATTACGTCACAAGATCGTCATCCCGGTCTCGTAGCACACAGCCGACGTCATCACACGCAGTCAGCCCAGGCGAGCAACAGCGGCACGGCGCGCATCATCAGCAGCATGTCACCCGACAAGGGACTACAACAGATCCGCATAGAGCTGGGCAACGGCTACCTCAACAGCAGACTCTCGAGGAGTTCTACAAACAGCAACAGAGAGAATGGCAGTTCTACGAACAGCAACAGAGAGAGTGGCAAGGCCGACAGGCTCGGAACAGAAATGAGAATGAAATCAGCGCAGGCGAGCAACAGCGACGCGTTGCGCATCAGCAGCAGTGTGTCATTCGAGAAGGGACTTCAGCAGATCCACGTGGAGCTAGACAACAGATTCCACAACAGCAGACTCTCAAAGAGTCCCACAAACAGCAAAAATTTGTATCAATGGATAGAGTCGCAGGCTCAGCATTGGAATGAGAATGAAATTGAAGATGTGCCGGACTCTCGAAGACAAAGGTAAAAGCAAAAAGTCAGAAGTCAAATTTTAAGCAGACCTGTTAACAGAAGCCTCTTCTCAAATTGGGAGATGTTGTTTCAGTTGTGTTTCTCCAACGTGTCCTATTACGGCAAAACAAAATGTTTGCATTTAAGTGGGTTAAGGGTGATTTTGCCTGACGTATTCTTTGATTGTCTGTTTTTTTTTAATGCATTACTATTGCACCAAGAAACTTGGCACACAGGTCTAATGCTGATAAGCTCTTTGTTTCCTTGCGTCTGTTTCAGTTTACCCATACCTTGTTTTTTTCTAACTAGCCTGATAGCAGACCCCCACCCCCAACTTCACCATTTTTATTACACAGAACTTCACTGCGCAAACGCAACGAAGTTGATAAATATACATTTTTCACCAGTACCTTGTTTGAGTTTAGAAAATCAGTATTTGAACAACAATTAAAAATGTCACCGATTGTGTGATTTAAGAATTTTGTATGTCCCCAATACCTTGTAGAAGTTAAGACAAGTTTATGATGAACAAAATCATGAAACAAGGCTATCCTGTTGTTTTTTTTACTGCTGCATAGATGTGTTCGAGCTCACGCCACTTCTGAAATAAATACAAGCAGTTAGTCAAATACAACTGGGCTAGTGCTATTGCGTTTATGGTAACTTAGTAATTTAGATAAAGCATTTTTTTAAAATTCTGCAGTATACGAAGCAATCATATTTTTTTTTAAAATTTCATATCGCATCATTCCTTCCTTGGCTCAAATATTAAATGGGAAAAGGAGTGGGCTGAATGCTAGACACCAGCACTGCCCCTAGTCTTAGCTATTGCCTAGGGACGACAAGCAAACAAAAATATTTTTATTTATTCCAAGCCTAGAGCGATCTCTGAATCGTCCCGGTTCTTTTATTTGTTCCATTAAGACAAGGTGCTTGAAGAGGTGAAAGACTCAGCTACGGAACATGACATGTTGGTGTTTGCTTTTCTTTCTTTCGAATAGCTGCTGATTTAATTTGGCTTAAATTTTTAAAGAGAACGGAAATTATATTATTTTATCCATATCCTTTCATTGATGACAGAAGGGCGTTAAAACTATAAAAATGTTGGTGATAGGGCAATAGAGCCACAAGGAAATTCCTTTTTTTTTGGGTCTCACTTATGTTCACTACAATCATGATATTCAACACTCAGAGAAGACTGAATAATTAACCTAAGTCAAATCATCAAGGAAAAGAGAAGATTTGCATTTGTTTAGAAGAGAAAACGATTTAAAATTCACCTTGCTCGCAGAAGAGTCATTAAGCTGGCTATTCAAATTAAATTCACAATGCAAATATATATTATAAAAAAAATATACTCCATTGATGATAAAATTTTAAAACACTGATTAGATCTAGTATGATACTTTTTTATTTTTATTTTTCAGAAACGTTGACAAAACGTTAGACTTACATAGTTTCTACCTCCGGGAGGCCATGCAAGCGTTCATTTTGTTCTTAAAAGAGAATGAAAGCAGTAAGTCCAGATAGTTCAACAAGCGATTCATTTTTGTTAAATGATGACGTAATGCTCTATTTAAAACATAAACGTAATCAATTCATAATCAGAAGTAATGAAGTCAAAGTGTTCGCCAAATAAAACAACGATTGTAAGGCATTTATATTAAAGATCAGTATTGTAATTGAGATTATTTCTTCATGTCTTAGACATCTATACTTTGTTAGATATACAGGGATTATCTCTTCATCTCTTAGACATTTATACTTTGTTAGATATACACGGATTATTTCTTCTTGTTTATACCTTGCACCACGAAATTGAATGGTCATACTATAGACCAGCGCTTCTCAAAGTAGTGGTCCGCAGACCGATGCCGGTCTGTGGGCCATCCGCTGCCGGTCCGCAGAATTTATTAAGAAAGGACAGAAAAATATAATTATAATCCCTTATTTGCAACCATTTATACAAACCATATGGAATATGTCAATTTTTTAATTATTAAGCACATAAAATGAAACAAATAAAATAGCATTTCGCTACCACGTCAGTACAGTGAAAATATTCACTGCTATAGACTATAGTGATAACATTTGGTTCCATATACATGTATAAGAAATTCCTCTTACCAAACTTTCTGTATAACATGTGAACATCTTGTGTGAATGATACATTGATAACCCATGGGAACATCTTGTGTGGATGAGACATGGATTAACCTTGGGAATATCGTGTGTGGATAATAAAGCGTTAAACCAATAGCCGATGGAATGGCCGGAATTCTCGTGGCGTCATGGTCAAAACGCCTACATGAATATGTTTCCGGGTTTCGAGGTTTTATTTTTCTTAGATGTCTTGTCCTATGATGATATCCAGTCCCATACATCCATGCCGGACACAGGAGCGATGAGCGCAAATCTACAATATTGGGTTTCGCTCAGCTTGACCACTCTGCTGCTACACAGCAATATAAATAATAATTTTAATGAAAATGTCGAACGCGAATTTATTTATTTATTTATTATAGACATACTATTTAGTGCAAGTGAACTTTTGTAATTAGCCTTTGCTCAAATCGTTTTACATTTTTTTATTTTTAAATGAAAATTTAGTCTATATTATATTTTAAAATGTGTTTTCTTCAAACGATTGTTACTTTATAACATTAAAATCACACTCTCTCCCTAAAACAGTTTATCAGAACAGTGGCAAGGAAGCGGACCGATTTGTCTACATCATAACAGGTCGCGGCCTGCATAGCAAAGATGGGATTCCTAAAATTAAACCGGCCGTCCAGAATTATCTCAACAAGCATAAATATACGTAAGAGTGAAAATTTTAATTTTTTATGTATCTGCTTCATTCAACATTTGAAATTCGCACTGAGCGCCCCAATCTATTAGGTCTAGGCAGATTCCAAACTCAAACAACAAAATTTAAGCGGCTCTGATTGCTGAGCCAGGTTTGCTGGAAAGAAACGTGAAGTGTTACTATGAGTTTCAATGACAAGCATAATGACACATTTTGAATACTTCGGCAATTTTGAAATACCGGTTATGATTATGATTGACTAGCAAGAGCGAATTCACTATAATATAAATCTTCATAATCATCTATACTCAATATAACCTCTTAAAAGAAAAATATATCCTTCAAAAAATAATAATTAATTTAATTAAATTTGACGTCATTTCTGAAAAAAACAGCATGGTTATTTGGACTTTTGCAAAAATCCTTTTTGGACCTATTAATGACATAAAAAATGTTGTTGTTTTTTAATCCCATAACATGTTAACTGTCAGGTAATGGGGATTAATGGAGCCTATTTTTCAGTTATGACTCATTTATAGTAACATTGACAACTATAGTTTTTTCTTTCTTAAAGAATGTTTATACATTCGATAATCCTAACTATATTTATTTGATTTACGTATATTTTTTAAGGGCGCACTGAGTCTACAGCTTGTGAGGCGATGTTTCCGGGGACGCATTCTTTGTGGTTATTTTTTGTATCCTTCCGCTTTTGTTTTTCTTTTTTTTTAAAGTGAGGAGAAACGACACCCTCAAACTTCTTTCATCCATCCCCGCCCCCTCCCTGTTGTCGGGCGTAGCGTTTTGTTTTTAAAAAAATCAATATTTACATTTATTTAAATTTCTGGCAAAAAGCCTTACATTTAAAATCATTTTTCTATTAGAAAATATTCCAAAGATAATTTATCTATGTTGAACACGTGTCTCTCTGTCTCTTTTATAAAACATTCACAGGTGTATTGGCTTCTGAATTGCTTGATGTTCTAAGTCTTTCCTCAGTTTGCATCGTGTTATATATTAGTCGGTACCCTTTCAGATGATAACCATACGGGTGCTGCCCCTGGATCGTACCACATATGTTAGCAATCCAAACAAACGTCAATCCTAGTTAAAAGCTAAAAGAAAATTTTGCATGTTTTCTAACAAATTTCTTTTACTGCACATTTAAGTATATAGGTATGTAGTTTTGCCTTCTTGTGACACACCAAAGATATCCTAAAAATAAAACTTATAATTTACGAGTAGAGTTGCCAGATATCCGGCTTTGTACCGACTGTCCTGTATTATTGTTATTTGTCCAGTGGAAAAATGGAAGCAATACCGACATTTTACATTTAAATATTGTGCCATCGCAAAAATTCGACACCAGTGTCCAGTATTTTTGAGACAGCCACCTGACAACCCTATTTACGAGCTTTGTTCAATAACTAGTGATTTGAATAATTGAACATAAATATTATAATAATAGTTTGAAAATGATCAATGAATTCGTTCCCTTCTTCCTTATTTATTATTCTACCTTTTGAAAATTCTTTCTTTAAATTTTTTTTTAACCTATTGTTATTATTGGTTTTATTTCACTTTTTTTAGGCAAAGCTGGGAAAATGCAGGTGGCATGGTCACTGTGGATTTTCTTGCAAGCAAGCGGTCACGGTCAAACCAATAAGTCATATGTGGATAATATTTCAAATTGTTATACTTTTGGCCTATGAACCTTTAATTCTCATGATATATTACTGGAGGAAAGTATGAATAAAGAGGAGTAATCGCATGATTGAAGACCCAACTGCTAAACCAATGAAACTATAGGTGAGGCTGTTCAGTAAGAAATTGGGCTAGACAGACAAATATAAGTTCCAATGATATGACGCGAAATGTTTCTATTATCATAACTAAACTGTAGCATCATCCGCCAAGTCACAAACAGTGAACACGTGTAAATTTGAGTGGGTTTCATTGTCTCTAAGAGATAACGTTAAAGTCAAACACGAAGAACATGGAACGCTATCGTGGTGATGGTTTCTTTAGATCGACGTGATGATCAGGAAATGGCTCAGTAGTTGAGACTGTGTTGGGTCCTGGTGGGATCAGTGGATGAGTAAATACTTTGACATTCCTATTACACAGCGAATATTACTGAATGACACAGTAATGAATGCGTCATTACTTCCCTGTTCAGATAACTAGATTGCATCATTAGTTCCCTGTGAAGATACTAAATGAATGCATACTTAGTTACCTGTGAAGATACTAAATGAATGCATACTTAGTTCCCTGTGAAGATACTAAATGAATGCATACTTAGTTCCCTGTGAAGATCACTGAATGGTACAGTAATGAATACATCGTTTTGTTTGGCTACTATGGCACGGGTTCAAAACAGCGACTGTCATAAAGCGACTTCTAAATAGCGACTGTATAAAAAAACAGCGACTGTCATAATAGCGACTTTAATTTACCGCATAGGTATTCTTGTTTAACCGTTCACCTAACACAGTGGTTCCAAACCTTTTTGACAAAGTTACCTTTATAAAGGACTATCTGACCACATTGCCCCGTTCACCTAACACAGTGGTTCCAAACTTTTTTGACACGGTACCTTTATAAGGGACTATGTGACCACATTGCCTTTTTATTGTCCGATTACATCGGATTAGGGTGGGGGTGGAGTTGGATAGGTTTGGAAGGACTTGTTACCTCAGAGAAGTGGTGCATTTATCACAATCATGAATTCGCACTATTTGTTGACTGGTTTTCAGTGTATATACTTTTTAGTGTTAAACGTTGAAAATAACTATTTCATGCCGTTTTTTAATTTTTAATACATAATAATATTAAACTATATTATTTTTATATTTTTTTTAAAATTAGAAGAAAAAAAAACAAGAACAATTTTACGAGGTAAAAACGAAAAAGGTCGAAACATCCAGGGATCAAAAAGTCATGTAGTCGAACTGTCTCTAGCTTAAAAAAGCAGCCACACGCCACCTCTGCCCCTACCACCGCAACCCCCCTCAATTAATCGATTGCATCTATGTTTGCTAATCTCTATCGAGCGTTCTGCAAAATTTATTTGACTGAAGTAATAGCAGTAATAATATTTTTTTTACAGAATTTTTTTTTAATGTGTCCCGAAAATGTGTATACACTCTTTACAACACCAAAATTTATTTATACACACCTCCAGTTGATGTATTAAATTTTGTATTGTCCCTTCTGTACAAAAACCTACATGGCTTATAATGTCATCCTTTTCTTGATTCTATAAACTCTATTGTAGGGTAGGCTCAGTAACTTTTTCAAATATTATCACAAACAATAGAAAAAGTCGTTATTTTGATACAGTCCCTGTTATGATGCAGTCGCTATTATGACGGTCGCAGTTTTGACAGTCGCTATTCTGCCCGGATGCGGGCTACTATGGTATTTTCAATCGTAATAAAACAAACCCGTAAAAACAAAGTTTTTGACTATAAATCCCTTATATATGAGACATAACTAAAAGTATTGATTATGTTCAAACGCGACAAACATTTACAGACTGAATCTGTCTTAACTTCCCTTTGCTTTATAACCCCTGGGGGCGGGTGGGAGAGGGGAAAGGTCTGGTCACCGATCGCTGGACCGAGCTCAGCGTGACACGTAAAATGTAAACAAAAGCACGCCGGTACACCTGGTTAAAATACGAGATGTGTTCACCACTGGCCGGGGTGAAGTCAAGTGACCCGTAAAATGTAAACAATAGCGACTTCTACATATAGTTTTATATAGATAAACTAAAAATGCATTAATTTAATTACGGTACGTTCGATCGAGCTGAAATTTTGATACGATGCATTGTTAGGTGACACGGGTCGGCGTGCCAAATTTCAGCTGCTCGATGGCGTCACGGGAAGTGGGTCATTTTGTACTTTTGTTTTTCCGTCCGCTCATGAGACGGCGGTGAAGTTAATATAAGGGATTTTAAAATGAGCCATCATACTCTGCTTAATACCTAAGCTAGAAACGGGTTCATTAAAAAAATATTTAATTTTTGTATGGAAAGGGTTTCTTGAAAAACCAGGAAAACCAACAAATTATCAATTTTCATAACTCTAATGAAATGCAAGACTATACATCATACTAATCATAGGCGTAGCATGCAATAATTTTAATTATAGATGGAGCATATGTAGTATATTAGACAGGAAGTGGAGCACACTTTTAAATTTTAATAGGATACTTTTTTGGTTATGAAGGAAAAAAATTTCTTACATTTTAGGAGTACAATGAGCCCAAATCGAAGATAACTTAGTATATTAATAAAAATGGTTGATTGTAGATTTTTGACAATTTTTTTTATGGGTTTAAAAAATTTTCATTTCTAAAAATAAGTTTTCAAGTAGAATCAGTTTATTTAGAGGGATCTCACACGCATTATTAATCGATGTTGTTCGGAGACATATTATGATTTCCCTTTACAGCGTGCCTTGAATTATTGTTAGCTAAACAATAATGATGATTATGTGTTGAAGTTAATGTCTTTAGAAATTAATTAGTCTGTGTGAAAGTGATGTAGGCTTTATTTCGTACAAATAGAAAGAAAATGTATTCACACTAAGAATATAACTTTTATTCACTTTTCAGTAGACATTTATAATACTATCACCTTCATATTTCGAACCTGCTATCAATCAGGGAAGTTTTTTTTTAATTAGTGAGGCGGAATTCAGAGGCGCTACATTGTTACATAGCCATTGTTGATACAGTTTACATGATAAGGGGAGTGAACGCTATCTTGTGTGCCTCTGTGTTTATTTGCTCAAGTTTGTGATATTTGACCATTAACACTAGGATATTGTAAACAGTTTGATTATAACAAACTTAAGAATACACGCTTTAACGCTTGAATCGACATCTATTAAACATGACATTTTAGATCACAGTTAAATCTATGAATGGCTTTCAAGAGATAATAACATGAAATGTAAATTTTATTACAATTTAATAGTAAAATGGACACCCGATTATCTTGTTTACGATGTCTCTTTAATACTACATCACGCCAGAGTGTTTGAAATAAATAATATACATTTTTATTGTTAATAAATGGATTTCATACTTCTCTGTACATTTCATTCCCTCTCGACCCATTTCGTTCTCTCGACTTACCTCGGGTCTGTGTGTGTTCTAATTGTGAATGATAAAAAATGACAATTATTTTTTAAATTTATTCTTTGTACAAATTAATGGCATTTATGTAATCAGATGAGCATTAAAAAAACATGATTTTGTCTTTGTTTTCATAATTTCTTGAAGGTTCAAAGTCATTGCAATTTTTCTAAAAGTTCTATTTTCTATTTTTAAGCTTTCAGCCACCCCCCTCCCAGCTCTAAATAGACTTAAGAGAATTGATTTCAACACAGTCAAAATATTACATAATTTCTTTCTTAACCTCGGGTTGTTGAGCAGATGGAGAGCTTGGGAGAGGTTCAGAACACGTGATAGGTGGAGACCTTGGTGTAAAGAACGATTGAAATCATTACTATTTAAAACAGAGCAGAATTGGAAAAATCAAGATTGCGAAATGATACAACATTTTTTTATAATTTTAAAGAATCTCAAATAGGACTGCGTTCCTCTCCGCAGTTCCTTCTGAAAGTTCCTGGAGTGGATGGGAACAAGAAAAAGTCCCTTGAATCAGCTATACATCAAAGTTATGGAACAGTCTTTCAAAATCATCGAGAGAGTGTGACGACAAGGAAACATCTAAAAATATTTCAAGACTTGTTTAATTTAAGAGAGTTTTTGAAGAGCAGAGCTCTACGACCTTACTCGACTTGCATGGAATAGCTAGCGATATAGAAGAGATCCACCATTATCATCATACGGGTATTCATGTAGTCATAGCTTAGCGGCGGTCCTGACCATTGAGACTAAGTGTGCTTTGCAGCGGTGGTGCCAAAGTGGTAGCGGGTCGATGTAGGGAATTCCACCCCTCCTTGTGAGGTCAATTTTGTGGGAAGCATTTGAGACTTTCTGTCCTGGATGCCCAGGTGGCCGCTTCAGAAGCGACCGCTTCTGGGGGGGGGGTCTCTCAGCTGTTACGTCCCTTCGGGGGCCAGATAGCTGAGGGGGTCTACCGAGAAGACCCATTAAAGAGCATTAGGCTCGGGGCTACTGATTCTCTTCCACATGTAGGTTCATGTAGTCATCGCCATAAGGAAATGTAGGTGAGGGTCTAGTGGGGAAATTGGAATGGGTAGATCTTTGAGCATGTCAAATATTAGCCTTCGAATTTTGAAGAACGCATTTGATTTTAAAATGATTTTGAGTTTTTGAGCAAATGTTTGAAGGTTAATTGCTATAGTATCAGTGGCGTCGCTAGGGGATGCGGTGGGTCGGGCCGCCAGGGTGACACCATCAGGGGGGTGACACCAAAATCTAAAATGTTACTCTGTACGATTTTATGTCCAAAAAAAATAGACGACAAATTTTTTCACCTAGAAAAAATAAACGAAATACAATGAAATACGTTACACGCGTAAAATTATTAATAATATATATTTTTTTTTAAAGACGGAAAGATAGTGAAATTTACTCGAACTATTTTCGAGTCAAAATGCCACGTTATACCGATTCCGGCTTAAATAATTCTTTAATAATGATTGACTTTAATTTTGAATCTTATAAAAGTAAGCCAAATTAGACTTAAATTTTGGACATGTTCAAAAGTTAGACTTTTTTTTTAAAATTAATAAATGTTCTTAAAGTTTGACAGGCAAGACTTAAAATTTAAAAAATAAGATCATTCAATTAATTAATAGCCTATTTTTTTTAGTTCAAAGCTTGTCTTAGAATAATCGCCTCCAATCTTCATCTGCGCATGGTTAATATGTGCTATTTTGCGGGTCACCGTCACGAAATTTATTATTAAGTTAAACAAAGACAACAATTTAAATAAGACAAATTACAAAATGGTGGCGTCACTAGGGTAATGTGAGGTTGCGGACCTCACAAGATGACATCATCACAAGGGGTGGCACTAAAATGTAAAATTATGTTCCCGTTATTTGGCACTGGAAGACTCTGGGAAGTTAGGGTAAAGTCGTGAGGGGGTGACACCATGAGCTACCGCCCCGGGTGACACCAACCCTAGTGACGCCTCTGTATAGTATAACAGAAGACAAATGACTCTGGCAGTCCTTTTTATAGAAGAATGCTGAGGGACGTTCTCCTTGATTGATCATTAGTCAGCCTTTGTTTGGGAAATGCCTGTTACACGAGAGGTACGTTCAGAGGGGAAAAAACGATGTGAGCCCGTGGGTATCAACATTTGAAGACCATTGGTTCCAACCAAAGGCCTCCACCAAAAATCACATTTACTTTCGTCTTTTATTTTGGCCTATTAATTAGCACGAATCACGCGATTGATCGTGATATCTGCCACATACTTACCTTAATAAGTCCAAAACATAAATACAGGGACGAGTGTGTTCAGGTTTCAGCTATGAGAAGTATATTTCACTTATATGTATGCATTTTTGTCACGGTGTATTTTTATCCGAAAAGTCAACTTTAAATAAATAAATGGTCCTTATCATGGCTTTGTTTTATCATGTGTATATTTCTAAAGAATTTTAAAGCACTCTATGAGTAAAATTCAAGCTTTTTAATTTAAATGCCTGATTAGAATTGGTAAAAAGACTTGAAACTAATATTTTTACTAGCAGCTGTCACAGCCACAAAATACGACCATGTCTTTAGGCGCTGATTGCAACGAAGTGAAATCTTGTTAATCAAAGAAATTTTAACATCAGTAGGAAACGCTGTTTTTCTTTTTCCTATAAGACAATAAGAAATTAAATACATGTATTATTAAATAAATTTACAATAATTTTCTTTCTTGCCTGAATCAGTGTGTTTGTATCATAGTCCGGAGCTGGCTTTAGGCATAGGCAAACTCCGCAGCCAGTTAGGGCCTCCCATTAGTCTCATCATTAGAGGGGGGCCTTGCCCTCGCACAGTCCATTTTTTTTTCTATTACATTTAAGGCTACCAAAGTCACTTCGCCTAGGGACTCCAATTCCCTTGGGCCGGCCCTGCATAGTCATCCCTAACCCCTATATTTTGACAGAAATATTTGCTTATAACCTCATAAACAGACTTGAATCGTTGACGTACAGGCATTTTCCTAGGAATGCTCTAAACGTTGTTGTGTTTTTTCTAGGAATGCAACAAATGTAGAGTCGAGTGTGTTGGTTGGTTTGTTTGCTTTCATATAAATCTATATAAAGCGTCATACAAAGACAAATAGTTTAGCCAATTTAAGATACACATGATCACCATTATAAGCCAATTTTTATTTTCCTTTGTTAAAATTTACGAACCGTATCAAAGCCCGAAACATTCTCATTCTTTCGGTGCCAACACAAACAACCCCTGAGCTCATCATTCATTTCGGTAAATTATTTTCTTCTATTGAAAGCTACTGCAGAGCATGTTGTTTAAGCTGAGCATTTTTTTTGTTTTGTTATTGAAGTTAGAAACGCTTGAAAAATAATGGGGGCTCGAGTTCGACTTTATGTTAAAATATTGCAGACCCATATCGAAGGAGGAAATGTGTTACGCATGACAACACAAGAGATACTTGCCATATATGTTGTGTTGTTGAATCATAAACTTTGCACTATCAGCAAGTCAGTTGTCAGATGTTTGCTTAAAGAGAAACGACATGGCTGTTCTAAGACAACAACCAACAATTTCGTTTTAACACTGAATGCCCTCAGGTTTTAATTTAATCTTTCAAGTCTAAACACTAGGCGAAAAGAAAAATGGACGTCACTCATATAATGATTCTTGTCGCAGTGCTTCTGGGAATCGTTTTTCTAGCCATTGTCGTGATGGTAAGTATAATAGTTTTTAAAAAAAAATAGCAATCATTCCGTTACAACGTATTTTAATTCTGAAGTCCTAAACTACACGGTGTATCAACGTTAGTCTTAGACTAAAGAAGTACAAGCGTACACGCTCTCATCTATCAACGTGTTCTGATCGCGGTACCCACAGCACGGCAACAAGCAATCATGTATCTAGTTTCTCTGACATTTGTCGTCAGCAAAACAACGCGCAGGGTCCAATAAAGTTAAAGTTGTAAAGCGCATCTAAATAATTTATGGCAAGTTTCATTTCAATTAAATTACAAGAACATCCAGATTAACAGCAGCTTTAAAGGACTCTCAAATATCTTATAGACTATAGACCAGTGATGGCGAAACTTTTTCGGGCTGCGTGCCCAAAATTCAATTAAAACCTACATTTATATAGCGAAATGCCAACACAAAGTGCCAGCTCAGTGGTTTGATTAAGGAAGTATTAGTTTAGTTGCGTGCCGGCTGATGAGGCTCTGCGTGCCGTCTGTGGCACGCGTGGCATAGGTATGCCATCACTGATATAGACTATGCAAAATGGTGCACTAACGTTTTTAGAAAAAAAAATTGGAGAAGGCGTAACTGTTGGTTTGAAAAGGCCATGGACCTTTTGTCACCTGCCAAGCTGTTTTACTGCATAAAAAGATATGTTGGTGTACATTTAAACATATACCTTATTCATGTAATAACTTGAATAAATATAGTGTACTAATTGATTTCACACACACATGACACACGCACACACACAAACAAATGATCTCGCTGGGTTTTTTTTCTTTTAAAATAATGCCTAATTTAATTTCACAATACTTTTATTTCAGTGTTGCTGTTGTCTTTATTCACCACGATGCAAACACTATCGAAGAATGAAGAGTGGCGATGGGGTATAGATATATTTATCTCATCCTAAGTTAGACGTCATGTAAGGTATATAGTATTTCGAACAAAAGTCAATTGTAAAGGTGTAAAATATTTCACAGAACATTGTTTCTTTTTTTACAGGGATTCTCATACAGGACACAGGTTGATCATGACGTTGAAAGGCAAACACGTTTTTCAGGTTCGTCATCCGGGTATGGGAGCTTTCAATCATCGAGTACTCGCGCAGAAAGTTTACAAGAACAGCAGCGTAGAATGATATCGCAATATCAGACACAGATTCTCAGAGATAGTGTTCTAGAGGAGCAGCGAAGAGCATGTAGGCCACCGCAGCAACAGCATTTAGAGCATGTGGATAATCGCCAGGTAGTAGAACGGCATTGGCAACAGCAGCAGGTACCGCAAGTAAAGCCATGCCCTATATGTTCACAACTGCAGTCTCAACAGCACATCCCGCTAGTACAGCCTCCAGAAAAGCACAGCACCCAACCTCAGCTCCAACAGCAGGTTTATCAAGCTACGGGGATGAAAGAAAATACCAACGTACGGCAGCCGCGTCCAGTCTTGGCCTCGCGGGGTCAGCATTTGCCTGAGAGTGACATGGGTGGAGGACGAGACTCTCGGAGGAATAGGCGAAAACAGAACAGGAGCAAAAGCTTGGACAGTCTGGAGTCCGGTGCAAGGTGTGTAACTTGTTTGCGTCGAGGCTGTAGGCCTTGTGAATAACATGAGATATTTAAGTAGAATCGATGCGGTCCTTCAATGCACATTTTTGTGTCATTGTGATACTGTCTAGATAAGGAATTGTAACCATCGGCACGCGTGCCCGACTTGTTACTCTGAACGACACTCCTTGTACGCCTGCCCTAATCCAACTCCCCCCCCCCATCTTTTGAACTTGAACTTGAACTATCCCTTAACCCGTTGTTGAGTCGTTGGGGCACCATCGTGAACTGCTCACTAACACACGCCATTTGTCCCGGTCCTGTGCAGCCCTTTGAGAGTCGCTGAATTACAGGCCGGTCCACTCTTTGATATCGTCCTCCCATCTCTTCTTTTGTCTGCCTCTTTTCCTTCCTCCCTGGACTGTGCCTTGCAATATAGTTTTTGCGAGACCTCCATCCCCATCCATTTCCCTAATATCCTCGGATTCGATTAGCGTACAAGTAAAACCTCAGCATTTAACTTTATTCAAGATTTGTGTCAATTTCTCCACTCAATAAACTGACCTAGAGGGTCATGTGAGTGAACGAAAAATATGATACAAGCCGACAAGATGGAAATGCGGGTAGGAGGAAAGAATTTAATGATATCCAATAAACTGTTTCCGCCTGCAGTGACTGGATAAGATGAGATTTTAAAAAAATGGTAAAAATGACGAGATCTTCCATGTAGCCTATTTATTTCACTGGGATTTAAATACAGTCAATTGTTAAAGGTCTACTTGCTGATTTTAAAGACATCATTGAACGTTTATTCTTGTTCGTCCTGTTGTTGCTACTAAACTGCATATATTTGTTTAAAGATGTCTTTAAAAAAAATTTATAATTTCATTTTGGCCTCTCCAGTGGAAACAAATTGAAATTGCTTCAGGTATTCTTTATAGTAGTGCCCCATCAATAATAAAAAAAATACTTTTAGATCACCAGCTACATTAAAATTTGAGAGTCATTTTAATATAAGACTTCGTATAAATGGCTCCTCTGGCGTTCACTTTCCTTTCTACCACTTTTTATTATCTATTCAAGAAATGAAACTTGGAAATTCAAAATTCAATGGTGACCTTATCAGTACGTAATTCTCGATGTCAAACGTACGATATATCTAAATTCAGCAAGAGCAGCCTATATACACAATACAAATTCAAAGTAAACCCTTGGATAAAAATCTTAAAGCACTCGGTCCTCCAGTTACACCCGAAAGCACTCGGTCCTCCAGTTACATCTCTACCCGCCACAAAGAGCTTCACGTCATGCTCTACTCCACACGATGTTATCATGAAAAGAGAATCAGTGGCGTAATTTAAGCCATTTCGGCTTAACAGCCACCCTCGCAAGTAACAAACAAGTTCTATCCGTTCTTTCAGGATATAAATTAGCAATGTGCCTTTCTTTTCTTTTTTTTTACTTTCAGAAATGAAGAAAAGACGTTAGACTTACATAATTATTCGCTTCGTCGCTCCAAGCAGGCGTTCGTTAAGTTTATTATTGACAATGAGATGGGTGAGTTCAGAAAGTTAAACTTTGATAGCGAACTAATTTTAAATTTCCACAGGATTACCCTCAAAGGATGTTTTCTGGGTGGTGTTACGGCCCATCAAATTGAGTTGGCCGCAACAGGGTGGTCACTTTACGCATTCTCTTTGAGATGCTGGATGCTGATAGAAACCTATAAACATTAAGGCCCCGAACTCCAGTTTCTGATTTCATTCCGATTTTTTCTTAATATATGCAAAATATAGATTTTTGTATTATTCTTTTTTTACAGGGTTAAACTAATTTTTCTAAAAGTATCGATATTACCGGCGTAGCGTGGGTATGTGCCGCCCGGGGCAGAAACCAAATTGGCCCCTCCTCGATAAATATGTTAATGTTTCATGTATAAAGTCAAGATAGTGGTTATATGAAAGTAATAATAAGGACGCCCTACGTTTTTATTTTCAAATAAAAAGAAAAGCTTCATTTCTTAAATAAAATTGAAGTTTTAGAGTTTTCCTCATTGCACAAACGCGGTGGTCGAGTGGTAGCGTGCTCGAATGGCGTACCGATTGTTCCCGGGGCATAGGACGTCCCTGAGTCACCCAGCTCCGAATGGGTACCTAACACTAGTTAGGCGGCTGGGTAATGCGTGGAACCCACAAAGCCGTGGCCTGAGATCGCTGCATCACTTGCCAACAGATTATCCGTCATGGTCTGTGGACGCAATTATCTTCTGCATAGAAGGAGCGTCTGTATTGATAAGAAGAAGATAAGATAAGATTCATACATCAATATTTTCAGCCATGCATTGCTAAATAGCCAAAATAGCTATAGATCAGATAATCTTGGTGTATTCGTTATTGATGGCAATTAATTTTTAATAACTTAATTTTAGAGAAGCTATTTTAACACCTTGCATTATTTCAGACAGTTTTAAGCAATGTTCAAATTAATGATATCATTTCTGTCAGGGTAACTTCTAGCCTCAATATCTTAATAAACTGGAATAAATTAACTGCAGTTAATGGTCTTGAAATCATTAATTCTTGTTGTTGTTTTTTTACCCCACTAGGGGTTAAATATTCCTTGCTTGACAATGACATGTAAGATATTGTGAATAATATAATTTTGAAGGCAAACTTTCAAAGTCCAGTATATTAGCTGGTTTACGAAAATCATAGATGTTTTCTAAATTCTATATAACTGCCGAAAAGTCATACTAATTTCTACAGTAATTTCATGTTATGAAGAATAAAAATTTCTTCTCAACTGTTTTCTTCACAGCATGGATTCATATTCGCTTCGATCACCAAACATTTGCTCTCTGTTGTTCTTTGATTAGAAGATTCTCCACATAAAATTTTATTAAATGTCAAAGCATCGTTTAATTATTCCATTAGATTCTCGCTGAGAAGCTTCTGCTAAGCATTTTAAAACAATATACGTTTGTAAATTATTTCGGGCATCTTTGAAATTAATTTGAAAATCAAAAAAATTCATTATGACTAACAAAGTTCCTGCGTCTGTTCAGCTTTTTTGTCTGCATCTATTATTTCTTCTAAAGCTTTAAAAATATCAACAAAATGGCTCATTGGTATATTCACTAATTTTTATCCTGAAGTCTGTTTAATGCCTTTCTTGTAGAAGCAATTATATTCCCAAACGGTGTTTTGAGGTCGTAAAGAATGCGTAACAAGGTTCTAGCGTACTAAAATAGTTAGAGAGTTCGTTTCAGTTGGAGTATCATGTAAACAAATTAGTAAGTGTATAACATATAAACAGGGTATTAGTTAGCCTGACAGGACGTAACAAAACAGCAAACGTTTCGGCAAAGAGCCTTCCTCAACAAACAAATGGTACTCAAATAAAACGAATATAACGAGAAAAAAAAATTAGCTGCGGTGAAATCCAATTAGTCCAGTACAGATATCTCTTTGATCCTTATGTGAAATATATGAAGAGCTATCGAATACAATGGAACAATATTTGGTATCTTGTTCAAGAAGAAAGATGATTTTTCACGAAATGTATATCCTATCGATCGAATGTACTGTAATTATTTTAATGAATTTTTAGATCATCTCTATTTATCTCTATGTAGCATGTTAATTTGTGTGCTAGAGTATCGCGGTGCGTATTATATTGAACAACCTTTTTAATATTTTTCTGTCGCACTGTGCGGGGCGCACTATATTGACGATACTTTTTTTTAAATATATTTCCGATCGGTGCGCGACAGTTCGCGTTATATTAAACATGTTTTACGAGACATAACTAAAAGTTTGGATTTTAGATTGTCTAGCGCTGCGTATTATCCTATATAATAAAAGGCAAGTTTCTGTCCTTTCTCTCCTTTCTGTTCCGTCATCTATAGCGATTGGTCCCTCATACACATATGACTCCTCAGCCAATCACTAGCGGAGAAAAATTTACATATTACGCGGAGGTTCAAAACGAGTTATTTTTGGTGCAGTTTTTTTGTCATAATTCATTATGTTGTTCCCATCTTGAAGTGATGCCTGCCGCTTATTCCAATGACTATTCTGCTTTTTCCTTGATGGTCCTGGGGGTAGTGGCAAGATTTTAAGTGTTGTTTTGTTTTTGTTGCTGTTTTTTGTTATTGTTTTGTTGTTGTTGTTTTGTGGTTGTTGTTTTGTTGTTGTTTTGTTGTTTTTGTTTTGTTATTGTTGCTGTTTTTGTTTTGTTGTTGTTTTGTTGTTGTTGTTTTGCTGTTGTTGTTTTTGTTCTGTTGTTGTTGCTGTTGTTGTTTTTGTTGTTGTTGTTGCTGTTGTTGTTGCTGTTGTTGTTTTTGTTGTCCACATCCCTTGCCCTGCGACGACAATGTCCTGCAAACGCTTCAGCATAACAACTACCAAAACATAGTGTCCATGAACTTCACAGGTCACCCTACACTTATTCCCGTCCTTGGGCGGGCTTTGTTACTAGTATTTAATATTCTTTTAGTTATGACCCCTTTCCAGTCCATGACGGACTATGGGGCAAGTGATGTAGCGTTCACAAGTTTTTAGCCAACACTAACGAGCAGGGGAATGTGTGGCCACCACAATGCCCCAGGGGCCTTGCCAGTACCTGGGCTCGAACCCGCGACTCGGGATCTGCCTCGGATCAATAGTCCAGTGCGCTCATGGACTGGAAAGGGGGTCACATTTTTTTAATTATGTCTCGTATATAAAAGATTTATTGTCAAAAACTTTGTTTTTTAGGTTTATAATATTAAATTCTTTATATTAACTCGTGGCGTCTGCTTGAGAGATTGCTTGCTTGCCGAAAAAAACTTTGGATCGATTTTTAACCCACATCCCCGTATTATATTGAGCTGAAATTTTGCAGGCAGATTCGTGACAACGATAAAAATGATGTATCAAAATTTCACATCGATTGCATGCACTATAATTAAATTAATGAATATTATATTATCTCTATGCATCTCTATGTAGCTAATAGATATTTATGCTAGTCTGTCGCGCAGTGCGTATTACATTGAACGCGGTCTGTATTATATATAAACATACTTTTATAATATTTTTCCGATCTGTTAATGTTTATTCTAGTTTGTCGCGCGGTGCGTATTATATTGAACTTAATCAATGCTTTTAGTTATGTCTCATATATAAAGGATTTATAGTCTAAAACTTTGGTATTTACAAGTTATTTTTTTTTATTAGTTAGTTTTTTTTATTTATTTTAAATTGTATTCTTATTAATATTAAAGTTAGACAATTACCTCTTTGGTTTAATTAATTAACCGTGGGATATTCTATTTAGATATGTATTTTATTTAAGATCTTTTAAAGAATTAGTACAGCCGACTAACTATGTTTCCCTTGATCACACTCACCCATAAACAGTTTATCTAAAAGAACGGTTACAATGAGGAGGACCGATTGGTCTACATCATAACTGGTCGCGGCCTGTACAGCAAAGATGGCATACCTAAGATTAAACCTGCCGTCAAGAATTATCTAGACCAGCATAAATACAAATACAAGTAAGAAAGTATCAATACCAATGTAGGAAATGTGTTCTTGTTGAAACGAACGTTTAACGAAACATGGGAGGCACATAGACTTTGTTATTGGATATATCTCATTTGTCACAGGGATTAGTAGAGATTAGGGCTGGTACTGATTAAAAATATTGTGTTCGATTAATCGGGAGAAAAAAATTACTCGATTAATCGATTAATGTCGATTAATTGTATTTTTAATAACGCTTATATAATCCCGTTCAGTTGCGTTTCATTATTTCGCGAAATCGATATAAATGCGGTAATTACATGGCTTCCAAATTTTGTGACTTAACTTAACACAGCAAATTCATTCTGCTATGCAAGAAATAAGGAAGCAAAACCTTTTTGTTTACGTATGCACGTCTAAATAAATAATAATAATACGAGGGAAAAGTATGTAAGTAAACAAATATATAAATTATTCATAAATTGGAGGAAACAAAATAGAAATATTTTCTTTAATTTAAATCGAAATTTAATCGATCAAATTAATTTAAATCAATTAAAATTTTAAAGATTAATTAATCTTTAATGTTTGCAGCCCTTTTAGAGATATATCTCATTCTTATACTACTGTATCCCAACAACGTATAACGGCTCTTAACAATTAATATATTCATACATAGTGAGAAAGTATGATTCGACGCTCAAAATTCCGTTGAATTAAGTTCACTTTTTGCAAATTACAATCTCAATATTATTTTCACAACTTTCAAAATCTTTTTAAAGCCCACGAAGTGTTGTTGTTTTTTTTTCTGTTTACCGTAGTTTATTTTGTTTCTTTTCGCAATGATTAGGAGCACCTGGGAACATTCAGGCGGTATGGTGACAGTGGAGTTTCTGTGGAACAAAAGAAATCCGCTCAAACCAATAAGCCAAGTGTTGAGTTCTGGGTTCTGGGTAAATTAAGACGAAGTCTCGACTCTTGTTCACGGAATACGACAAGCCTTTATTCAGTCAGCCATATATTTACAGCAACAGATTCCGGTACACGACGTAATCTATTAACAATGTCCACTCACTCGTAAGTGCATACACGGACTCTCTGTCCCTAATACTCGCAGTACCACGCTGAACACTCGAGCCACCTCGATGTGTCACCAGCTATCAGAGCCAACGCTCTATCCTAATGGCTAGTCCTAACAAGGGCTATGGATATCTGCACTCGGTCAGTATTCGCATGTCTTCCCTCTCTCTGTCTCACACCACACTATTTATACCCAGCCCGGCTGTCTAACTTTCATACCGAGTGACTACAATTAACACCATTATTGACAAGTGAACTCTTGTCAAGTCACGCCTTGACCCGAGTCACAACAATGTTACAACAATCTCACAACAATTATTCACAGTGATTCTCATACCCTGACACAAAGATTGGTGATGTCCTACTATATATGTAACATGTCTTTTCAAATTGGCAACGCTGGAAAATTTACATTTTCAAATTTCTCCACCGAAGCATAAAATTCTGACAAGCGATACCACTGGGAGAATGAGCTTTGAAGCAGAAATTGTTGAACTCACGTCTCGATGCGATGTGCAACTAGAATAACGCTGACAAGAACAAAATCTTAGTGGAAATTAACACAACTAGATTCAACTGAATGTTGCTCCACAGTGTAGTAGAGATGAAATCATAAAGTGCCACTGAAATCTCTCACTGCAATACAGATCACTGAATGTGTTCGTGTGAGAATGTAGGATATGGTCACAGATCAGACGAAAGTCACGCCGCTTACAACTCGCCGAGAGGACTCGCCGACAGAAATAGTGATCGTCATGTCTTCATGAAACGTTGATTCATTCTTTTTTTTTAATTTTCTGGAGGCATACTAAAATGTATGTTTTAATTTGGTTTTGTATAGTTCGCACCGCCTCGCTTTATACGTGTTCACGCACATGTTCAGTCACCCCTTTAAATCGGACATGCGCACCTAGTTCAAATCGTCCTCTACCTTTGGGACGTTCAAGCCACACTATCCGACACAAGCATCAGTTCTAAGTTTGCTAACATTTTGAGATTTGTATTAAGTTCTGTCATTCAATGGATACCACTGTCGACCAATTCTATTTAATAGCATCTGCAGGATTGTAAACAAGAATTTAACGTAGTGCTTAACTATAATTGTATATATTTTTTATACACACATTACCTTTTTAATAATTCCAAACAGTTTCTTTTTGGGTTTATTTTTTATCTAATGAATTAAATAATATATACGTATGTTATTTTAAAAGGTTGCTTAAAGAATTTAAATAATGCAAAAAATATGTTTTTGGAAGCACAGACAGACACACAAGAAAACTCACAGAAATAGTGTTAGTGAAATAGAAAGGGATTTAAGAAACAACTTATGAAAGTGTTCTTTAGAAGGAGTTTGAAACAAAGACAAAAGCGCTTCATAAGGATACAGAGTACGATCTACAAGGACAAGTTAACGGAAGAATACACTCACCGTAATAATTACAATTACTTTTTTATAAATCCCACCTGATTTGAAAATATAACACACATTATCTTAATGTTAGTAGCTTAAAAACATCCTTTTTGTCTTGTTTCATCAACGTGAGAGATATGAAAAGAGAAATCACGCTATGAAGAGAACCTGCAAAAAACAATCATAAGTTTTGTAAAAAAAACATTTTACAACTAAACAAACAATTATTTACATTTTGTCATGACACACATTTTATTTTCTACATCGTAGCTTCATTTAAAACTCATGATTTATGAGTCGTCAAATTTCTTTAACTCTATTGGATCACAGAAAAACAAAAATATTAAAAAATTAATCCCTTGATCAGTCCTCCGTGTCGGTATGAATGACCAACGGTTTTCATAGAATTCCGTTAAGACTCATGCCAATAAAACAATAATTTTATTTCCATGTTTTTATTGACATAAATTTGAAATTATAAGACCTTATTATCAAAATCTAGGAACGAGTTTTGCCGAGTATCATTGAATCAGTTTGCACTATGTCAGAGAGCAACAGAAGACATGATATATTATCTTTTCATATGGCTTAGTGATGATAATAGAAATACTTCTTTTTTATTATTTACTTTTTATAAATTGATATTTACAAAACTTTACCCTTTACGTAAGCAGCAAATATATATACTTTACATCTTTAAAATCTACTCTTTAAATCAAGTATGTGAGTTTTTTTTAATAAAATTGTTTCTTATTAGCTAAAATAAAATGTGTGCATCGTACTTATTTGTAATCTCTTACTAATAGTAAGCGACATTTTTTATAAACATGCATAAAACAGGTCAGTTAGCAAATGGTGTACTAAATTCATCTATGCAGATCCCATATTTTAAAAGAACCAAACAACGCATATGGTTTAAAATAAACTCAATGGAGCCCTCTCCCTAGGGCTAACAACAATCATTAAATTTGCACAGCACGTAAATGTCAACCCAGTTACATTAACTTCCCATAAAGAATACTTGAGATGTTTGCAGAATGCGGGGTGATATTAACAATTTTTACAGCGTGTGTTTTTTTAAAATAAAAATAAAGTGGAGTTCTCGGAGTTTTCATTTTGTATAGTTATTTAAAAATAGATTAAAGTGGGGTTTCTTCGATATTAATTATCTGCATGTTCAATTTCACAGAATCTTTTAATTTAATGTGTCTAAAAAAAACTTAAAATTGATTTTTCTCATGTGTCATATTTTCAGAATTTGTCGTTTTTTTTTAATCTGTATAAGCGAGGAAGTTATTTCTTTGGCAAACTTTACACAAGTACCATGCTCTTGTATTAGGAAAAGATTTAGTTACTGGCACAACTAGAATATGCACTGCCACATCTACCCTGTTCTTGTCTCAAATGATTGGGCTATTGACAGTATTAATATCAGCGAAAAGTGTGCTTATGGGGAGGGGAGGGGGGCGGTATCAAGATAATGGTTAATTTATTCTTATCAGAACTAACCTCTACGCCACTGGGCACGAGGGGCAACAGTTTCCCGGTTTGGTAACAGGATAGGCATTGTTTGCACAGTGAGGCCACCCGCACTGCATGGTCTCACAGATGGCCTTGTTGTTCTCGTCACAGTAACACGACGTGCAGGGATTCTTCTGGTAACGTTGTCCTGGCTGTGGGGGAAGTGCCGAGTTTTTAAATGATTTGAAATGTAACTAAGACACATAAAATGTCAGATACTATAGTAAAACAATTTTTTTAATAAAAAATCTTAAATTGTACAGGGTGAAAATAAAAGGGAACATTTTAACGATCCAATAAAACCAAGATTTATTTATTTTTGTTTTATAATTTATTCATAGTAATTGAATCATTAAAATTTGCTATGTAGGAGACGTTAATGGAATTTATATATATATATATTTATTTATTTTTAAATTACGTCCTCCACATGTCGTTCAACATTGTTGTTGTTTTTGTGTTTGTTTGCTATTGTTGTTGTTTTGTTTTTTTTTCGTTTGTTTTGTTTTGTTTTTTTTTAATTTTGTAGTTTTATCTCGAAACATTTGGCCCACGATCTGGTTGTACCGGGCAGCACATTAACATATTGCTATTATTCATGTATAAGATAAAAGTGAAACATAGTAGTCATTCGGCAAATGTCATGTCATCGAATCGTCTTTGGGGACATGAGCGTATGGAAGGGGGGCAAGGGGGGAATTTGCCCCCCCCCTACATTTGAGAAAAAAATGTCATAAAAATGTCATAAAGTTGTTACAATAAAACTGAACCAAATTTCCTGAAAGTTTATTACATGGAAGACAGTTTACATTTATCAAACATAAAGAAGAATTATATCTGCAAGTATAACTGATTACATTACTGATTGTTCTAAATATTCCAGTTGTTTAACAATTTCTGTAACATTTTCAGCAAAACTCCGCAAGCTTGTATATTTATGTGACCATCTAGTTTCACGTAGCAAAGGAACATTTAGAATAAGTTTTCTTTGCTGATTACTTTCTCGTAAAAACACTATAATTGACTATATTGTTCCTATTGTGTTTCGTACAACATTCACATTATTTAAATCGTTCACAGCAAGATTTAGTTTACGTGAACTGCAATGTACAAATGCTGCTTTTGGGTATTTTTTCGAATTATTGCTTGGACTCCTCCTTCTTTACCTGCCATTGTAGAACATCCGTAGTGTCCTTTACCAACAAGCTTTGTCATATTTAATCAAAATTCTAATGAATTAGTAATGATGGTGTTGGTTAAACCTTCAGCTGTTCTATTGACAATTATAATATATCCCATGAATTCTTCAGTGACCATCATTTTCCCATTTTTTCTTTGACAAATTTAACACCAAGTGACATTTGCTCAAGGCCTGAAATGGCATTTGTCTCGTCGGCAAGTATAGAAAATGCAACTGAATTATTTGCTTCACGAACAATGTCTTCACGCAAGAGAGACCCACAAATTTAAATTATAGTCTTTGCGTAGTTGCTGAGATACACTCAGCGGTTACCCGTCAAACCGGCCCAAGACAAATTGTTAACATTTTTTAAGAAAAACATTAATATATATATATATTTTTTTTTGCATTTTAAGCTTTCGTCAACTTTTTCACCCTTAAAAAAGTGGTAAAATTGTAAAATTATTTCTTATGATGTTATTATATTGTTTCTTGTCAACAAACAACCGTTATTGGTACCATTTCGCGTAAAGGCTATTAAATTCACTTTTGTGGTGTTATTATTATTGTTTATTGTTAGCTAAACCTGAAACTGAATAGGTGAGTAAAAATACGAATATATTTTATTGTAAATTTTACTATTAGTCCATCTATTAGTCCATGGCCTTTTTGTCGGGGCCGTTATGTCGGAGCCCAATTGTCGGGGGCCGTTTCGTCGGTGAATCATACTCAACACTAAAAGAACCAATTTACAAACGATTACCAAGAACTTCATCTCCAGACTCAACACGAAACTCTAACAGTTCATACAAATTACCAGAATTTGATTCTTTTCCACGAATTGCTAAAACATGCATGCAGCAAAATAGGATTGTAGAAATGATGGGACCCATTTTTTAATTTATTAAATGCATTAATAAATGTTGTATTTTAGCTATTACTAGTATTACAGCACTAATTTGTAAGTCTTATTAATTTCTAAGGCATTTTTCGACCCTTATTTTATACTGAACTTGAATTTAATTGAAAATTTGTACCTGTGTGGCATTGTCAGTTAAAATAAAAAAGTGTTTGCCCCCCCCCTGGAAAAATTCCTAGCGACGCCCATGTTTGGGGACACATTTTATTCTTCATTTTCTTTCAATTTCAATCACAATTACAATATTAATTAAGGTGCAAGATAAGAAATTTTAAGCCAATAGTAAAATTACGTTAAGCTAAATGCTGCTAAAGGCTCTAAATGTTGGAATTAAGGGTTTTTTTTTAATAAATATTTTAAAATATCTCTTTAATAACTACTGCACACAATTTAAAACGTATGCATTTTTACTCATCGTATTTTCGATTTTTTTTAAATAATTTTTTTCACATTCAACCAATTTATAATCTTACAAAGTTGAGCCGAGCAAAGTATTCTCCTCTGAGTTACTCTCCCCAGAAAAAAATATTAAAAACCGTAAAAAACAAAGTTTTTGACAATAAATCCTTTATATAACAGTGAACAGACATAACTAAAAGTATTTTCATAATAATACGCATCGCACGACAATCTTAAAATCCAAAACTTTAGTTACCGTATATACTCGTTCGAAAATCGACCTTTTTTGGACAAAATCTAAAGGGGAAAAGTTGAGGGGTCGGCTTACGAGCGGGTCACTAACGTATTTCTGCATGGATATTGAATATCGGTGTTGTTATTGTAGATTATCAAGGTCCTTTTCAGCCTTTTCTACATTCTACAAGATTCGATTTCTCTACCAGAAGCTATAATATATTATTAAACATCTGTACTTACGTTAATTAATCATTTTATTTATTTTTGTGAAAGTTTTAATAAATTGTTTTACAAATGTTTTCAGCAACGAATTTTAAAGTACGCGCTTTCGTCTCTGTTTCCCAGAGAATTTTCTTTTTAAATACCGGTAACTCTTGCCTAACAAAGAGCACAAAGACAAAGATAAGCAGCACAAAATAAACAATCATAATGACCGATTTAGCTTGTTGTTTTCAAAAAATGTGTATCATTTTATTTAAGCTGTCCTATTATTTTTTATTTATTTATTTATTTTTTATTTATTATTTTTTAAAAAAAAATTTTTTTGGGGGGGGGGTGTATACACTTTTAATTCTTTTCTCTTCCAAAAGTGGGGTGGTCGTCTTATGAACGAACGGGTGATAGAACGAGTATATACGGTATGTCTCATATATAAATGATTTTTTTTTAAACTACTACAGTCTGCCTGCTAAATTTCAACTCGATTTGATCATGTAAAAGGGTTATAAAAACATGTTTAACATAATGCGCACATCGCGACAGACTAGCATAAACCTTTACAGATCGGGAATATTTTTTTAAAAAGTATGGTCAATATAATACGCACCGCGTGAGAATAAAATATATTTAAAAAGGTTGTTCAATATAATTACACACCGTGACAGTCTGACACAAAAAATGTACATGCTACATAGTGATACATAGAGATTATCTAAAAATCATTAATTTAATAACAGTACATTCCATCGATTTGAAATTTTGAACGATCATTTTAATCCTCGCCACGAGTCTGCCTGCAAAATTTCAGCTCGCTAGCATACGGCAAATTGGGTTAAAAATCGTTCCAAAGTTTTTGCGTCAAACAATCAAGCAGACACCATGAATTAATATAAAGTATTTAAAAAAGAGCGCGTCAAAATAAACGTTTTTGGGATGGTGATTCGGGTTGAATAAACGTGGGACGCAATAATCTTCTGTATAGAAGGAGCGTCTGAACCAGATAAGATAACATAAATATCCAATCCTAGCTTCACTATCGGCCATCTATTCTCACGGCAACGCGTCAACTTTCCTCGGTTACCTCCCCACCAACAAACTAACTGACAAATACTGACGGCTTACTCTGTAAGTGACGTCTCTGTATTTACAACTCTCTGTCATTACAAAAGCAGCAATCACAAGCAGAGATGTTACGATGAATTTCATTATGAGACCTGAGAAGATTGTTACAATGAAAAATTATAAAAATTTAAAACACAACAGATTAATTGAACAATAAAATATTTTATTAGAAATAATATTAGCTCCAGTAACACAGTAGATACGGAAGACTTTATAAGAGACAATCAACATTTATTTTTCACGCCTGTTATAAAAGTTAACTGCTTAAAAAGTTACGTTTTAACAAGAATTTTTTTTTAAGATTTTTAAAAAATATATTTATATATTTTTAAAACTTTGAAAAAACTAAGTATTATATGAGTCAATATGAGAATTATTGCTTAGAATGTGTATTACCATTTCCCGCACGTCATTAATTGAAAGTCGCATTTTATTATCTGGACACTGGATGTTCAAATAAGAAACTGAAAAACAGGGGCTTGTATATAAATGTTGTGGGGCAGCTTTAAGGATAATGTAATACAGCTAAACATCAGTGGATATAGGCGTCCTACCTTGGTAAGCGTCCGTAAAATGAATTTCACTCTATCTGAGTAAACTGAATCTTTTTCCACACAGGACCAGTGGATAGTCAGAACTTGAACCGATAGTTTGTTTACATTCCTTGACGTAACCTTTTTGCTTTGTTGAGCGTGTGCTTGTCCTGGACCACAATAGTCTCAATTGATATGTATCGTCTGTACACAGTAAGGCCACTTGTGCTACGGCGTTGACCTGCATAATGAGATGACCGTCGTCTAGTCTAGGAGGGCATGTTGACTGATGGAAAAGGGAAATAGAAATAGCAGTGGGATTAACATTCTCATGTTTCGGAGGTTCATGCCTTTCGGTGTGTCTATTAAAAAATGGTTAAAACACATGTAACAAAGGTCACTAGGTTTAATGTGAGTCATGTTGCCCGATTTCTAAACGGTCCTCCGACACAGACAACCCTTCCCTTTCCACATTCACCAAGTGGTTATTTGACTTTTTAAAAAAAATTAATTGGGTTGGTGGTTGAAAAGATAATGTGATATGCTTGAATAAAACAGGAAAGTTTAGTGACCGATTTCACTTTGGCAATATCACGCAACAACAATTAATACAATACTCAGAGATGGGCACAGAGATGTAACTTTTTTGTTTGTTCCATTCGCAAAAAATAACGACATACAAATCATCCTTCTTCCATTTTGACGTTCTGGCGTGGTATGATTTGCCTGAACGAACTAGGTAAAACCAACACACTATCACATTCCAAACTCTAATAAAAATGAAAAACTAGACTCAAACTATGGTTCATAGATAGGCCTAAACATAAGCAATAATTTTCTGCATAGTAATGTATGATATAACATAATTAGGGGGTACTTTGCAACTAAATAATTTGTTTTATTTTATTTTACTTTTTCACTTAAACTAGTTTTTTTCTTTTAAAAATACAACAACTGTAGAGTCCTAATTATCAAACATTAGTATAAACATGTATCTTGATTTCATAGTATTGAAATGCGTATGCTTGTGTTGTTGCAAAACAGTGGAAGAGCCCCTTTAGGAACAAAGAGCAAAGTAGTAATAATACATAGTAAGGCAATTTATTATAACAGCCCTCAGCTACACATAGGGATAGGGGCCGTCCATAAAGTAAGTCAAGCTATTTTTGACGATTTTTACCCCCCTCCCCCCTGTCACAAAACTGTCACAAATCTTGGACCTAAAGTACGTCACACTTTCGAACAAAAATTTTGTTTTTTATTAACAAAATAATTAAAATTTACTATAAAACACCGTGACGTCACACGTGGCCGGACCCCCTCCCCGGTACCCCCTGTCACATTTTCTTACACCCCCTCCCCACCTCTGGAGCGTGAGTACTTTATGGACGGCCCCATACAAAAACACTTATCTCTTTCCGTATTCAAGAACCAAAATACAAATTATACTTATTCCCGTCTGGAATTCGGACATGGAATGGTCTGCATGATCAAACCTGGAAAACCAATACTATATCAACATTTAAAACAAGTAATAAAAACTCGAATGATTATTTAAAGCAATTTCCAACAAAGAATTTCCTATTTTCTTTCAATGGAAATGATTCTAGATTACATTAAAAGTCATTTCAAATCAGTAGTTCTGAAAGTAAACAAAATATGACGTCATATCCCTTCACTCTATGTTACACCAAGAATGCGTCAATATAATGTGCACCGCGCACCAATCTGTCACTAGTATTAATATTAGCATTCACAAAGTGGGAAACTCCAATTAACTATCATTCTAGATTACATTAAAAGTCATTTCAAATCAATAATTGTGAGAGTAAACATAATAATTGCTATCTACAAATTGCTGCTAAAATTACGGGAGTCGAACGAAAAGAGATTTTTGAAAAATTCCTACTCCAACATTGTTCTAAATATTATTAGCGATCGTTTGGCGTTTGTTTCAACCCCATAGCTGTCATGGTTGCAGAGACATTGACAAAATACTGATTTTTTTATTTATTTATTTTTTATTTTCCAGGAAATACAGTAAACCTTTTCGGTATTTTTTTGGCCCGCGCACATCCTTGGGACCTCCTTAACATATTTGCAAAAGACCCGAAACCTCTATCTGGTATGGTTCTGGAGGAGCTGCTGTTCAAAGCTTGAACAGACAGGACAGACATTTCAAATATAATAATGTAAACGCAATTTTTCCCAAGGGAAATTGCGTTAAAAATGCTTGACTATCCATAAGCCATCGAAAAGCGTAGAACACCATACTCTTCTTCATAGGAGGAGCGTGACGGAGCGTCTTTAATAAAAAAGATGATAGAAATAAATGTTACCTTTAAATAATATAATTTTAAAAATGATTATCTTAGTTACTTAATAAATTTTTTGAAATGCTTTCTCAACAAATTAAAATAAAATTTTTATTACTTTCTCTTTTTTATTTGGGTTGTTTCCCAATATTATTATTAAATCACAAATTTGTATTTGCATTATTATAAATTTTAAATTATTATAAAATTTAAATTTCTTAATTAGAAAAAAACTATTTTAAAAAAACGAATGCTCATTAAAAATCCTAATCATTAAAGGGACTTAATCAATTATTTTTTTTAATGAAAAAAGTAGAAAAAAGTAAACACAAAAAATAGAACTTATAACATTTGAGAGAAACAAAATACTTCATGATTGTCATTGTCATGATTTCAACGAAGCAAATTTGAGCTTTGTGAAAAAAGCCGTCAGTAATCTGAACGGAGACAAAAGGGAAATATAAATATATAAACAGTTATCAAGAACAATGTGAACATTCAAAGAGAAAGTCTTTAATACTTTAAATTAAATTGAAAATTGCTTCATTTTCAATAAAACGGGAAAATCCGTTACCTACTGAAAATTACAATTGTAAGTTGCAGACTTAACTTAATTTTAAGTTTAGGAAGACTGATCATATTCACTGAAAGGTTGTCACTTAACAAACTTACAAATTGATTATATAATACTAATAGTATTAATAGGCCTATTTACTCTATAGTTTATATTATTAAATTTATATACTCGGTATCCGGTATACAAATTACAAAGTATTAGTATACTGTATAATACTACTATTAGTACTATTACTACTAATAATACTAATAACTACTAATTAGACTAATACCAATACTTATTTCAGACTTATTGCTATTAACTATTAGTACTATACTAAAGAAAAAGAAACAAATAAATTCAACGAAGTGTCTGCTGCTACGACAAAGTAACGGCAGACAACTCGACGGGCTGTTGCTAGTGCTACGACATGTCGTAACACAAGCAACATCCCGTCGAGTTGTCTGCTGCTACGACTAGTCGTAAAAATATGCTGTATTTTAATTATGCTAATACTAATACTTTAAAAATACAAAATAGTTATCATAATAAAATTTCATGATTACTAGGTAAGCCGGATAATGAATTTTAAAGGTTAAAAAAAAACTTGATTGGTGTCCATTTAATGACAAACAGATATGATTTTTTAGAAACAAAATTACAGACATCAGACATGAGCTCCTCTAGATGAAGTGTTAGTGATGGACGATCTTTGATAGGCAAAGCTAGGGTTCAATTCCTTCTCCCGGCGTGTTTTTTTAAATAAAAATACTTATCTTTTAAATGAGTGTGCTGGTAATTGTAATTTTTGTTCTTCTTATTCTGAAAAGCGGATACGTTGATTAAATCTATTTAAATAAATTTAGATTTTAGAATTAATACACATATAAATATAACACATAAATAAGCCCAGCTGCCAGATCTATTAATATCGTATTATAATAATACGATATTTATATTATTATTAATTATATATTTATATATAATATTAATATATGTTATATTTTATGCGTATAAAATTAAAATATTATGAAGAGTTTGTTAAAATATTACAGCGACTTAGTTTTTCCGAAGTGTTTACTGCTACTGCTAATAACTAATAGTACTAAAGGCTAGTCGTAACACTAGCCAAGCAAACCTTTCCTGGCTAGTGTTACGACATGTCGTAACGCTAGCAACATCCCACCAAATCGTCTGCTGCTACGACATGTCGTAGCCCTAGTTTCCTGGCTAGCGTTACGACATGTTTCAAATCACTTTTAAGTTTAAGTATGTATTTAGTGTAAGGCTGCACTTTAATATCGTAACACGCGCGAAGCCCATGTAAAACGTCATTAAATAAATTGTAAACAGACACATTTTAAGTACAACTTTTATTTTAAGTTACGCGTTTTGATGTGACGTGACATTTCTTATACTCCCCCCTCCCCTTCGTCACAAATGGTCGACCCCCTCCCCCCTCCAGGTGCGTAACGTCATTTACGGACGGCCCCGAGAAAGGACTGTCCATAAATGACGCGACACGCGATTTTGGCAGATGTTTCATTACTATTAAAGCGTCGTCACAAAAACTTAGACCACCCAGAGCCGTCTTTACACCAGTTTGGGCCCCCGAGCAAAGAAATAGTGCTGGGCCCCTCCCCCGCAGGAATAAAAAATAAATAATATACATAATATATATACATAAACATATTCCCATGGGGCACCCTATGCTCGTGGACCCCTGGGCTAATACCCAACGGGCCTATGCGTTAAGACGGCCCTGAGACCACCCCCTCAAAGATGACGTCACAAAGCTTTTCGCCCCCCACCCCATAAAATCTGTATTTTATTGGAAAAAGAGCCTGTTTAAAATCACTTTTTTGTCATTTAAGTATTTTTTTAGTATAGGCCTGCATTCTTATATCGTAACACGTGTGAAGTCATGTAAAACACCATGTAACAAATACACTATTTAAGTGGAACTTTTATTTAAAGTTTTGATGTGACGTCACATTTCTCTACATCCCCCCCACAGGTCACAAATTGTCACAAATATGTAGAACCCCCACTGCCCCCCCCACCCCGCTTCCCCCTAGGTGCGTGAAATCGTCGTCCCGTTGTGTGTTTATCTTATCTTATCTGTTTACAGACGCTCCTTCTATACAGAAGATTATTGCGTCCTATAACGGCTAAGGCACCGGTGGGCGAAAGAGAAACTTCATCTAATTTCAAGATTTGTAAATATAAACCCGACTCCCGACGGATATATTTTAATGATGTGTAAACGTTTGGTCTGAAACAAATGTTAATTACTTCCAAGCAATTAAAAGTTCACAATTTCGTTTGCAATAAATTATATAACATTATTGCATATCAGTCTTGACTCAGTCGGTCTCGAATGCCGTTTGCAGCCAGAGCGGTTTACGTTACTATGCTTAGTATTATGCAAATTAAATTTGGTGTGCGTACGTACAAATTCAGGAGGACCCCCCCCTCTCCGTACGCATGTATACGCAAAATGCCGTAAATTTAAGATCCCCTCCCCCCTCCTTGCGTACGTAATATTAATATGGATGGCCCCTAGGGGAAAATACATCGCTAACTATAACGAACGGTTTAACCGGTCCTCTTATTTAGACTTAGACGGTTAATTACGAGTCCTCAAAAAAAATTATTTTTTTTTATTTCATACAAAATTGACCATAAACCATCTCTGTTTACTTAATTGTTTGGAAGATTATTTTTTTTTAAAATTTCTCTGAATTGAAGGGATGGCTAGAAAACGTCGAGTAATTTTATTGCTGACTTCAACAGATAGCGAAATGACCGGTACTAAGATTAGACGTAATAATAACTACCTAGGGCCCATCCATATATTACGTACGCACAAAAGTCGTATTTTTGTAACACCTCCCCTGTTGCAAACCTGTACATTTTCGAGATCCCCTCCCTTATGCATACGTACAAATTCGGCCCCCCCCCCTTTTTTTTTATTGAAATTTTTTTTTAAATCCAGAGTCAAAAGATATTGGTTTTAAGCTTTGAAGCCGTCCATAAATGACGTCACACCCCTAAAAAAAAGAGAAGGGGGGTATCATGAATTTGTTACTATGTGTGACGAGAGGGAGGGGATTTTTTAAAAATGTGACGTCACATCAAAATGCGCACTAAAATATTTGCTTGCTTGCATTTATTTAATGACATTTTAAATGGATTCACACGTGCTACGATATTAGAGTGAAGCCTTACACTAAATACATACTTAAATGACAAAAAAGTTATTGCAACATGCTAATTTGCAATTCAAAAATACGGCTTTTAGGGGGGAGGGTCAAAGCTTTGGGGTCGTCCATTAATGACGTCACGCGATTTTGGCAGATTTTTCACTCCCCCTCCCCCATCGTCACTAAAACTTAGACCACCCCCTCCGATAGCCAAGACAAAACGTCAAGCCAGGAAGGACCGTATCAAACACCATCCTGAAGGGTTCCCATCCATCTCTTCTCCAACATGCCGACGCAAATTGCGTGCTTGAATAGGGTTAATAAGCCACCAGAGGACACACGTGGCGGCCTAGCACAGGTCAAATACAAATATGATGAGAGTGGTCATCGTCGACTACGACGGTCGAACAACAACTTTGATTGTTAAAACGATACTTGGGTTCTAATCTCGCTCCCGGCGAGTTTTTTGTTGATTTAATTTTTTTTATAATTTAAAAAAAAACACGTCGTAACGCTAGCAAACATCCCGTCGAATTGTCTGCTGCTACGACAGTCGTAGCAGCAGTTTCCTGGCTAGCGCTACGACATGTCGTAACACTAGCAACATCCCGCCGAATCGTCTGCTGCTACGACAGTTCATGTCGTAACGCTAGCAACATCCCGCCGAATCGTCTGCTGCTACGACATGTCGTAGCACTAGTTTCCTGGCTAGCGTTACGACATGTCGTAACGCTAGCAACATCCTAAATTCAAAATATTTCATTCATGGAAAGGAACTAACCCAAACTAAAGATGCAAAATATTTAGGAGTCATAATATAAATGAGAAATTATCATGGAATCCCCATGTCAAAATCAATGAAGTTATTAAAAAATCAAACAAAACCTTAGGCTTTATAAAAAGAAACCTTTACAAATGTAATAAAGATATAAAACTAAATGATATCTCACTTTGGTGAGACCTGTACTAGAATATGCATCTTCTGTATGGGACCCATCCACCAAAGAAAACATTGATAAACTAGAACAAATCCAAAAAAGAGCTGCCAGATTCATTACTGGAGAATATTCAAAACTGACTATAATAGCACCATTAGTTAAATCATTAAACCTTGAAACACTAGAGGATAGAAGAACCAAGAGTAAATTACTAAAGTAATAATCATACATAAAGCAATTAACTCTAATTTAGAAATACAACACAAAGATAACTTAATACAACCCTCAGATAGACATAAGGCTTAGCCATAAGGATAAAAACACCTTTCTTATTCCGTATACAAGAACAAACTCAAACAAATTTTCTTTCTTCCCGTCCGGAATTCGGGCGTGGAATGGGTTGCCTGAAGAAACCAGGAAAGCCAACACTTTATCAACATTTAAAACTCTAATAAGAATTCAGGACTAAACACAAACCATAGATAAGCGTAGGACGCAATAATCTTCTGTATAGAAGGAGCATCTGAAACAGATAAGATAAGATAATAATATATACAATAATATAATACAAAAAAACAATGTCAATGTACTTATACTGGTAATTACTACCAACAAAAATTATCTATATTAATATTAATATTATATATAATAAAATGAAAGTATGTCTGTATGTAAGTGTGTGTCCATTTCGACCATGGACCATGTCCTTTATAGCTGACTAAACCAATCATTTTCATTCGATCGTCATGAAACCTTTGGTCCAAAGTTTGGAGACTGTTGAGTACACTCCCGGGATGGTAACTGACAACTTTTTTTTCTAAATTTAACACTCATGGGGTGCTGGGGACCCATTGCCATAATTTCATGTTTTGCTTATATGAGCTATATAAATTATAGGTACTTTGACAAGATATTGAAATAATGTCATATCATTCTAAAACATATATCATTTTAAAAGGCTAGCTCTAAGCTTTCTAAAAACACCAATTTCATCTTTTTATCTTGAACAGAAGTTAAGTTATCATTTTTTGTATTTTTTAAGCCCCTTATATTATAAACTTTATATTTTATTTAAAAAACTTGTCCCATTTTTTAAATTTCTCACCCTTTGCCCATATTTTTATCATTTTTAAAGATATTTGCATCAAATTTTTAGGAGACAATCACATTCTTATATATAACATTATAAACAACTAACTATTTAATTTACAACAATGATTTTTTTTTAAAATTATTTTTTTAAGGTCAAGTTGTAAAAAATCATTAAAAAAGTAGAAGAATAATTTGTCTCAAGTCAAATGTTAAAAAAATATAACATGTTTATTGGATTTTAATTAAATATATGTTTAAGTAAAATGTTAAATCAATACTTATATGTATGACAGGTAATTATAATTTAAAACAATAACTAAATTGATTGCATGAAGCTATTAAAACTGTGGTAGCCTTCACCTTCAATGCCTTCATGCCACTAAGTCTAAATGTTTTATATAGACTTCAATTTCACTAATTTTTATTTATATTATTATATTTCTTTATATTTTAGTTTAATATATACTCACTGACACTAATAGGGACATTTGCGTTAAAAAATCCCAATGCTTACAACCGCTCAAAAAAGTGAGAGAGTCACCGGAAACCACTTATCTGGCGTATGCGAATACAAACTTAAATTATTTTTAGAAAACTGTGATGTAAACACAAAAATTCTGTGGCACCCCTATAGTACCGAATAGCGAACCGTCAAATTTGTTAAAAAAGCTTTACCCTAAATTTTCTACATGCGCAGAACGATGCGCGAACGAGTATCGAAGTACATGTACCTAATATAAAAATTAGTTTAAGCGTTAGCTACTGAGTAAATTGATGGATCTTAATTAAACTTTGTATATAAAAACTTGATAGCCAATATTAAAATAATATAGGGCAATGAACTCCTAATGACCATTCCTTCGGGGCTGGGGGCCCAAAATGTCTTTTTTTAAAGATTTTAATCCCCATTCAATTATTAATGATCTTGACAAATAATGACAAATGTATCCAATATTAAACATATTGAAATGAACAGGTGTTTTGAACTGTATATCTTGCACTAAATGGGCTCCAGCTTTTTGCTTATAAGATCTATATAAAAATTAGTTTATGAGTTAGCTACTGAGTAAATGAATGGACCAAACTTTGTATACAAAAACTTGGTATCACATATTAAAATACTATAGGGCAATGAACTTCTAATGTCCATTCCTTCGGGGCCCGGACCCCAAATGTCTTTTTTTCGTATGTGTTTAAGATATTTTTTCTCATTCAATTTTGAACGATCTTGAGAGATATATCAATGATGAAACTGAATTAAAATGAACAGGTTCTTGAAATTGACATATTGCACCGAATGGGCTGGGCGGCCCCTAAATTTAGTTTCTTTTTCTTTTGTAAGCCTTTTAAATGTTATTTTATTTATCCGTTTGGATTTTTTTTTGCACACTTTCGCGAATTTTTCTGGCAGAATTGTTTTTAAAACATACCACTCATTGGTTTCTTTGAATTTATTCCTTTATACTGAGATCGTTGCAACGCGCGACGGGTCTGCTAGTTACTGCATAATAATTAGTATAGTATAGTAAATTATTTTTTAGTAAATATGTTTTTTTATCCAAGTATTCTTTTCTATATAATTATATAATATATTCTATTCTGAGACTGGAAAAGGGTGAAAATTCCCACATACTACAAATCACACATATTTGGTCTAGACAAATAGATGAGCTTATTTACATTTTGTGAACGTTATTAATTCAAAAAACAAAAGACCGAGACCAAAGCTATGAATTATTATTTATTATTTTTTAAAAATAATTTTATTTATTGTTAATAATACTTAAAATACTTACAATAAAATACTAACAGAAACTGACTGGGATCCAGACAAAACATGATGATGATGATGGAGAAGACATTGAGGTTTGACTTTGCCATTGGCGTCATTGCCATATCTTATCTAATATCATAGAATATTATAATAAAAAACAGTTTTATCTTATCTCATTCTCATGTTAAGGCAAAGAATGGGTATTGCATTTTGGTATGAGTATGTAAACTATGTATTATGTAGTATGTTGAATCATGTTTAATGTATTAGTTAGTTGTTTTTTTAAAATTATATGTATGTTTGAAACATTTAAACTATATCAATAACATCACATTACCAGTTTATGTGAAGAAAGTTCAATGTAATATAATCATTTTTCCAGTTTTGAGGGAAATTATATTTAAATTTTATTATTTGTCAAATGTAGCTATTCTAAAAACAGAAAGGTCTTAAACTAAAAGTAGTTATAAATTATTAAAATAAAAGTAGGGCTGTGTGTCCCAATTATAAATCCAAAGTATTTTACTCACACAAAAATTAGCTTTATTACAAATGTATTACAATTTTAATGAAAAGGCCACAATGAAATATGAAAACATCTCATTACTTTGTCAAACAAGGATTGGCATCAGATATGTTAATTTCTTAATCAACTCATTTTTAAAAATTAAATCAATATCTAAATACCTTATTCTTACAAATCACGTCAAGACGAGTCAAGTTATTACTGTAATGAAGATTTGCCTTCATCTTTTCATTTCAGTTTCAATGAGTACATCCATGACAAAGTCTTCTGAGTCAAAGTAGATTAGAGTTAGAGGACATTAAGTCTGAAGAAATGGCTGATACCTGGATCTATGTCATCATTGGAATACTTCTTGCACTTCTTTTAATTGGAGTTTTTGCTTGCGTATGTATAAGATAATTATAAAAGGCTTAAAATTGACATGTTAAAAGAGTAAATTAATTTTATAAGAGTTACCGTTAAGAACCTTAATTTATATACCATTATCATCATGTATTTACTTTTAAAATAATATTCACTTGCTAAAATTTTATAATAAATCTGACATATCACTTAAGTTAGGGTAACATGTTTATCATTCTGTTATATTAATTTTTAACTATTTCATATATTTGTTACCTCAAACTATCAAACAAATAGAAATTTTTTAGTCTTTTTCGATTAAACTTATTTTATGAAAACTATAAATAGTCATATCCTTTTATCCTAGTTAGAACTATTTTCAAAGAAAAACAAATAATAATAATTGGGCAGTGTTTTTATCATGTTCCAGGAAAAGCATGCTCTAAATATTCAAAACAATCAGCTACATTCTCAGACATATACATAATTTCCAAACACTATATACTCATGACAATTGAAATAAAAAATATATAAAATAATTTATTAATAATTCTTACCATTTAAAAAACTTTGGGACTTCCTTTTCAGATATGTTGTTGTTATTGTAAAAAGAAACAAAATGTACCAGTAAGTAAACATTGTGTTTAATTTGTTTTGAAAGTATTTTTTACCGCAATATTTCATACTTTGTTAAAGTTTGATATTTTTAGTTGCAAGAAATTTATGCTACTAACTTTTTTTTAAATAGCACAATATTTAAACGTGACTAATTTCAGTTCTATCCAATAATATTCACTTAATTTTTATAATAAAATAAATTGAAGTTTATGACTATTTTCTTTTGTTTGCGATAATTTTGAGATTAATTCCAAATTTAAAGATACTTTTTTAATTTAAAGTATTCTTTTTTGTAATTATGTATGTAATTTTCTTCATTATTTGTGTTATTATTTCAGTATCAAAGACATGATACTGATGTAGAGCGAGGGCTTCCGTGGCAAAGAAAAAAAGGAAATGTGTATGTAAATCAGTTAGACATAGGTTTTGTTAAGATCAAATATTTATGCCTGTTACCTTAACATTATAAGCAATTATTACTGTTTCTTTTCAAGTTAAAATTAAATTTTGAAGTTGTAATACATAGTTGTGCTTTTCAGCATTTCATAACTTTCAGCAAAAATAATTAGAATAAATTGTATTATTTTCAATTGTTAAAGCAAGCTTTTTTTCTGAAACGTATTATTTTCTTCTTTATTTCAACATATATTAGAGCAGGGAGGAAATTAGATCTGCACAACATGTCAGTAAATGATGCCATGCAGGCATTTACAAAATTTATTCAAGAAAAGGATTATGGTAAGAAAAGCAGTTACAGAAGTAAAGTGCAAACAATATAATGATTTTCAGTCTTGTATTCCTTTTACAGTGGAACCCACTTAACTCGAGCCCGGTTAACTCCTCAGCTCTATTAAGTCGACTGGAACTTCCAAATTCTCTCTTTGTCTTTCCATTTTCTCATCGGTTAATTCGATTATTTCAAGTCGCCGAACCGTATACCTCGAGCACAAAAGAGGGTCAAATTTGCCACTTAGTGTTGGTTAGGGGCCGTCCATAAAGTACATCACGCTCCAGAGGGGGGGAGGAGGTGGTGTAAGAAAGTGTGACAGTTTCTGACAGGGGGAGGGGGGGGGGTCCGGCCATGTGTGACTTCACGCTGTTTTATATTAAATTTTAATTATTTTGTTAATAAAAAACAATTTTTTTGTTCAAAAGTGTGACGTGCTTTGGGGGGGTATCTAGATTTGTGACAAGGGGGAGTTAAAAATGGTAAAAAATAGCGTGACGTACTTTATGGACGGCCCCTTATCTCGATCCCCATGACCAATCGTTAGCTTTTGAAAATGTTACTTATCGATAGGGCTGAACCGATCGATTTGGCTACTCAGCATCGGCCAATTTTCTTATACTCGGAGATACTCTGCAATCGTCCGCGTAAGTGATGCCGATGCCGAGTATTACGTAATTGCTCCAATAGCAAAGATGCACGCAGAATCGCATGTCTAAAACATTTAGTTTCGTACGGAATACCAAAATGTACAGTGTGCAGACTTGTTGTCATTGGCAACCATTCATCCTTCAACCTCATTTTGACTCTATTACTACTGCTTTGTTCTCATTCTTTCATACATAAGAAGTGGCCGTGTGCAAAAGCCATTTAACTATTGGTTAGAATTAATTAAATGTGTGAAAGTTGAAGGTTCAAAAGTTCAAAAGGAGTTCCTAATTTATTTGTGTACATTTTTAAAGAGAAGAGTTTGCTTTGTCATGAGTCATATATATGTCATGATAGACCAGTGTTTCTCAAATAGTGGGGCGCGCTCCCCAGGGCGTGAGGCTCCGTAAAGGGGGGCTCGTTTGACCGTTATGCAGCGGTGTAATAACAATTTTATAGACAAATTATACTATTTACAGTCGCGCGGGGGATGCGAAATGTTTTCTTCCTTCCCAGGGGGGCATGACAGAAAATAATTGAGAAACACTGATAGACAAACAAATAACAGCAACGCCATTGTGTAAAAAAAACCTCCAAAAATATGTGCATGTACATTCTCATTTATTAACACTAGTGATGGGACGATACCAAAATCATAGGGTGCTTACTGTAAACAAGGCTCCCCAGATTTTAAAAGATATAATATAACAGACTACAGACAGTTTACCCACCACCACTCTCAATCCCCCACACCCTTGTTGTTGGTTAGTCCGATTAGTACTCAAGTTAGCGAAGGAATTCTGAGTCCATTGTAAGCTGAGGGGACGGCGTGGGTTATTTATTTGTAAGGAAAGTCACGCAAGTCACCAGCGGACCCTGCGCACGCGCGCGGTGTGGCGGGCAGGAGTAGATGAATTCGTTATACATGTAGTTATGTACTAGGGAGAAAAAAACTGCGCTAACGCAATAAAGGGTTATATTTAAACTTTAACGGTCCTTAAAAACGAACGGTCTTAACAACCTTAGGAAAGAGTGAAGAAATAGTGTCCCGATATTCCAATACGATTCCAATTAATCGTCTCATCACTAATTAACGCACATCATGTATATAAAGAAATTTCAAGCACAAGTTAATATTTTGCCGCCATATTGGTTTTCATTTAACTCGATGATTGGTTATCTAGGCGCCATTTTTCATACCCCAAGGCAGTCGACTTAACCAGGTCCCAATGTATTGATATTTAAGGTAAGAATCTGTTATAGAACCCTTTTCAAAGAAATCTAAAAATAAAATTGTCTGAATGCAGATTTTTTCAAAAAGAATATGTAATATCTTTGCAGGTATTTTACTTTCTATGTTATACCAAAACAAATTTACTTTCTACTTTTTAGAATATAGCCAACAAAAACAAGATCCTTTTATCTTTGTAATAACTGGCAGAGGCAAGCATAGCCCAGATGGCATCCCAAAAATCAAACCAACTGTTCAAAGCTATCTGGATAAAAATCGATACAAGTAAGTATTTAAATTAGATTATGGCTTATATTTTCCATGTGTTAAATTAGAATTGTTATACTTATATAACTTTACTGTTTTCAATTCATTTTTAAAAAGTTTTTTAACTTTTGAGAGATTAGCCAGCTGAAATCATATTGTTTCAAGGGTTCTTTTTAAAAAAAAATTAATATAAAATATAATAAAATGTTTAGGTCTGTTCAAATTTTTTAATATTATAGGATTATAGATACATTATATAAGACTAGACGACCCGCAGGGTAGCATACACCCCAGAATCGGAACAAAGCGAGTGAACGTGGTTCAAAGAAGAGAGCAATGAGGCAGACACCCAACAGGCCAGAGCTAGTAAGACGCAGACGAACCCTCCCTTCCCTTTCCTGCCCATCGTTTGTCCTGAGACCTGTGCTCTTCGATTGAGCTACCACCCCCCTTTCCTGCACTATCCTCGCTTGACAGCCATGTGCACACCCCAATACCTGCGTCTTGTTTGCTGTGGCCTTTTGCCTGCATCTTGTTTCCTCTGGCGTATTATATATATATATAGATAATGAATGTTACAATACTTTGAATATTTTGACTGAGATCAAAACAGATTTCATTAAGGAAATCTCTTATGATTGTTCGTTATTCACAGATTTTAAAAATATATTTTTCAAATTAAAAAAAAATATGTACAAAATTTTCAAAAGTGAACAACTGTTACGCCGTAACTGAACTAACTGCGTATTGCTTGCTTGCCCTGATTCTCTGGCAAATTATATATATATATATTATCAGATTTTTTATAAGATTTTTAAAATCATTTTGAGAAATTAAATTAGGGACAGTAATAAAGAATTTTAAGAATTTTATGCCAAGAAAACCTTACAAGTTTCATATTTTCTGAAAACTATTTACAGTGTAAATGATGTAATGTTATCATTGAAACAAGTATCTGTACACTTATGTAATGGGGATAACTTTCTTTTTAATTAATAGGTTCACTTGGGCCAATCCTGGTATGGTGAAAATTGATCTGTCGAGCAGGAGATAATGTTTTCTTTTCCCAAATCCAAGGAAAGTGTTTTACTGTATTTCTGAGATTTTTCGATTTCTAAATGTGTGTACGAAAAGATCAACTCTAAATTCCTTTAAATGTACATTAATATTGGCTTTAAGATTGTGCAGCTTGATCTCTCAAAACATATTTAAATACTAGTGTATTACCCATCAAAAGTGACGGAAGTTTTCAAAATAAATATATTTCAGCTGAAATCTATTAATTTTGAAAAAATACACATCAGAATAAAAAATAATGAATCACACAAATACAGGTTAAAAAGGAAAATAAGATTTTGCATTTTAATAAATTTTAAAGAAAATTATTTTCAAGATATATTCTCATTGTCACAATCAAAAGTTGGAGGGGGGGGGAGAGGTGAGCACTATGATGTTATAACCTCAAGCAGTAACAGGGAGGCATGTATTAACTGTTGACATTATTCAACAAATGACACAGTAACAACTATGCAATGATACATCCTTCAACCTATTAGCATCTAAGCTCTTAATACTTTCTCAATAATAAATGCATGAATATACTGAAGAAATAAGAGCCTTTTCACAAAGTGCCTGACCTATTTACAGTTTAAAAAATGAAGTTTTTTCTTTTAATTACCGTATGTACTCCTTCTAAAGCCGACCTATTGTGGACAAAATATAAGGGATAAAGTTTAGAGGGTCGGCTTATGAGCGGGTCAGAGGTGATTTCTGCATGTATATTGAATATCGGTTTTGTTATTGTAAATCATCATGGTCCTTTTTTACATTCTACAAGATTCGACTGCTCTACCAGAAGCTAGAATATATTATTATACATCTGCTCTTACTTTATTTAATAATTTTTTAAAATGTTTTAATAAATTGTTTTACAAATTTTATTTTTAACAACAAATTTTAAAGTACGCGCTTTCGCCACTGTTTACAAAATATTTTTTTTTAAAATACCGGTAACCTTTGCCTAACAAAGAACACAAAGACAAAGATGGGTAATAAACAATCATAATGACCGATTTAGCTTGTAGTTTTACAAAAATGTGTACCATTTTGCTTAAGCTGTCCTATTCTTTTTGGAGTGTCGGCTTGCGAGCGGGTTACACTATTTTAATACTTTTCTCTTCCAAAAGTTGGGGGGTCGGCTTATGAACAGACAGGCTATAGAACGAGTATATACGGTAATTAAATTTTGTGATTTTAGATTCATTTTTAAATAAAAACTCATCTGTCATCCTTAAATAAAAAGATCTGAAAAACTTGTTATTTATAGGGGTGTCATTTTGTTTCTTTAAACTCCATATTTTTGTAAATTCTGTTATTTTTAAAAATCCTTACTTTAATGTTATTAGAGCTAATAATTTTAACCTTAATTATTTAAATTTGGGCTATGTCTTTTTATTTTTGAATTGAAAAACAATGTATGATCTGATATTTTTTAGTGTTCTTTGAATTTTTTTTTAACTTTAAAATGTGAAATAGTGAGTTTACAATCACTATCTAAAGAGGTTATTTCCTTTACTAAAAAAAAATCTCCTGCACACTGTTCATATTTGCTGACATTTTATAGGGAAAGAATTTTTCTTTATACAGTTCTGTGGAAAAATAAAATGAAATTAAAAAACCAGACACTGTATATATAAATATATGGCCAATATATCTAATCTAAATTTAATCTTTTTTTATGTCTCCCTGGAAATGTCCATCATGGTATTACTAAAGGCTGTGGTCTTGATCAGTGCTTCTCAATTTGGTGGTCTTTGGACAGCCGCCGGTCAGCAGAAGTTATCAAGAAAGGGCAGAATAATGTAATTATAGTCTTCCATTTGCAACCATTTATACTAAACCAAAAGAATGTGTCAATTTTTAGCAATAAGCACATACGATGAAACAAATAAAGTAAAATTGATTACATTTCACTACCATGTCAGTACAGGGGAAATAGTGCACTGGTCCCTGGAGCTATGAAAAAATACCTGCCGATCTGCCATACTAAAAATTTTGAGAAGCACTGTTCTAGATCACTGCATCCTGCCACTCAGACAACTTATGCTAATTTTATCTTGACCTGCAACCATTCATTTTCTTTGTGTAAACCATTTATATCCTTATGTATTTGTTCATATGTTGTGTCCTTATTAAACTGATTATATAATTATTCCTTAACTTATAAAAATGATCATATCTCTAATCTTACACAAACACTCCCCAATATCTGTTTTCCTCTATGTCTTTTTGGGTGGTTTTTCTTTCCTGAATATTGGAGCAGGTTTTCAACTTTTTACACTACTGATGTTATTACGGCTAGGCATTCTGTTTGCCTCAGAGGTTATTGCTCAATAGTTACTAATATTATGTGGCAGCTTGGTTCATTCATCTGGTTTCATCCTCTGTTGTTTTAAAAAAATTATTCCTGGCAGCTGCTGGGTATTTAAAACTCAGCACACTCTCAAAAGTAGTATTATTTAACGAAATCAGCATTAATCCGCTGTGGTTAGGGGGTGGCCAGATATGGTTTTTTACTATTTTCTCCTATCCGAATAGCTTTGGCCCTAATATTTGCCATATCTGGATTCTGGATTCGGATATCTCTATGTTTAAGTGTAAGGGGCGTGTACTTTGCTACTTTCTATTTAGTATTTAATTATATTTATTAAAATATTTATTATCCAACATATGGAGAGCATTTGCTTTCTACAATGACAGTCTGTGACACTGTCAACATCAACAAAGAACATTTTACAATGAATTGAATGAACGAACTTGAACAAAGTTCAACGAACTGTGTAGTTTGTACCAAGAGAACAGTGTTGTACTAGTGTGTGGTGTGGTGTACACGAAGTTGTGATCTAGGCACGGGTTCAAAATAGCGACTGTCAAAACAGCGACCGTCATAATAGCGATTTCAAAAAAGTGACTGTATCAAAACAGCGACTGTCATAACAGCGACTTCACCACATAGCTATTCTTGTCCAACCGTTCGCCTAACACAGTGGTTCCAAACGTTTTTGACACATAGACCCCTTTTCATTGTCTAAACTACCCAAGGACCCCAAGTGAAAAAACTACATAAATGCATAGTAAAAAATAAAAACTCCAAAAATAGCAACATGTTGATGAAGTATTTATTGAAATTAAAAATTGTGTTTAAAATAAAATGTAAAACAATTAATTTGTGCTATATATACAAACATTCATTCAAATACAAACAACTGCTCAGTAAAAATAGAATTTGAACCATGGTTACCCGGGCAGCTTTTTTAAATAATATTGACAGCCCCCTTGTCAAAACGTTCTGTGTTCGATCTGTCCGGGGGTTACATAATGACATGTTACGAAGGCTAGACTAAGTGACGACCACGGAACCCGTGTTATGGAGAAGGTAAATAAAGGGATTGGGGCTGAGGGAATGTAGGTACCTTTTATAAAGGAATATCTGACCACATTGCCTTAGGGTGGGGGTGGAGTTGGATAGGTTTGGAAGGACCTCAGAGGAGTGGTGCATTTAACGCAATCATGAATTCGCACTTAATGTTGATTGGTTTTCAGTGTGTATACTTTTTAGTGGTAAATTAAACGTTGAAAATAACTATTTCATGCAGTTTTTAACTGAAGTAATAGCAGTTATAATTATATTTTTTACAGAATTTTTTTGTTAAATGTGTCCCGAAAATGTGTATACACTCTTTACAACACCAACATTTATTTATACATACCTCCAGTTGATTGTATTTAATTTTGTATTGTCCCTTCTGTACAAAAAACCTACATGGCTTATCATGACATCCTTTTCTTGATTTTATAAACTCCATTGTAGGCTACAGAGTAAGTTTTTCAAACATTATCACAAGCAAAAGAAAAAAGTCGCTATTTTGATACAGTCGCTGTTATGATGCAGTCGCTATTATGAAGGTCGCTGTTTTGACAGTCGCTGTTTTGATACAGTCGCTATTTTGAAGTCGCTATTATGACGGTCGCTGTTTTGACAGTCGCTATTCTGCCCGGATGCTCGTGATCTAGAAACATAATAAAAACTGTTCTTTTATTCAGACGATTTAAGTTTATGCTGTTAGTTAACTTAGTTTGTTACCTTATGTAGTAAAGTAATAGTTATACTTGTAACTTTTTAACTTAATATTTTTTTCTCGTATTGAAATTGATTGTTTTACTATATTGTGCAGGGATTTGAATGATTGATCAATGCTTGTTAATTTGTTTATTTTGTTAAATATTAATAATTTAATGTATAACTTAATTTTTTACTTAACTTATTCTGTTAAATTGTAATATTCACAATAGACTAGAGTTTAAAAATTATAGACTGAATAAGATATAACACGTCAGACAAGCTAAATTTTTATATTTAATTTCGCAAATCAAATCACACAATTTACATCTGGATGCTATCTGGATCTGCCATAAATATTTGGCAAATCTGGATAGTAGTATTAGTAGCGGAAATCCTGATATGCAGCCGCCCCCTAGCTGTGGTATTTTTGACTTCCTTAAACGCTCTGAGATTTTTTTTCATTTTTTTCCTTTCCAGGTACTGAAATAAATTGGGCTTACATAATTTTGTTCATGTTTGTGGTTCTGTAACATTTCACTAAAACCAGTATTTAAAAGTTTCACTGGCCTGTGTATAAATATAATTCACCAAAGTATGAAAACTTTAATATTTAAAAGTAAACATTCTGTGAGTCTATTCATCTGAGACCCTGTCTACTCTGCAACAACCTGAGTACTCTCCCTTATTATTTAAGACTTTGTCTATACTATAATATCATTTGTTCCACTGTTGGCTATGTTAAATGGGATTGTATCCATATTATTGTTTAAGGAGACGTCATCTGTTAGTAATGACATTATTAATGTCAGAGAACATGCTAATACTAACAGCCATTTTCTTTCCTAAATATTTGAAGTGTTCTGAAAGTCTGGCTATGAAGTCATTTATATGACCTTCAGTTCTTATCTTCACAGTTTCATTGTTTCAGCAGTGATAATATTGTATTCTTTTAGATTGATTATCATTCTCAATTTTAGCCTTTTAATTTATCTTGAAAGTTATATCACAAGTTTTCTATTATACAACATCTCCTTGTGATTAATTTCTGTCTTTATTTTTAAACAAACAATTATCCTGGTTGACGTTTTATCACTTCTTGCCCTTTGAATGCATAACCCATCATGTGGTTAGGTATATTTTATGTCTGTAACACGTGCAGTTTATTTCTCATAGCTGCTATACTAAAAATATTTTTTTAATCCTTGAAATGTTAACGTACATAATGATGAATAAATACAGTTGGACCTCTCTAAGTCAAACTCAAAGGGACCCGAGAAAAAAATTGACTTACGGAGTTTGCGAGTTAGGGAAAATGGCGTAATAGTAATAGGTGCAGATTAATCAAGGACAATGTTGATTTTGATAGGGGGGTGGGGAGAGCCATACCGGCTAGAAGGCTTGACAGGAAAAAGAGGCGGTGTCTTATGTTTCATATGAAAGGTTACCAACTTGTGTTGACATACCGACACAAGCCCTTGAGAGGAGACCCATCCCCTCCCCCACTTTACTCCATCCACAGTGGGATGGGGGGAAGTAAGATTTTTCTTTTTAAAAAGATTCACAGCATGCAGCAAAGGGACGCGAATTATCCTTCTTCCTCCAGCCACTCCACGAATTTGCGTCCGTTTACGTGGCTCTACAGAAACGTTTTCTGAAATGTCACTTCAGAATAATAACCCAAGTGCCTTGGAAAATTCGACTAAGGGAGGTTAAAAGCCAAAAATCTTCGAGTTAAGGAGATATAAAATACATTAGTCTTATGCAGTTTTGCCGGGACCTAAAAATTAATTCGATATAGGGAGGTTTTCGACTTAGGGAAGTTCGAATTAGCGAGGTCCGATTGTATTTCCAAAGGAACACAATTAAATATTATATTTTGGAGTTTGAGCTATTCCTTTTTCAGAAATCCTAAACGTCATTTACTTTTATTTGTCCTGAAGTTTTTATTGCAATATATTCTGTAATATAATTTTAAGATGATTTCATTTTAATTATCTTTTTACATTCTCCTTGAACCTTATTTTTTATCCATGCACACTATTTATTGAAGTGCCTTATTAACATACATTTTTAAAAATATATATTTTCCTTATACACAAATTGTTTTAAAATATATTTTAAAATTAATTGCTACAACTGCAATGGAAAAATATATATTTTGGTTTGCTTTTCTTAATTGTTATTGTTTGTTTTTTTAAATTAGAATTTTGTCAACCTAATGTTGTTGATTTTTTTTAGTTTTAAAATGAATAGTAGAAGCCTGCATGAATTTGTTCTCTTCAACTTAGATTTAGTGTTAACTAGATCAGCAGTTCCCAACCTGTAGGTCGCGACCTACGGGGTTGTGACGGGTTTTCTGGGGGTCGCCAACTGTCGACTAAAAAAATATTCACTATAATGCAAATTTGCTCTATTTTGTAAACAAAAATATTGAAAATGATTTATTTAAATTTCATGAGGGTCGCGGGTCACATGTCTTTTATAAAAAGGGGTCGCCACCCAAAAGAGGTTGGGAAGCACTGAACTAGATTATTCCCACTGGTGGAAGTCTCCAATAGAAGACAGACTCGGGCTTATACAAGATATGCACCTTAGGAAGACTTACACCTGTCAAAGTCATGCGCCTATGGATCAATGGAAGTTATGTGCCTTTAGGCTATCAACACTCACGTGAATGACTTCCATAGGATTTAATGTTAAAGCACAAATGTCGGAAAGTTTCTCATGTTATCATTTTGGTTACATTACATTCTCTCATCCGCGGCATTTGGAAATTAAAGTAGACCAAAACTATCAGAAAATCGATATAAAAATAATGTGTCTGATGTTTGCTCAAAATTTTTTTAATTTATCCTATCTTATCTATAATTATAGACGCCCCTTCTATACAAAAAGATTATTGCGTCCTACGCTTATACATGGCTTAAATCTATTCTTGCTTTTATTTTAGAGTTTTAAATATTGATAGAGTGTTGGTTTTCCTGGTTTCATCCTGCAACCCATTCCACGCCTGAATTGGTATCTGTTCGTTCTTGCATACGGAATAAGAAAAATCGTTGTATCGACATGCCTACCTAATTATATACTAACAAAAGCCAAAGCCCTGACTGACTAACATGACTCACTCATCACTAATTCTCCAAACTTCCCGTGTAGGTAGAAGCATGAAACTTTGGGAAGTTGTTGAGTACAATTCCGCGATGGTAACAGGGGGAAAATATTTAAATTATCACTTACTGGGGGCCGGGGGCCCAAAAGTAGTTTTTTCCTAATATGAGCAATGTAAAAATTGAAAATCAATAATTCTCTTATTTGCCGTGCATGTAGCAGCATGAAACTATGGGAAATTATTCAGTACACTTTTGCGATGGTAACAGGCTAAAAAAATATTTAAATTATCATTTGCCGGGGGCCCAAATATATTTTTTTCGTACATTAAAAACTGACTCATCACTAATTCTCTAACTTCCCGTGTAGGTAAAAGCATGAAACTTTGGGAAGTTGTTGAGCACACTCTCACGGCGATAACTGGTGAAGGGGAAAAAAGTTAAAGTTCCCCCTCATGGTCGGCCGGGAGCCCAAATGCAGTTTTTTCCCCTGAAATGAGCTATATTAACATTGAGAATCACCAAATCTCCATTTTTCCGTGTAGTTAGAATTATGAAACTTTGGGGAGTTGTTGAGTACACGCTAAAAACAATAATTGGCGAAAAAATATTTAAATTATCACTTACTGGGGGCCGGGGGCCAAAATGTAGTTTCTGCCTTATTTGAGATATTAAAAAATATATGAGATATTAAAAAAAATAGAAATAACTTATTCTCTTATTTCCCGTGTAGGGAGAAGCATGAAACTTTGAAAGTTGTTGGGTGCACTTCAGCGATGGTAACAGGCGGAAAAAAAATTAAATTATCACTCACTGAGGGCCGGGGGCCCAAATGTAGCTATTTCACCTGATATGATTTAAATAAAAATTTGTTTAAGCGTTGGATACTATGTAAATTGATTTTGCCAAAACTTTGAAGAAAAAAACGTAATGGTCTATATTAAAATAGGGGTGACCAGACATATGCGCACAAGACAATCGCACACACGACAAACGCGCACAGACAATTCCGCAATGACACAAATGCGTACAGGACAAACGCGAACACCGATAGTTGCGCACACGGACAATGGCGCACACCGACAAATGCGGACACCGACAATCGCGCACAGTGATAAATGCGAACGGCTACATACGCGCACAGTGACAAATGCGCAAATGAAAAGTTATATGTATTTTATTTACTTTAAAATAGATTTAAATATAATAATTTAGTTTGATAGAAACTATTTATAAGCATAGTAATAGTAGGCGACGGAGGAGAGAAAAATAAACTGATGAATTATGTCTGAGACAACATAGATAGTGATAGTGATAGTGTATTTACATTTAAAAAAAATTAAGAACAATTTAAAAGATCGCGAGAAAAATTTCACTGAGAAACTCAAAGAAAGTTAATGAACTTGAACACTCCCGACTCTAAATACTTTGATTTTTATATTAACACTATTACTATTACTTTTAGCATTATTAACTATCTTTTAGATTATGAAATTATTATTACGGTACTTATTTATTACCAGGACTATGACTCATGACTAGGACTAGTGGGCTAGCCTTTTGATGAATACATTGTATAGGCTTGTTTGACTAGGACTAGGGTAGGGCTTGGGCTAAGGATTTTTCTAAAACTATATACAATTATTTTTTTAAAAATGATTTAAATGAGTACTTTTAAAACATCGAGATCAACTTAGAGCTCAGGACTGTCTCCTAAATTTATTATTTATAATATTATAATGGCAATGGCTCAAAGGCATTTTCATCATATTGTTTTCATAATGAATGCTAATTTAGTTTGCGGTTTAAGTTTAAAAAATTTAAATTATTAAACTTTATCGTTGATTTTATTCTATAATAACATAAGATTGAAAATTAATATTTAAAAAGGTTACAGTTGGATAATTTAGATATGAATAATGAATATAATTATAAATACGTAATATGCCTATATTAAAAAGTTATTTATTGATATATATTATTATTATTAATACTGACAATGACAAAATCCTGATTTTTTGTAAGCCAAATGAACAATGTCCATCAATTTAAAAAGAAAATATGAATCAGCCACTGAGTTGACACTTGTTTAAAGTTGATTAATTGCAGCTGTAGTAATATTTGACCTAGGTATAAAAACAAACCCTTTTTTAAACTATCATCAAGACTATCATCTCTAAAGTGCAATCTAATCTTAACATGATGTGGGTGAACATCTTCATTAACTTTAACAGCAAAATATTTATAACAATAATGGTTTGTTCTTTTCATTTTAAACTTAATAGTATTGATTAGTATGGTGGGATTATTATTTTATTCATTGATCATTAAAATTTAAAATTATTTTACAAAATCAAACTACTACCTTTTGTAACTTTTATCATTGCTTTAAATTTAACTGTAACCTGATCAAAATACAATTATCATGTTATTTATTTTGTTTTGGTATCTATTAAAATCTTTTATTTGAAAAAAAAATACATTGAATTTTTTTTTCTACCACTCTATATAAAATAACATTAGAAAAATTATGTTTTATAAAAGTGGAAGTCTTAATTTTTCATTGTGTTGTATTTTGCATTGAGCATATGATCTGAAAATTTGGTAACATAATCTATTGAAATAAAAATTAGGGTATAATATTTCACAAGGTTTCAAATTTAAAGTAAAAAATTAATAAGGAAAGAGTGTTTTAAAAAACCAAACAAGACATTCTAACAATAGCTGCAGTTCTATAGAGGTTAGAAGAATGATTTATTTTTTTGGTAAAGTTTATTTATAGATATGTTTTTCAAAATGATGTGTTATATTATATTATGCATACTTTAAGCGAATATCAGACATTATTTAAAAACATTAACAAATTATTTTCAATTGCCAAGTTGACTAATAAAATATGACAACATTCAATGGAAAATATTGGTCAATCATAGATGTACAAAACATTCGTTAAAGTTACAATTAGATATGTATGTGTAGTGTTCCTAAATGTAATACTTTAAATGATGAAGCTATTGAAAATTATTTCTACAAAATTGGAGTGTACAAGTTTTATAAGGATAAAATATTGTTACTACATGTAAATAATTTTTCATCATCCTAGCAAAGTAATGAAATTTTCAAGAAGACAAAGGGACAAATTTTAACCTATTTGGGTTTTGAATATCTCTACTATATACAAAAAACTTGCTAATTTACAGAACAAAAAAACAACAACAACAAAAAAATGATGAATATTTTTTATTACCTATAATATAAGAAAAACTTGTACAAAAATAAAATTAAAATAAAATAGTATTGAAATGTTGCATCTTTTATAATCATTTTGCTTAGCTCTCTAAGAGCATCATTTAGGAGGTTACATAGTATTATTGAACTAAAATATAACAAATTTATAAAGACAAAGTTTCCATTCTTTTCTTCAAAAGAAAAAGTTGATAAGACCAAACCATGTTTTATATTTTAAAAATCTCCAAGTTTCTCACATTATATTGTATATACACTGTGTAATTGCTTTATATTTGTACGCCAAACAGTTATTTTACTGTTATAATACTCTTTAGTCAGCGCTTAAAAATTATATCATTTTGATGAGTGCATACCTTGAATATATTTTCATATTTTCAAGAAAAAGTAAAAAGTTCATATGGAAGCACTGAAGCTTAATAAGTTACTAGATATGAATAAATACATTTTAAAGAAGGAAATCTGATAATTTTTGCAAACGATGATAAAGTTAATAGAAATAGCCTAACATTTTACGGTAGTTTAAAGCCAGACTGGCTTTACAATTGAAAAATATTCGTATTAATATCAAAATATTGTTAATCCGACCCTTAATAAGGTAATAGTAATAGTATACTAGTGTTACTATTACTATAAATAACTAAGAATAGTGTACTAATATCTGAGAAATCTACGGTTTATATTTAAAAGAGGTGTCGAAAGAAGAAAAAAAGTTAATGGTTTTTAATTGTACTTATTAGAATTTTTGAAGTGGGCTAATGCAATGCCTGATTTGTCAAAAATGAAAAGTTCAACCATTGCAATTTCTATTCTTATTATAGGCATTTCTAGCTTTAATAAATATTCTTATTTTGAACTATTTTCAAAAAGTATTAACATTGGGCATAATTCAATAGTTTTTTTATTTTGGCCATTCCAAAATAAAATAGCGTGCCCCCTTAAAACCGTGGCCTGTGTTTATTGTGAACGCTGCGTCACTTGCCAATACTTTCTTAGCAGAACATAGGATGCAAAAGTCTTCTGTATAGAAGGTGCGTCCGTAACAGATAAAAAATATTAAGAATGCAATGTAATTAAATCAGATACAACCAAAACTTTTTTACAAATGCATGTCCCTAAAACCAAAGGACGTGAAACACTTCCTTGCAGAGAAAAAAATAATAAAAAAGAAAGAAAGAAAAGTTACAATTGAGAATTTCTATCACTTTCGAAAATAAACAATATTATTTACCAAATATAAATTTTAACTTTAATTAACAATTTTAATTTTCGAATTCAACTATTTTATTAAATTATATAAAATAAAATGCAGTACTTATGCTAAACACAAACTGAATCCATCAGATTCTTCAAATCGTCAAATTAAAATTTACCATTTGCGCATTTGTCACTGTGCGCGTATGTAGCCGTTCGCATTTATCACTGTGCGCGATTGTCGGTGTCCGCATTTGTCGGTGTGCGCCATTGTCCGTGTGCGCAACTATCGGTGTTCGCGTTTGTCCTGTGCGCATTTGTGTCATTGCGGCATTGTCTGTGCGCGTTTGTCGTGTGCGCGAATGTAGCCGTTCGCATTTATCACTGTGCGCGATTGTCGGTGTCCGCATTTGTCGGTGTGCGCCATTGTCCGTGTGCGCAACTATCGGTGTTCGCGTTTGTCCTGTGCGCATTTGTGTCATTGCGGCATTGTCTGTGCGCGTTTGTCGTGTGCGCGATTGTCTTGTGCGCGTTTGTCACGGAGCCTAAAATAGGGTATTAAAATTGTATTTTTCATCCTTTTCGAGCCGAGGGCCACTAATCTCAATTTTGTAAACGTTTAAGACTTTTAACCATTTGATTTCACACAATTTGTTTTCTCAAATATTGACTAAGAAATATATCCGTCATTATTCAGATTGAAACAAAATGTTGTTTTGAAATTTACATCTTACACCGATAGGGCCCCCGGGCCATTAATTTAGTTTTTTAAGCCGTATAAATAGTATTTTATTCATCCCACGGCCATTAAACTTTAGGATGTTTTTAAGTACGCTCCCACGAAGGTTTGTGTAATTAATTTTTTTTTAAAACACCACTTATTAGGGGCCGGGGACCCGCAATGCCATTTTAAAACATGAGTTGCATCAAATGTATTTTAAATTATTTTTAAATAGTGGTTACTAGCAGTTGCGTAGCTACGGGAGGGGGTCTAAATTCAAATGTCCCCTGGGCCCCCTTTGAGGGAGGACCCAAATTATTGTCCCCCAAATAGGTTTAGCCTCCTGAGCCCCCAAAACTCCTACAAATTCCTAGCTACGCCCCTAGCTAAAAGGCATTTGGATGAATTATTACCAAATTTGATATTTTAAAAAATAAAATTCTATTGGATAATGAACTCCTAACGTCTGTTCCTTTGGGGCCGGGGCCCAAAATAATTTTTTTCGTACATTTTTAAAGCTTTATTTCCTTTTAGATTTTTTAAAATTTTAGTAAATATAGACACGTATCTTCCATTTAATTATCTATATTGAAATCTTCAGGCCTTATGAAATATGCACATCCTGCATCTATTTTCCGCAGGGGCCCTTAATGTAATTGTATTTCCTATTCGTTAGTACACGGCCTAAGCAAATATTTACAGACACGTATATCCATGATGAGCTAGATTGAAATCAACAGGTGATTTGAATTGGTGTTACGCGAATTCTCAACGCTAGCTGAAATCCTAATTTTCTCTGAAGAGTGCGGGTATTTAGCTAGTTTTATTAAATAAATCCAAATCCTACAAACCATAACACATTAATTCTTATAATAGAAGCCAAAACTTAACTTTTTTAAATTTATAATCCAATTTAAGTTGTCTTTTGGTGCGTTTTTTTAACCTTTTTTTTTATTACTTCTGATTGGGGAAAGAATGGGATATTTGTAACACTAGTAACAGCCAATGTAAATGAAGCAAGTGCACACACATATCTTTTAATTATTCTATATATTACATCATTTATCGATAAGTCACAATGGACAGTACCTCTTGATACTCCCCTGACATCTTGCATCATCAAAACAAAAACTAAACAAACAAGCAGACAAAGTAACACAAATAAAGATTTATGTTTACTTGTTTTTCATAAAATAATAATGACCTGCATTTTAAATGACGTCACGTGCCTGGGGGGAGGCGGTCACACATTTGTGACGAGGGGGTAGGGGTAGTTAAAAAAATGTGACGTCAAATCAAAAATGCACAACTTTAAATAAAAGTTCCACTTAAATATTCGATTGCTTGCAATATATTTAATGACGTGATCAATGGCATCAAACGTGTTACGATATTAGAGTGTTGCCTTACTTTAAATACACACATAAATGACAAACAAGTAATTTGCAACATGCTAATTTTCGATTAGAAAATACGTCTTTTTTTGGGGGGAGGGGGGTGTAAAAACCTTGTAATGTCATATAAAGTTTTTGTGACAAGGGGGGGGGTAAAAATCGGCCAAACGCGTGACGTCATTTATGGACGGCCCCTTAGGGAAATGTTTGTTAATCGTTTTGATTATGCGCTTTGGAAAAAAAGTAAAGGCCTGGGGGCTCTCATGCGGGAAGGGATCAGTGAAGCTACTTGGTACCGACCCCCTGCTCTCTGCAAGGCACTGGACACATCTGCTAAACACTTCTAACTCAACCTCGTTACTCTGTCTTTTAAATCGTAACAAGCCGTTGGCCATTAGCCGCTAATTCATAAAAATTTGCAAGCACTATTCTTCTGTGGTTTCAATGACATGTTGAAAAGGGGTGTGTGTTTTTCTCTTTCTCCTTTTCCGCTTCCTTCTTCGTTTACTTCCAGGCTTTTGGTCTTCCTCATCGTCCTGGTCGCAGTAGTCTATCATGACTAAACCTCCTGCGTTGAGCCACTTGTATCTGCCAAACATAAAAAAACATGGATTATATTCAATTAAACGCATTTCAAAATCATTGGTCGCGGGCCGTTTGTGGCACACGAGCCTAAAAGTTACGCACCGCGGTATTATAATTAGCGGCTCCTTACATTTTTAAAAATATTAATGCCACTCGCGTCATTATATCCACATGACTTTGTTATTTGAAATAATCCAGCAAAGTGTATTTTACATTTTAAAAATAATGCATAATTTGGGAATCCTCTCTAGAAGTGACTTGAAGCATCATTTATTGACATTGATTTATAAATCTCCCTATTAGAAAAGTCCCTGCCAGAAAAGATGTCCAAGAAACACTCGGTGTCGAGAATTGGAGGCAGATATTAAGAAAATAGGCCATGACTGGAAAATGCTGGAGAGGCTAGCCAAGGATTTGGGTGCCTTGAGGACTTTCATAGGTGGCTTATGTCCCTGGAGGGATCGCAGGCGTCGATGATGATCGGCGGATGCCCCCCGTTGAAGAGAATTCTCAACAGCAACAACTAACAAAGGGATAGTTAATTTTAGAATGTCACTGAGCGGACAAAAAAAAATCATGTCACAAGATCTGTTACAGAAAATGAGGTCAGTGGCCCATATGTTTGATACGTTCGGTGAAAAGATTCACTAAAAATCTACAAGATTATTGACTTTTCGAGTAATTTTGCTGAACACTTCCACTTTCAAGTAGAAATCGCATAGCATGTGCCTGTAATTCAGAGCACATTGTTTCAAAGTGCAATTCTAAACTCGATTAGGAGTTCAAAGGGTTGAATGGAAAAACTGACAGGCTGGGAAATTTATCAGACGCGCCCTTTAATGTTCCCTCCAAGGTTTGTTGGTCCGTGAGCAGAGAAAAAAAAACAAAAAAACTGGTATGCAATGTTGTTGAGCATCTAGTTTTTTAATTAAATTTTTGTATTACCAAATTTCCTTCGCGGTAATTCTAAAGTGCTGCGCGGCGTCAGTCAGATGTTTGTGCGGCCGCGCACAGGTATTCAATCGGATCATATCTCGCTTTATAAAATATACATTAAATGTTTACCTTATGTTCATTCCCTTCAAAAGTTCTTGCACTGCAGGTTTAATCTTGGGTTTACCATCTTTGCAGCGATTTCCTCTTCCTGTGACCACGTAAATATAACGATCCTCCTCTTTGAAATCGTGTGATTCATAAACTAAAAGTGAAATAGTTTAATGTTATAAGTGTACTAGCCGGGTTA
>CALYLW010001357.1:0-147336 GCA_944989445.1 Ampullaceana balthica | reverse complement strand
AATTATAGTTGTAACTGGAAGCTCAAAATTAGAGCTAACACATATCTATAACACACTATCCCCTTGGGTAGCACGATAATTGGGATCAGGCACATAGGGGGTGGGTGTGTGGAGGGCGTGGGCAGCCCTGTTGGGGGGAGGTGTAGGGCGGGGAGGCGAGACAGGTTAAAATTCAGAGACAGTACACTTTGGGGTGGCGTTGCTGTAGCCCTGTGAGGTAGCACATAAATTAGAGCTATCAACGTCAGCCCGAGGGTAGTCACAATAAAATTAGAGGTCTAACAACACAGGCCCTACAATGGGGATAAGCACATAAACATTAAGAGCTCAGAAACAATCTAAACACCAAGCCCGTGGGTATCACAATAAAATTAAGAGCTATCACCAGGCACCCGGTTTGCGGTAACACATAAATAAGAGCTAACACCAACAAACATAAACCCTGGAGATGAGTACCACAACTTCTGAACATTCTTAACAACAACAAACTTAATTATACATCTAATTATTTTATAACGAAAGGGGGCCGTCCGATGAAATTACGGAAGTCACGCTAATTTGGTGCCCATAGTTTTAACGTAACCCGCACCTCCCTCCTGGTCCACAAACTGACTCATCATATCCTTGGACACACACCCAACCCTCCCACCACATAAAGTACAGTATACACACTTGACAAAAAATGTAGTTTATATTATACCAAAACAAATACAATTACAAATTTAACATAAACATCGTGACGGTCACAACATAATGCCCCAGAACCACAAACTCCCACCTGTCCACATAAAGTTGATCACTAAGTCACACTGTTCTTACACCACAATAGAAAACCCCGCCACCATCTTCCTGGAAGCAGGTGACGTTCCTATGGAACGGGCGCTCCAAGACCGATATTCCAGAAGAATTTAATGACAGAGATTATTAATTTAAGATTTTAAACTTACCATAAAACCACTCGACACTCTAATAAACCACCAAGTAACATGAAATGTGATTCTTGTCTAAAGAAATTACCTACTTAAAAAGGAGAGTGGCAAACAATCAACACAAACCTATAAAGATGTTTACTAATAACTTCATAGATAGAAATCAATATCAAGATTTAACAAAAATAAAACATAAATTTATTATAGAGTTTTCCTTATATGTTAACCACATTCACCCGGATGCCTACAAGATTGGAAATCGAAATTAGAAACTGGCAAAGGTAGTTTATTTATAACAGCCAAGATTGGATTAACGAGATGGAGTGTAGTACTGAGCAACTAGTACTCATTTGTTTAAAAACAAAATAAAGATATCCAAAGTTTCCATGAAGTTCATTGATCTTTCATCCCCTTCCCCGCATATTCCACTTAGCATAACTTTATCAAACCTCATTTCTCAACTACGATATTTAACATTCACCATGACCATGTATTGTCTCACTCCCAGGCAGTTATCGCTACCGCAAGGACAGATCAAAAGAGAGCAATGCCTAACCGAAGGCGGTCATAGCATAGCCCGTGCCTACCAAGAAACGGGTCGTGGAAGTAAATAATCCAGAACTCCTAGCATACAATAACAACAATGAATAGTAAAGAAACATTGAAGACTATAATTCCATTATATGACAAGGACAAATTGTAATTCTTGAATCAAATGTATACACGACGTATAACTTAGTATGTATCTCAAGAAAAAGAAATACACAAATAGCCGCCTGTGTAATTGTTCTTTCGTAACAATGATATTATTGAAATCATATGACATGAAATTTGTTGTAAAAATAAAAAAACTCAAACAGTTCAATGTCATAAGACGTACATTACAAATACAAATTTCCATTTCGGGATGTCACCAATCATCTGTATAAGACACAGAAGACAGGTGTAAGAGCAAAGGAAATGAAAACTAAACGAGCAAAACTTAAGAATGCCACGAAACCGTATCAGCTGTATTAGACACGTTCATATTAGAATGCAAGCCACCAATCAGCAGTATGATTAACGCACAAAACTATTGATAGCACTCCCCTCAGTATGTAGTTAGCATCCAAACTGTTGTGAAGTGCATAACCCTATCATTTGAGAATAGGCACGACTATTGTATGCAAGTAAAGAAGGTACCCTTATCAAGCGAAAGCTTTCACGTATATGAAGAAACTTGGCTCAATGTAAAGTCAGTAAGACATTAAAAAAATAATCATGGGCCTGAAGTAATAAGGGGCAAAACAGGACCACAAATAAAGCAAAAAGATTTGTTCGTATTGAAACTCAAACTAGAAACGATCAATGAAATCAAGATTACATCTATCACAAACACAAGTTAAACAGACTCTTGGAGACGGCTTAGATTAAGTTTGGTACTGAAAGGTCATCAATGTCGTTTCAAATCATGGCTTCTTAGTAAAGTATCTATCTTAACAACAATCACGGTACAACATGATACGCACATCAGAAAGCCTTGACTTCACTGACAGCATGATGCCCCTTCATATAAAGGAAAGTAAGAAGCCCGTGAAAACATGATAACCAGTCCAGGTGTATTACTTATAAATACAAAGATGTATAGAGTCAGAGGAAATAACAATGTCTCTTTAATCCAAAATAGGAGACCCTCTGAAAAAGCTCTGATATAAAAACCCAAAGTTCGTGATCCATAGTCCACTGCCGCCGCAAATCCTATATATCAACCTAAAGTCTCGTACCCAACTCAAACAATAACACACTGTAAGGTGAAAGAGCACACATCGAAAATATTCCAAAAATATTGCAGATAATAACATCTCAAACATCAAAGACCCTTGATCCGGTCAACGAATGACCCACAGATGAGTACATAAGGTCAGAATCAAATTGCAAGTTCTAAGACAAAGTCAGGTTCAAAGTGTACACACGACAATACACTTATGAAAAATTAAACAAACATCCTTTATTAAACCAAAGCAACACTACCAAGCAAAACCAGACTTAACAGCACATTAACCCAACACATATATATCCTATAGTGACTCTGGGTGACGAGGTAAAAAAGCTTATTTAAAAATATATACAAAATACACAACAACAAGAATATTGTTGCAAATCGAAAGACAATAAATTTTGTGAAGACACCTTTAATGTTATTCCTACTGACAAAATGTCATCTCGAAAAGGGCACTAGCATATGGGAGGAAAAAAACCCCTCTGGGAGTAATCTATGGTCAGTACTAAAAATAAACTCAACGTATTAATATTTTTTACAAAATTGCATCAATTATGTTTTAGTGTAATTTTGTATTGCTATATATAAACACGCAAGAATAAGGCGCTTGAAAATTTAATTCTAGGATCAAAAGTGGGAAATTTTCGTTGCTGATAAGTAAAAGATACGTAAAAAGACTTACACGCAATTTTGAGAATTAATAAGAAATGTTGTGACCAAAAAGCTTATTCAAAAATAAGCCAACGACAAGTAACTACAAAATGGTTTAACAGTATTTAAAGGGATCGACTATGATCTGTATAAAACGAAACAGCAATAAACAGGCGAATTCTGGCACGAATGGTCATCATTAGCAGGTCAACAGCGAACCGCAAGGGGTCAATCTTAAACAGTCCCTCAACTAGCCAAGCCAAATCCGAAACTTATCTGAGCGGGCCTGCAGTTAAACACTGTCGATATCTTATATCTTGATGAATAACTCGAGACTAAACGGCCTTCAACAGGGGTAACAAAACAACATTGTACTCTTAAAAATTATCCACTTAACAGATTAAGATACGACTATTGGAAAACCACTAATGACAGATAGAACATCAAGAACTATCAACATCGAAACTTAATCCTACAGTCAGAGTATGGTTGATCCGAGCGATTGTATGAACTGCAAGATTTACGAATAGTCAGCGATATTGAAAACTATCCACAAATTATGGTCGCATTAAAGACCAATCAAAATATCTTTAGTGCTGGAATGTCCAACCAATCTTAAGACATTAAATAAACACTGTGTACATTGTCCAACAAGTCTGAAATGTTATTTGAGATTAATGTTCAGAAAACGAAGCTAATCTGTATTATCAGCAACCGATAGTATACCTAACCATGTTTCTGTTTTTGACGGATATAATACAGTAGAATCGAGAAATGGTTATATTAACAGTCTTGAAAATCTCCTACAAGATGGCGGAAAACGCATTTCAAGAATAGACTTGATCAAAATAATATATTCAGTTGAGTTTTTGTGTACAACCAATTGTATGGTGCTGCAAATCATTAGGTGTGCAAGTCTTTGGTCTAGCTGATTCATTGTGTTGCTTTGTGTACACTGGTGTACTTATTGGATTTGGAATATGTTAAAGTTCTTGTGAACAGCTGTCGTTTGTAACATACTTTCTTTCAGTGATAACGTTTTAATTAAAGATGTACATTAAAATATAGTGTACATCGCCAGGGGTATCTTGTTATAAAAGTAGTAAAGTATTTAATAGTGCGTACATATGTGTATTGTAAGCATTTAGCCGATACAAAATTTACTGTAGATACATCGCTAGTCTTAAGGTTATAGTATACCAATGTTTGTCTTGTACAATCTGTTTTCGTGTACACAAAAGGGTGTAGAGGGATGAAGATATGCTTGTAAACACCATCTATGGGTAAATCTTAAATTAATTTCCAAAGTCCATGGTTTCTTGTGTAACTGAAATAACTATTCCAAATATTTCCGTGAAGCACCGTGTGAAAATAAAGCGGAGAACAATGGAGTAATAATCAAGCAAAGAGACTGTCAGACGAGCTGGTACCTATTAAATGTTATCTGAGCAAGAAAAAGGGACCAGGGACATGGGACAATCGATCTTCATGGTATAGAAGTACAACAACAGTATAGTATACACAATTGTATGATTCATAACCATCACTAATATACAATTTATGAAAGTTCAATACATCATCAATATCCCGATTGTATTGATTCTAACAACGATATAAGCAAGCAGATGCTATAGGATATCCTAAACAATCAAATAAATAACAAGTAGTAAAGAAGTCTAAACCATCAAATAATAAACTCTGTGGTCTCTAGAAGTCCTAACATCGCAATATACAGTTGTATGATGTCAAAATCCACAAATCAACAGTGTAAAGAGTCTATACCTCAAGATAAAGCAGTGTATATCACTACAACATCCTATACAGTGATACTGAGTACTGTACGACCTAATCATACAACAAAAATTCCGTGTAAAGTGATACTTAACGATCAATCTATACAAGTGTTATGAGTCTAACAACCAATATCAACAGTGTAATGCAAGTCCTAACAACGAATAAACATTCATGTCACAGATTCATAAACATCAAAATAAACAGATATGGTAAAGAGACTAACAACAAATAATGCCATGAAAGTCTTCCTAACATACAAATAAATCAGTGAAATTAGTCTAACAATCAATATTATACAGAGTAATGTAGTCCTAAGACAACATAAAAATACAGTGTATTAGTCTAACCATACATATATAAACGAAGATATGAGTCTAACATCATAATAACACAGATACAGTGAGATGAGACCCCTACACATATCAAGATAAATCAACAAGTGTAAAGAGTCAAACACACAAAACAGAACAGTGATAAAATGAGTTCTAACAAAATCATAAAAACAGATTTCGAAATGAAGTCAAAAAAACAAATATACAACAAGGTTAATGAGTCTAAAAAACATCATATATATCATTTAATGAATACTACACAACATAATAAAAACAATGATGAGTAGTGAGTCAAACTAACAAACATACCATAGAAGAAAGAGTTCAAACATCAAATATAATCATTTGTGTAATGAGTCTAAACCAAAACAAATAAAATCAGTGTATATGAGTCTACAAAACCATACACTAAAGATAATCATATTATACATGAACTACGAGTCCTTAACGTCATATCCACCTATGTGTAATGAAGTGTAACCCTTCGATAATCCCCAGTGTTAATATTAACAGTAAAATCGCTTCTTAGTGAGAGCTCATCATATATTGAATCAGGAGCGTAAACCAACAATATGCGTGACACATTTATACCGAAAAATAAAATTTTTCGAAAATGAGTGTTTATAAAATTTAATGAAAAAATTGAATATTTTTTGTCTGGCTATAACTATTAAGAAACATAGAATAGCCCAATAAATCAAAGACTGAGTTGTAGCTTTTGAACATAAGTGTTAGCAGCGCTATATGGGACGATGCATTATAAATTTTATGTGAGTGTCCCTACGGCATATATCGTCTAACAGCAGATGTTTCTCAATAGACTTTTACATGTAAGGAGGAGCGGAGCCGGCAAGGAATTTTATCAACCAACAGCAACAGGACCAAGGGGTCACATATAATTTACCTGCATCTGACAAATTATTTTTCTGGTCCTATTTTTTAATGAGAACATACCGGCGAGAAACCCGAGTCAGCGGTATGGCAACCACGTAAAGAAACCGCATAGCCGGTCCGCGGACCAACCACATTGAGAAGCCCAGTTGTAACATGAACAGTCTCTAAATCCGTCTAACGAGTTTCGCACCTCGAAATATGATACAAGAAATAGTGTAAGCACAGCAAAATGTGAAATAGCATGTGGAACGAATCTATAAAATATTACAATAAACAGAGAGATGTGATAAACTATCTAACGAATATACTACCATGGAAAAACATACAACATAATGGCAATGTTAAGGATCGTATAGACAGTGTTACAGTACAGATATTTATGTTCCTATATACACACCTACTAGCGTAACATCCGTATTAATGACTCAAAAATGTGTCTCGACGTGCAGAACAATTTGAATGGTAATAAAGAGAACAGTAGGAAAAAAGCGACATCGAGTAAGTTTTCACAACTACTATTCAACTTTGGTTCTGAAGCTCTATTACAAGAGCAAGATGTTTAACCAAGTAATCTACCAGACACTGTGTGATGTATTTAGTACTTCTGAATTAATTCTACCACCGGTTTAATTTACTAGCTTTACTAAAATAAAATTAGACATTATTAACATGAACAATTTAGTGATAAAAATAATTGAAAAATATTAAACTCCTAATCACCATTTTTTTCATCAATTTAGTGACTCAAGCCTGCCGCATTCCACGATTATATATACCGTAATGTTTTACATACAAATAAAAATACTTGTTCACATTTTCTTCTGTAAAAAAACAACAAAAACAACCACATATATTCAAATGTAAACGTGTTTACAAATGTTATAGTCTAAATTATAGAGAAGAAGTTACTCTCCCTGTATAACAAGAAATATACGAGGGGCACGATACTTAAACAACAGCCACTGATCTAAACAAATGGATGAAATTCCTCTACTTAGATACAAATGCTTCTGCTAATGATACATATAAGATTAATATGAACCTTTCTGAAGGTTTGGCAAAACACTTGTGTTCACGAGATAACACAGTATATAAAAACAGAGTTCTCATTTATAGATGCTTTTATCATTATGCAACATTACACTTATAATAATATCAACAATACCCATATAATATTAATCAATACCTAGAATAATTATAAAATAACCAATAACATCATCATGGAACAAAAACCATATGAATAATAGATCATTACCGTTATCAGTCTGACTCCGTTAAAGTTTGAGATAACTGAACAACGCTAACAACTTTATTACAAGAACAATTACCGGAGCGTTGAAATATTCTGTCCGATGCCCTGCGCGATGTCCGGCACTAAGGAACATCTCCGTTACCTTCATAGAGAGCGGCGTGATAAAAGCGTTTATTAAAAGCTACAGGTGGCCCATTAACCTGTCAGAATAAATGACCCTCACGATGTAGCAGACACAGTAACACACGCCTGCTCATGGTGTGGAGTCGGTAATACAAACACTATGCTGTGGTGCAGGTGCAGCAGTTAAAAATCGATTTTGAGTCGTCTGGAATCTGTTTGTTCAAGAACCAGTTTATAAATTATATTATTCAATCACAAATTCCATTTTATTTATAGAAATTCCAAGACCTAATTATAATAACTATAAAAAACACAACTTTTTAAACTATGAAAAAGTATTAAGGTGAACTTAAATATAGACCTAATGACATGGATACAGATTCTATATTTAAAAATGTATGAAGTCACATGAAATTTTAGTAAAGCATAAAAATGTTCAATTTACAATAACTATTATAATTTAAACATTTTTATCCAGGAAGTTCATTTCAATGTTTTACACAACAAAGATTTGAGATCAGCAGTAAATGAAGTAAAATGATCGAACTGAAATTTTAAATACAACTTAGGCCTAATAATAACTTAGGCCTAATAATAACTTAGGCCTAATAATAACTTAGGCCTAATAATAACTTAGGCCTAATAATAATATTGAAAAAATATAAATTTTTTTTAAAAATTAGCCTAATAAAAACAATAGTATACTAAAAAATTAAAATATATATATATACTACATGCTACTACTCGCAATAACTACAGTCTTAACTTTAACGATTAAATACATTTTAAATCATATTCTACAATATGTGTCCTTGTTTCTTTAAAATGATTTTTAAATATATTTTCTACTTCTAGTCTTTATTTTAATAAATTTTATATTCTATTTCCCAGTCAGCCATTGTTTACTCCTTTTCCCCGGCTATATTAGCACTGAGTCACAAATAGTCACCGTAGCGTAGGGCAAACATACACTTGACCTTTGAAGAACTATAAACGGGACTAGCTAGTGAACACAGTAATTACTAATTAGAGTTTTTTTCCTATTCACGAACGTTTCCCTTCGGTAAATAATGTGCAATACTGAAATTATAGTAAGCCACCAGAATCACGTGAACGCCCTGCCGTGATCGTATAGTGGTTAGTACTTCGCGTTGTGGCCGCGACAACCCAGGTTTCGAATCCTGGTCACGGCATGGAGCTGTGTGTCTCGCACTGCCAAGTTCATGTAACTTTTGCTCGGGTTGTTGAACAATATGTGTGTCTGAAAGTCCAAATTTACATCTTGCCACTTTTGCTGGTATGTAATATATTTTAGTCATGTTGTTTTTAAAAATAGTTTAAACAAGTATTGTTTTGTTATTCCTAAAATTGTTGTAACTACCAGAATAGTTGATACGTTGTTTACATTGGTAAATGAGGTGCTGAGAAAGTTTGACAAACCAATAATTCAAATTAAATTTCCTATGATATTTTAAGTTGAAAGGTATGCTTGGTTCGATTGTTCATACGATCTATTTCACTAGGAATGTTTCCTGTGTCAGCCGGTGCAACGGGTTCCCAATGACACATTTTCAAGGTGTGGCTTTCTGAAACGGCAATATCCGCAGATTTCATTTTCCTAGACTAGATCTTTGGTTTGCAGATTTGTTGGCAGATTGGTTGGCAGATTGGTTGGCACATAGGTTGGCAGATTGGTTGGCAGATTGGTTGGCACATACTTGCGAGGGTAAGTTCCCAATGAGCACTACCAGGCTTCTTACCAAGTGACCACCATAACGCCGTCCGTGCTGTGTCCTTCACCTCTGTCCACTAAAACTGTCCACTGCCACGATTAAGGCAAATTCTTCTTTCGGCGAAAGGTCGCCTGTCTCGGGACTCTGTCGTTAAGAGGTCGACACAGGGACCAACCGTTTGAAAAGGTGGACCAGTGTCATACCTCGGGCGCCAGATCAGAACCGCACCCAGGTTGTAAGTTAGTTGTTATTAACGTGCGTGAGTCTTACCTTGGGCGCCAGATCAGAACCGCACCCAGGTTGTAAGTTAGTTGTTATTAACGTGCGTGAAGGGTGCGTCATACTTACAATAAAAATTCACCCAGTTTATATTCTGTCAAATTTCCCAGCTAAAGTAAATATACAGGGTCAGAATTGTGTGTTAGTATCTAGGGACAGCAAATCAACGCGTTCCATCATTACTGGCAGGTGAACTTACGGGAGGAAATGTCTTTGTTCTGGTGGTTTACAATCTTTGATGAATTGCTTGACGGACAATGGATTGTAGGCAAGAGAACACAACTGATCTTATAGTTAGCTTACAACATGCATTCCGAAAATCACGCCAGTAATCACAAGTGTGAGTGTGTGTGTGTGTGTTTCTGTGTGGCTGTGTGTGTATGTTCGTGTGTGTGGGAGACGAGGTGTTTAGTATTCAGGATGAACATTTAGAAATTTAGCCAAGCCTTAAAGGGTCCTCAAAGGGTCCTCAAAGGGTCCTCAAAGGACTCCAAGGGTCCTCAAATATTAAATTTTAAGGACTTATTTTAAAAGATTGTTTATATGTTCAGTAACCTTAAATAAATGTATTTATTTATTAGACATCAGATCCAATCAAATATCATTCAAAGTAAATAAAGTAACTTTTGCACGGATACACATGAACTCGTGTGAGACGGCAAAAATATGCTTCAATTTAAAAAAAATAATTATTATTAATATTTAAAAAAATAATAATGTTAATTGATTGAAGAATATCAAAGAATTTCATTTTTTATGTGCATTTAAATCTTATTGTTTATTTATAACTTATAATTAAAACGTCATTTATTGGGAAGGGGGGGGGGATCTTTGAAAGTTCTTTTCTAAAGTAAAATATTGCCAAATAACCTGAAGATGTTATAAGCAACATTAAGAGTTCATAGTATTCAAGCATAAACAATACATACTAGGGGAACATAAGATATGGAACAAGATTGAGTCACGATACATACTAGGGGAACATAAGATATGGAACAAGACTAAGTCGCGATACATACTAGGGGAACATAAGATATGGAACAAGATTGAGTCACGATACATACTAGGGGAACATAAGATATGGAACAAGATTGAGTCACGATACATACTAGGGGAACATAAGATATGGAACAAGATTGAGTCACGATACATACTAGGGGAACATAAGATATGGAACAAGATTGAGTCACGATACATACTAGGGGAACATAAGATATGGAACAAGATTGAGTCACGATACATACTAGGGGAACATAAGATATGGAACAAGACTAAGTCACAATACATACTAGGGGAACATAAGATATGGAACAAGACTAAGTCGCGATACATACTAGGGGAACATAAGATATGGAACAAGACTAAGTCACAATACATACTAGGGGAACATAAGATATGGAACAAGACTAAGTCACAATACATACTAGGGGAACATAAGATATGGAACAAGATTAAGTCACAATACATACTAGGGGAACATAAGATATGGAACAAGATTAAGTCACAATACATACTAGGGGAACATAAGATATGGAACAAGATTAAGTCACAATACATACTAGGGGAACATAAGATATGGAACAAGATTAAGTCACAATACATACTAGGGGAACATAAGATATGGAACAAGATTAAGTCACAATACATACTAGGGGAACATAAGATATGGAACAAGATTAAGTCACAATACATACTAGGGGAACATAAGATATGGAACAAGACTAAGTCGCGATACATACTAGGGGAACATAAGATATGGAACAAGACGTGACGTCACGTGTTAGAAACGATCAAATATCAAGCTACACCTGAGTTAACACAATCCAAATAGTTGAACCATTAATCTTTCATTAATCTTTCATTAATCTTTCATTAATCTTTCATTAATCTTTCATTAATCTTTCATTAATCTTTCATTAATCTTTCATTAATCTTTCATTAATCTTTCATTAATCTTTCATTAATCTTTCATTAATCTTTCATTAATCTTTCATTAATCTTTCATTAATCTTTCCTCGTCTTGATTAACACAATTCACTTAAGTTGATGGCACTATTTATTAATTCAATACAGCAAAGAAAAACACAAAATATATTTGTACATACTATGTATGTATGTATACAAACATATAATAATGGTTTTTAAAAACTTTGATAACGCTGACAATAGAACTGAGCAATTACATACATTTCGTGTTATTATTGTATGTTTAGAGATTAATGTGGTACTGTGATGACGTAACGTTCACACTAGTATCAGGGACAATTAATTCGGCAGCAACAGCAGATGACATCACAGAGCACACATTCACATATGTTACATCACCGTAGAGCACACACGAGATGTAACGCCATAGAAGACACACGTGCTATGTTGCTATAGAAGACCACCACCATAGAGGACACGTGATGTGTCACCATAAGCCGGTCAGCTCAATATGGACAAATTTCCCTCTGTAAATCGATCAACGTGTCTCTTAATATAACTTAACACCTTAATATAGACCAGGGTCTAGTTACTGTATCCTGGTCTAATCACTGTATCCTGGTCTAATCACTGTATCCTGGTCTAATCAGCGCCATCTTGATTGATGTTAACACAATCGGACAACCCTGACAGTGTCTGGTCCCACATAGATGTCTGGTCCCACATAGGTGTCTGGTCCCACATAGAACATCTCAATAGGCCCCCGACTTCTCACGTCTTCCCACGGAGCCTCCCTCCAATAAGAGCCCGAGAACCCTTGTTAGCGCGTGCCCATACGACACGGCTCAGTTCACGTGAACGAGGGTGGGGTGGGGGAAGAGGAGTATGGAGGTGGTTGGCGTGTGGTGGTGTCGCAAGACCAGACTAACGACTTATACTATATGCACGTATGCCTGCTCCGCTGTGTCATGCGAGTGTTGGGACAGACTTATCATAGATTCTGATTTACTTACCCCACCAGACTAACGACTTATACTATACATGCACGTCTGCCTGCTCCGCTGTGTCATGCGAGTGTTGGGACAGACTTATCATAGATTACTTAACCCATTTGTATCTGATGGCGTCATCATTAGCCTCCAGCAATTTGCACGGTTGTTTACTGCATGAGAGACAGCTACATTAAAATTTACGCGTCTCTTCAACGATGGCAGCAACACTGACGAAATAAAGGTGAGAAGCTAGGGATCGACTCCTGGCCCGTTAAGGAATGACAATTTGTTTGGACCCTGGTCATCGTGAACCAAACCACCCTCACGTCCCCGCTCTCACAGACCTTTGATGTCATTATTCGTGTAAATCCTCGGCGTCCAAGAAACATCTTTTTTAAAAAAGGCCAATTATAGCCACTGGTTGGCTAAGGGGTGGCCAGACCTGTTGTTACTGAGAGCCATTTTATAGTATTAAAAAATTGCTGAGAGTCGCATTGAAGCACAATGGGTCATAAAAACCTGGCTTGGAAATCTTCCACTAATCCTTGTAACATATCTTTTATAAAGTGTACGCGAGCCTCATTGTGAAGACATGTTAGCCGCATGCGGCTCGCGAGCCGCGGTTTAGCCACCTTTGGGTTAGATGGTAATAAAAAACACAACAAAAAATATTAACAATAGAGATCCTGGTCATATTGTATTTATAAAATAAAAAATCGTCCACCACTTCTATTTCCATCTCGACCCCCCCCCTTCCTTCCAACTTCTCTCTATTGCTGCCCATGTCTCACCTTTCCTCTCCCCTCCCCTCTCTCTCTCTCCACTTCTCTCTGTTTGTTCTCTCCGTATCTCTCTTCATTTATCCACGCCTATCTTTCTCTGTCACTTTCATCCTCCTTCTCTCTCTCTCTCTCTCTCAGTCTCTCTCTCTCTCTCTCTCTCTCAGTCTCTCTCTCTCTATCACTCTCCTCTTATCTGCCCTTCCCTCAACCCCCGTCCTCCCTCTCTCTATCCGCTAATCTTCCCATCTCTGCCCTTCTTTCACTCTCACCCCCAATTTTCTTCCTAAATCTCAGATTGTAACAAACCAATCAATCTCTATCTTCCTGGTTCAGGATACTACGACCCCACATCTAGTAATCCTCTTGGCGAGTAGGGAGGAGGAAACTTGTCTGTCAGGGATCAGGATATTATCACTTGTTGGGATTTGTGTGTAGGACAGTTGTGTTTGTTCTTGATGTTATGATGACACAAGGGGAATGCGTTGTAGCATCGGGAATCAGTAATTATGTCGTATCATGGGAGTACGCTAGAGATTTGAGTTATTGAGTTTTATGATGGTGGTAACAATGGTGAAAACTTTGAGATAAAACGCACAATAAACAAACAAACCATATAAGCCAGTCTGTGTTGACAAGGGAGGTCAACGTGTTTACAAGAGTTTGTTTACAAGAAAACATGTCACGTAATATTACGGGACGTTGAAACATGCACTAGTCCACCTCTGGAGTTATGATGAGAGCTTTATATTTTATGTCAAAATCCTCTCACTCAATTCAGCCCTTATCCTGTTGTAAGACATTGGTGCATGCAACACAACATCTCAGCCCTCGTCCTGTTGTAAGACATTGATGCATGCAACACAACATCTCAGCCCTCGTCCTGTTGTAAGACATTGATGCATGCAACACAACATCTCAGCCCTCGTCCTGTTGTAAGACATTGATGCATGCAACACAACATCTCAGCCCTCGTCCTGTTGTAAGACATTGATGCATGCAACACAACATCTCAGCCCTCGTCCTGTTGTAAGACATTGATGCATGCAACACAACATCTCAGCCCTCGTCCTGTTGTAAGACATTGATGCATGCAACACAACATCTCAGCCCTCGTCCTGTTGTAAGACATTGATGCATGCAACACAACATCTCAGCCCTCGTCCTGTTGTAAGACATTCATGCATGCAACACAACATCTCAGCCCTCGTCCTGTTGTAAAACATTGGTGCATGCAACACAACATCTCAGCCCTCGTCCTGTTGTAAGACATTGATGCATTCAACACAACATCTCAGGTCTATGACCCCAAACAACTTGGGTAAAATATCAACTCTTTCATCTTTGGTTATTTTGAGACTGTAACTGCTTTGTTTCATTATGGTCAGTAAGACCCACGGGGCCACCCTACTGTAACTGCTTTGTTTCACTATGGTCAGTACGACCCATGGGTCACCCTACTGTAACTGCTTTGTTTCACTATGGTCAGTAAGACCCATGGGGCCACCCTACTGTAACTGCTTTGTTTCACTATGGTCAGTACGACCCATGGGTCACCCTACTGTAACTGCTTTGTTTCACTATGGTCAGTACGACCCATGGGTCACCCTACTGTAACTGCTTTGTTTCATTATGGTCAGTACGACCCATGGGTCACCCTACTGTAACTGCTTTGTTTCACTATGGTCAGTACGACCCATGGGTCACCCTACTGTAACTGCTTTGTTTCACTATGGTCAGTAAGACCAACGGGGTCACCCTGAGCTCTAGACCAGTGGTTCCTAACCTTTTGGGGTCCATGCACCCCTTCAGATGCCCAAAAAAGTTCATGCACCCCTTCGTGAAACTTGCAGAAAATGCATAATTATCGCTATACATATAAGACGCATTTGTTGTCTGTCTGTCTGTCTGTCTGTCTGTCTGTTCCCTAATAACTCAAGATCCTGACAACCAAATAACGTGAAAATTAGTACACGTACACAAAATTATACAGGAAAGGTTATTAAACAGGTTTCGTTCCATATATATAAGATACGGGGGGCCGGGGGCCCAAAATGTAGTTTTTCCTTATATGAGCTATATAAAATAAAAATTATTGAAAATTAAGACGTAAAATAATGACGCAAAATAATTAACATTTTGGTGTCGAGATTAACAAGAAGGCGACTATCGCCATAAAATAATTGTTTTGTTGTTGTTGCTTTTGTTGTTGTAGTTGTTGTTTTGTTGTTGTTGCTTTGTTGTTTTTGCTGTTGTTGTGGTAGTTGTTTTTTGTTGTTGTTGTTGTTTTTGTTGTTGTTTTGTTTTTGTTGTTGTTGCAGTTGTTGTTTTTGTTGTTGTTGCAGTTTTTGTTGCTGTTGCTGTTGTTGTTTTTGTGTTGTTTTTGCTGTTGTTGTTGCTGTTGTTGTTGTTGTCCACATCCCTTGCCCTGCGACGACAATGTCCTTCATGTTGTTGTTGCTTTGTTGTTGTTGCTGTTGTTGTTGTAGTTGTTGTTTTGTTGTTGTTGTTGTTTTTGTTGTTATTTTGTTTTTGTTGTTTTGTTGTTGTTTTTATTGTTGTTTTTGTTGCTGTTGTTGTTAAACCCTGGAAAAGCCGGGTACTTGCCCCTAGTATATATATATGTACGCTCAATTATGTAGCCTAACGCTAAGGGACATCACTCTGCTTTTTTTAAAAGTGGATAATCATTTTGGTTTCCATATTAACATTAAACACCCTCCACACTATTATTAATAATTGAACAATTTCATGCGGACGTTCGATAAGAGTTATTTTTGGTGCAGTAATTTGGTGCGCTGCTTTCTAAAATTTCTCGCCGTAAAAAGATATTATATGACGTCATTGATTTAGCTCATATTTTAAATTTGGAAAAGGGAAACGATGTAAAAAGAGGATTTGAGGATTGTTAATTATAAAATACTTTGTGTACATTTCAGGAATATTTCGTATTTATCATACAAAAGATAAGTTACTTGGGCTTTTGAAAAAGGTGGGTGCCGTAGGCGCCCTAAAAAAAGTGGGCGCCGCAGGTGCCACGGTGCCGCCGTACAACCTAGTAAACTATGTTTATTTTAGGAACACAACAGTTTTGACCATAGGCAACAGGGAATTTAGTGAGACATCTGCTGCTTCTTATGATCAATCAGCGATTTAAATCTGGGGAATTGTTTTGGACAAAGCAACTCTCATGTCATCCTCTGCATTCAACTTATTCCTTTCCTTGGCTTTAATCGTCAAAAGTGTGGAGAATCCTGCTTCACAGAGATAGGTTGTGGAAAATGGAAGGAGAGTCAGTACTGCCCTTTTGGCTAGTTGTGGGTAGGAATCTAGCTGGGCGCACCAAAATTCAATCAAGGTATTGCAACTGAAGACACTCCTCGGTACTTCTCTGGTTCTCAAATCAATCAGGTCATCTTTAGCAAAGTCACTGTCATCAATGTTGTCCAAGTCACAGAGAAAAGGGTTGCGAATCCAAAGGTCCTTTCTAACAATTTCTTGACAGGTATCCATCAAAGGACTTTTGCAATGTTGAAAGGTGCTCTGAAATTTCCCCTTTGATTTTGTCAGGCAGTGATCCCTCAGTGCTTCCTTGTGACCAGATTTTACAACTTCATCCAAGAGTGGAAAGTTGGCCAAGTTGGACTTTTTTAGTCGTCGTTGGAATAGTGGAGCTTTGTTAAGGAAGGCTTGCAATCTCTCAGTAGCATCCATTACAGTCACAGCAGGTCCTTGGAGAGATATGTTCAACTCATTCAAGATGTTGAAGATGTCAGCCAGGCATGTCAAGTAATGAATGAAATTTGGACATTCAAACTTGTCAGCAAGGTCACTCTCTTTTTCTCGCAAGAAAATGGCAAGCTCCACTCTCAGTTCTACTAACCGAGAAAGTATCCGTCCCCTGGACAACCAACGCACCTCAGTGTGGTAGAGCAAAACTTCATGCTCAGAGACCACCTCCTGACAGAAGAACTTGAAGAGGCAGTGGTTCAAGGCATGTGAGCTGATAAAATTTACAACTTGGACTGCAGTAGAAAGAACTGACTTCAAGGTTGGAGGTAGAGTTTTGCATGCAGGGCCTGACGATGAAGGATACAGTGTGTAGTGACAATATCTGGAACGTCTTTCTTTACCAGTGTTGAAAATCCTGACTTATTACCGAGCATGGAGGGAGCACCACCCGTGCAAATTGAAGAAATTTTTGAAGTCCAGTCAAACTGGTTTTCAGTGAAGAATGCCACGACTAGCTGCAGCACATCAGCAGCTTTGGTAGTAGCTAGGAGTGGCTTACAAAAGAGAAATTCCTCCTTCAGCAATCCACTGAGAACATATCTCAGAAATACAAGAATCTGACTGCATTGTCCTACATCAGTGGATTCATCCAACTGCATGCTAAATGGAAAAGGACTGCTTCTCATCTCGCACAAGACTTGATCCAGAATGTCTGCAGCCATGTGACTAATCCTGGAATGAATAGTGTCATTGGACAAAGGAACTTTCTCAACCTGCTTCAGTTCCACCATCTCCAGAGCACAAGGCTTCACCAAAGTTCTCGAATGGTGTGGGGCTTCTTGTTCATTGCAATAAGATATGCAACCTTGCATGATGCCCCCTGTGCAAGTTTATGTTACAAAGAAAATCCAAGCTTGGGCAAGGTACCTGAGGTCAAGAAGCGACCCCTCTTCTGCTTGAAGACCTCAACACTGTCCTTGGAATTGGATGGATGGACTTTCTCAAAGTGCTCTCGGAGTCTAACAGGCTTCATGTTGTCCTTGCACAGGATTTTTCCACAGAGGAAGCACTGAGGCTTTTAAGTTCCATCTCTCTCTTTTTTTAATTATTATTTATTAACGATTTTGAGGGGGTGATGACAATCGGAAAGTCGTACCAGTCACAGGCAAATTTTTAACTGTCGAAGTTGATGATATTAATGACCGGAATTGGATGCTCAACTCAAGATTTTAGGTTTCAATGACGAATAATGGCTTACAATTAACGTTTTTAAGACCTTTGCAGCGTACCTAGCAATAAAAGTGAAGAAAAAAAATCCCAATGTTTATATCCTCTCAAAACAGCTAGAGTTAGAGGGTCACCGGAAAACATATATCTGACGTATTTGATGACAAAATTTAATTATTTTTTAGAAAAATGTGACTTAAAACACGAAATTCCTATGAACATGTAGAGCGAACCGTTCATTTTGCGAAAAAGTTTTTCCGTCAATTTTCAGTAAAATTTTCGACATGCGCAGAACGATGCGCGAAGGTTGTATATGGCCGCCCTTTAACGCGGCATGCCTTGCTTATGGTTTACATTTTGAGATTATCAGTTTTTCTTTCTTTTTTTTTCCTTCTTCTTTTTTTTCTTCCTCTTTTTCTTTTTTTTTCCTCTGAATGGTTCATGCATGCACCACTGGTTAGGAACCCCTACTCTAGACAGTGGAGCATACTATGACCCTTCATATGGTATACAGAGGGCTAAAATATACCAGGCTTTATATGTGGCTAATGACAATTTTATCAGCCCATGGCCGTGGTTATTTCTTGTCAAATTAACACGACGTAATACATATATTCATATATAAAAATATATCTTTATAGTAACATTGTTTTGGTCTTTGTTTGCTACGATTTGTAACAAGTAACTTTTTAATACGACTGTTACGATTTTGTGATTAGACCGCAAGTATGTTCAGATTAGAAATGGGAATGCCTCACTAAGTGTGAACATTTTGAATACTTTGTACTTTTTCTCTAGGAGCCGTCCATAAAGTACGTCACGCTCCAGAGGGGGGATGTAAGAAAGTGTGACAGTTTGTGAAAGGGGGGAAGGGGGTCCGGTCATGTGTGACGTCACGGTGTTTTATATTAAATTTTATTAATTTTTTTAATAAAAAAGAAATTTTTGTTCGAAAGTGTGACATACTTTAGGGGGGAGGGGGTCAAAGATGTGTGACAGTTTTGACATGGGGGTGGGGTGGGGGTTAAAAATTGTCAAAAATAGCGTGGCATACTTTATGGACGACCCCCTTCTAGCGTATGATTGGCTAGTTATCCCTGACTCTGGGGTAAGAAGATGAAAGTAAGCCAGCGATAGACTAGATACCATTGTGTTGACACATATTCGCATTAATTCTGTGTTACATGCCAAACAACGAGGCTGATTATGACGATTAGAGAAGAAAACAACAACATCTATAACAGGGGTCAACAACAACCTCTATAACAGGGGTCAACAACAACATCTATAACAGGGGTCAACAACAACCTCTATAACAGGGGTCAACAACAACCTCTATAACAGGGGTCAACAACAACCTCTATAACAGGGGTCAACAACAACATCTATAACAGGGGTCAACAACAACCTCTATAACAGGGGTCAACAACAACCTCTATAACAGGGGTCAACAAAAACCTCTATAACAGGGGTCAACAACAACATCTATAACAGGGGTCAACAACAGCCTCTATAACAAGGGTCAACAACAGCCTCTATAACAGGGGTCAACAACGGCCTCTATAACAGGGGTCAACAACAGCCTCTATAAAAAGGGTCAACAACAGCCTCTATAACAGGGGTCAACAACAACATCTATAACCGGGGTCAACAACAACCTCTGTAACAGGAGTCAACAAGACCTCTATAACAGGGGTCAACAACAACTTCTATAACAGGGGTCAACAACAACCTCTATAATATTGGTCAACAACTACATCTATACTCTATAATCTCTACAGTTTAGTTAAAAACTAGTTGAAATGTAGGCTATAAGCCATTCAGTATACATGTACATGTATTGTAATCTGTGAACAATCAGCTCATTTTAAATGAAACAAGCCATGCAATGCACACATTATTAAAGGTACACACAGGCGTTTGTAATTTTGTATTTATTTAATAATAAAAAACTTAAACTGATTTTTCCTAAAACAGATGAATGGTGAACATATGGGAATCATAATGGGAATTTAGGGCGGAACGTTTTAGTTCTGGGTTTAGAGAGTAAAGCTAGTGAGGGTTACACAGCTGGTTGACAAAGGCGTGCATGCCATGTAAGTGTGTTTGTGTTAAGCAGAGGTTTTGTTTTGATCTAGGTAACAGGTTATAGCAATTATGGTGAGCCTATGGCACGCGTGCCACAGTCGGCACGAAGAGCCTCGTCAGCCGTCCGCGACTAAAATATTGCTTCCTTAATCAAACCAGCTAAGCAAAACCCCCATTTTCGGGTTTAATTGGAGTGTTGGCACTTTGCTATAAATAAGAGGGTTTTGGTTGAATTTTGGGCAAGGGACCCCAAAAAAGGTTCGCCATCACTGGGTTATATGATTATCTTAACAAACTTCGTAGAAGTAACTGGGGGTTAAATTATTCTATTTAAATAATAAAGTGATTATTTTTGAAGATTCCAGTAAGTACATAAACACCCCACACACACACACACACACACACGAGAGTGCTGACAAAGTAGTGAAGATGTTTACCTCAACAAAGTACAAGGGTATCACAGTGCTCTAATGTAAACAGTAGCACTTGGGTAGTACTGAGATGTACATTAACACTGTCGCTAACGATGTTATACAAAACTTGGACGAGATTCATAATGTTAAAAGTAAATCTCAGAAAACAAAACAAAAATATTTGAATCTCTCGGTTCAAGTCTACATTTCAAACGATCATCAACACACCATGTTTAACTAAAGAAGACACAACAAAAACAATAATTCTGCAGAACACTAGCAGACACACACACACATACTCAGAACTCTGCAACACTCGAGCACACACACACACATACACACTCAGATTTATGCAGCAGACGACTGCCTAAAGGTTGCCACTTTTCTTCTTCTAATAATATATCTCATAACATAAAAGTCTTAAATATTAAAGTCTGCTTGAACGAAGAGGTGGATCACAATGTCAGAAAAACCAATACAAATTCAATAAGGTCATGAAATGGTCAGACCTAAAATGTCATCCTGCTCACCCCACCCGGGACCACACAAACACAATTTTATCTTCTCTCTGAATTAACGTGGTTCCGCCCTTGACTTTGCCCGCCCCTCCCTAACATGACGCCATGTTGTTGTACTCACCTCTGATGTCCTGCTCGCCCCCCGCTCCGCCCTTGAATTTGCCCGCCCCTCCCTAACATCACGCCATGTTGTTGTACTCACCTCTGATGTCCTGCTCGCCCCCCGCTCCGCCCTTGGTGACACCGACCTCGGTCTACGTCCATCGCTGTGGTCAGTCACAATGCAGGCGAACACCGGCGGTGAGGTCATCTGGGGGTTCATGGCCACTGGCACCACCTGGGAGGCCAGCATCTGGACCACCCCGCCCCTCTGGGCTTGCTTCTGACTGGACATCGTCCACTTGACCGTGTGACAGTAATGCTCTACTCAATGACGTCACGACCAGTTCAATGTCAATATTTACTCCTGGTTCCGGCCTAATCGCATGACGTCACAGATTTTTCCGAACAATTAATCCAAATTAGAACAAAAACTTCCATGTGTTAATCCCGTGTGTGAAATAGTCGTGATTTATTCGAACAAATAACACGTTAACACTCTATTTTTAACAGAGACGCACGCAAGTTATTAGAAGTATAATGTAAAATAAAATAACTTTTTTTAATAATGAAAAAGGTCTTTTTATATTGCAAAACTGCTATTAAAACATTTAAATAAATGGTTTAGGCGTTTTACTGTAGTTATTCTAATTAATTAAGTGCGAAATATGGCACTGAAGTGAACGTTCACAACTGAACATCTATCGAATATTCACCACGTGAAGATATTACGGTAAACAATCTTATAACTAGAACCCCTCATCCACTCATCTCACTGTCCTGTGATTATTCACATCTCAGTAAACAATCAGAAATGTACTTTAAAACCCAATGACGTAATCCTCGCTATAATTACTCCCCAAACACGTCAGTCGCATATCCTCGAATCTGAAAACGGCTTAACACACAACACAACGCAAGCGTGGAAAATGCTGTAATGGTAACAATGAAAGGCGAGACCGCGAAACAAATGGACCAGCCATATAGCTCCACTTGGATGAGAAACTCGTGTCTTGTCAAACTGAATGTGTCACAAAGGAACTTGGCATACATGGAATTCACAGTCCCGTCGAGCCAGGTCAACAAACGTAGGGACGGGGTGGGCAGGTGGGGTTCATAAGGTGGGGTTCATAAGGTTGAATGTGACAGCAGGTCCGACACAAAAGGTTCCCAAAGTAAGTCTTCTTCTTCTTCTTCGTTCTCAATTTGAGTATTGCGTGCCGACGAGTTTTGCGCCAATTGGCCCGTGGTCTCCGACTTCAGCCTGCTGTTTTTTTCTGGATGTGCTTCCATAGCCTTTGGTCAGCCAAGACCATCTGCAAGGCAGCAGTTGATTTTGGCAAGTGATGCAGCGTTCACATGCCACGGCTATAAGGGTTCCACGCATTACCCAGCCGCCTTTTATTTTCCCTAACTATGCGTTAGGTACCCACTCGAAGCTGGGTGGACTCGGGAACGCCCTAGGCCCCGGGAACAAATCCATGGCTTCCCATGGATTCGAACCCGCGACCATCGGTACGCCAGTCGAGCGCGCTGCCACTCGACCACCGTATCCCCCCCAAAGTAAGTGATTGACAACACGTACGACCACGCCATGCTAGACACCAAGTTATTGAGTGGAAACTACATCATTGGAATTAAACACCATTGAGTGGCGCCATTACTTTAAAGTTCAAGGAAAGATTACTCTATTCCATTTCCGATCTTAAATGTCTTTTAAAAAAAGATAACAAAAATATACATAGGTTTAGTTTAGACCATCTCACCATCACTATTCTCACATTCGCCATTTCCTCAATTTTAGACATTCTCAATAACTATTGTCCATTCGGGAATATTATTGTAGATGCCGCAAACAGGACAGGGACATTGTAACAGACAGGGACAATGTAAAAAGCTGTCCTCAAATTTTGCTTGAAATGCTTGACTCTATTGTCCACCATGATGTCTCGTTTACACGTCAACCTGGTTTCTCCTGTCTCACCTGTCTACGGTCTCACCTGTCTTCTGTCTATCCTGTCTCACTTGTCTTACCTGTCTCCTGTCTCACATGTCTCCTGTCTCACCTGTCTCCTGTCTTACCAGTCTCCTGGTCTCACCTGTGTTCTGGTCATTTCCCGCCCCCCCCCAAATCCCCCACAACTTTACCAGAATTTCCGAAGATGCTTACAACGATCTCTTACTCCTAAACCTAATCTCAAATCTACTTCGTATCTTAACTCTAGAACAATTGCTACAGCCACAGAATGAAGACCTGGTGTTCAACACCCAGCCTAACGTTGATGACAACCTACCACAAGAGATGGCGGTGATCGGCTTTGAACCCGAGTCGATGATGTTACTCCTGAATGATTGGGTGCGAAGTCCTATGTTGTCAAGTACACCTTTCATTAACCTCGTTATGAATCATGTGTGTAACTGTTCAAGCTAAGTTTAAAATCCCACATTGGACAGAGGCACGTTTGACACAGTAGTGGGCCAAAGTATTAACAGTTTACAAGAATGTGTCAGCATGTGAATGGATCTTTTTACGGTCTTTCTCGTCTTTATGGCTAGTGTTTTCTGGACATATATTTATATTATATTAGGGATGGTACCGATTAAATTTTTTGTTCGATTAATCGGGAAAAAATTTAATCGATTACGCGATTTATTTCGATTACTTATATTTGTAGAACGCATAAATAGATCCCGTTAAGTCGCACTGCATTATTTCGAGAAATCGGTTAAGTCGCGGTAATTCCAAGGCTCCCAAATTTAGTGACGTAACACATCAAATTCGTTCTGCTATGCAAGAAATAACAAAGAAAAACATTTTTGTTTACGTATGCACGTCTAAATAAATAATAATAACACAAGGGGAAGGTATTTAGTAAAAAAAAATTATTAGTAAATTGGAGAAAAACAAATGTACAAATATTTTCTTAAATTTTAATCAAATTTTAATCGATCAAATTAATTTTAACCAATTAAAATTTTAAGCGATTTATTAAATAACTAATCGTTAATTTCCGCAGCCCTAATATATATATATATATATATACATACTAGGTTGCGCTGGGGCGCATTTCACTGAACTGTACACAAAGTATTTTATAATAGGGGTTGTAGGGCGCGTACGGCGCTCATTGCAGCTGTAGGGCGCCTACAGCGCCTACTTTTTTTGTCAAAAGCCTAAGTAACTTGTCCTTGGTTGATAAATATGAAATATTAAAATTACTGATATGTACACAAAGTATTTTATAATTATAAATCCTCAAATCCTATTTTTACTTCTTTCCCTTTTCCAAAATTAAAATATAAGCTAAAACAATGACGTCATACAATATTTTTTTTACAGGCGTCTTTAATTTATAATTATTTTGCACACCTTTTTGCGCACCTTCCGATGCACGCCTTGTATTAAAATATAAGCTCCAAAAATGACGTCATAGAGTTACACATCCTTCCAATGAGTGACTTGGGCTATTATATTATTTATATACTAGCAGACCCGTCGTGCGTTGCAACAATCACAGTAAATAAAACAACCCCATAAAAACAAAGTTTTTGACTATAAATACCTTATATATGAGATATAACTAAAAGTATTGATTATGTTTCAACGCGACAAAAGTCTATAAACGTCTACACACGTTCTAATTACATCAACAGAACAACTTTCATTTGCACACTTTCTGACCAAATACGTGACCTCAAAACACAAGAGATCATGACAGACAAGATTTCGAAGTTAATATATGAGACATAACTAAAGGGCGGGGGGGGGGTGGAACACGCAAAATGTAAACAAAAGCACACCGGTAAGCTTGTTCACCCGGCGAAAGTAGGTCAGTGAAGCTTTAATCGAACCGAAATTATCTCCCCTGCCGCTAAATATAGGTGTTAGGTTAGCAGACGACAAATAAAAATTCTAAAAATATTGATTTATATAGATAAACTAAAAATGCATTAATTTAATTACGGTACGTTCGATCGATCTGAAATTTTGATTCGATGCATTGTTAGGTGAGACGGGCCCGTGTGCCAAATTTCAGCTCGATGGCTTCACTGGAAGTGGGTCATTTTCGACTTTTGTTTTTCTGACGAACGAACGAACGAACGATGAGACGGCGGTGAAGTTAATATAACGGATTTAATAAACAACCCCGTAAAAACAAAGTTTTTGACTATAAATCCCTTATATTTGAGACATAACTAATATATTTTATATAGATAAACTATAAAAATAAATGCATTAATTTAATTACGGTGAAAAGTGTCAAACATTTACAGACTGAAACCGAAATTATCTCCCCTGCCGCTACATATAGTTTATAATAATTTATATTGATAACCTAAAAATGCATTAATTTAATTACGGCACGTTCGATCGATCTGAAATTTTGATACGATGCATTGTTAGGTGAGACGGGTCCCTGTGCCAAATTTCAGCTCGATGGCTTCACTGGAAGTGGGTCATTTGCGACTTTTGTTTTTCTGACAAACGAACGAACGAACGACCGATGAGACGCCGGTGAAGTTAATATAAGGGATTTAAAAAGAATACATATAGATAAAAAAGGAATTACATTAAGGGTCACCGGGCCAATCAGTTTAACATGTGAAATTCGAAAATCTGTTCATTTCAATCAATTTCATAACAAAAATATAAATACGAGCAACCAAGCCCGTCCAAGGACATTCCGCCACCGTTCGGTGGCATGTTGTAACTCCCCTTCAACAGCCGTCTCGACCAGCATACATGCGCATCACGTCAAAAATACTATTCATTATAGTTAAAGTAAATAACTCGTAAAAACAGAGCTTTTGACTATAAATGCCAACGCGCATAACTCAAAATAAAGTCTTGGAAGAAATAATGCACCAAAAATAACTCGTTTTGAATGTCCGCGTAAACTTGATGTGATTTGCTGTAGGAGTCATGTGTGTTTGAGAGACCAATCGCTATAGATGACGGGACAGAACTTAGCCTTTTATTATATAGGATAGTGTGGAGGGTGTTTAATGTTAATCTCGAAACCAAAATGATTATGATTTTTAAGTCTATATATTAAAAAAAAGCAGAGTGATGTCCCTCAGGGTTACGGCAGGATAATTGAGGGTAAATATATATATGACTAGAATTTTATCACCCGTCAAAAATGACGGAAGTTTTCAAAATAAATACACATCAGATTAAAAAATAGCGTATCACAGAACTTTCATTTATTTTTAAATCCTTTATATTAACTCGTGGTGTCTGCGGCCGACCTTGCTTGCTTGTCGCCAAAACTTTTGATCGATTTTTAACCCACTTGCTCGCAAGATAGCGAGCTGAAATTTTGCAGGCAGTTTCGTACCGATGATAAAAACAATGTATCAAAAATTTCAGATCGATCGCATGTACCGTAATTAAATTATTGATTTTTTAGATTATTTTATTTATTCCTATGTATCATGCTATTTTTTGAGATAGAGCGTCGCGGTGCGTATTATATTGAACAACCTTTCTGTCGCGCAATAAGAGTGCGTATTTTATTGACAGCTCTTTTTATAAACATATTCCTGATCGGTGCGCATTATATTAAACATGTTTTACGACACAACTGCAATTTTGTATTTCTGGATGGTCTGGCGCTGCGTATTATAATGAACATTCTTTTAATTACTTCTCGTACATAAAGGATTTATAGTCAAAAACTTGGTTTTTTACGGGTTTTTCTTATTATTTGATTAATTTTTTATCATATTTAACAATTTGATGCGGAACGTTCGAAAAGAGTTATATTTGGTGCAGTAATTTTTGGTGCGCACTATTGAAAAAATCAGCATTACATTCATGGCAGCATTATATTCCCACGGGAATTATGTATGTTGATGATATATAAATTTATTTATTTAAAAGATATAGTCTTGTCTAAGCTTGAAGCATTTGCATCTTTAAGCTTGTTCTTTCATTTAAATATAATTATTTAAAGTGATAGCTGACAACATTATGTTTTTCCTCTAAATTTAAAACTGCACCCCCCCACACACACACCCCCACATACACACACCCTCCCCACACACACACCCTCCCCACACACACACTGCCCCAGTGTGTTTCTATAATATTACTAAAACACACAACACCTCCTAACAACTCATTGGTGCAGCTAAAGCTTGTGTCATTGTTGGTAGATCACAATCTGGCAAACAGGTCGTCCATATTGTATGTTGACAGTTTAATTTAGTCCCATATTGACTACATTACATGGCCCGACGTTTACAAAAAAGACCCAAACAATGAAATCGATATTTACATGATTGTTGTTTATTTTGCAGTACAAAATTAGCAATGGATGATTTTAACGATACCCAGCTTTGTATATCTTTGTTAAGAAAAGTAAATCATATCTCTAGGTAAGTTTTGAAATGCATTCAACAGAAAGAAATTGGAATTAATGTACTAGGCAAACCGCATTTTACTAGATAACAAAACTAGATTGACTTTTGAGTTGACACATGAGAAACTGAAGAAAAAAACAACGGTAAAATCGCTCGGTCAAAGTTTGAAGTCAATCAACCACCCACTGACAGCAACTATCAAAGTACCAACAATAATGGGAAAAGTTTGTATGGATTAATACACGGTTAATATGTTACATAGAGATAAATAAAGATAATCTAAAAAATTATTAATTTAATTACGTTATATTCGATTTATCTGAAATTTTGAAAATTCATATTTATCATCGGCATGAAACTGCCTGCAAAATTTCAGCTCACTAGCTTACGAGGAAGTGGGTTAAAAATCGATCCTAAGTTTTTTCGACAAGCAAGGGCTCAGACACCACAAGTTAATATAAAGGATTTTTAAAAAAACCTTCACTTAAATCAGTAAGAAAAGAGACAAGTCGAAACTTGCTTTTTCATCATTGACAAATCCCCATGTTGGGGCACCATTGGTGAACTATGAAAGGAATCACATTCAAATTTTACCCCTGCACCAGAAGTCGTCGTATCTTACACGCGACTGGAGGGATTTTTTTATTTTATTTTAAAAATTCGTTTCCAACTTATTCAGAACTCCAAACGCCATTAAAAAGAAACCTACAAATATGGACCGTGACATTTTGACCTCAAGGCTCTACCACACTTCTTGGTGACAGTTCAAACAACGGCACCTTAAATAACCGAGAGAAATGTTCCTGAATGCTTGCCATTGACATTCAAATATGGTAGCTTGTGTCGAGTTGTTAAACTAAGTAACAGAGATCGTGTTTCAGATTCTATTTGATAACAGAATAACTTGGTGCAGTTATGGAATGACTTAGTGCAGTAATGTAATGACTTAGTGCAGCTATGTAATGATTTAGTGCAGCTATGTAATGACTTGGTGCAGTTGTGTAATGACTTGGTGCAGTTATGTAATGACTTGGTGCAGCTATGTAATGACTTAGTGCAGTTATGTAATGACTTGGTGCAGTTATGTAATGACTTAGTGCAGCTTTGTAATGACTTGGTGCAGCTATGTAATGACTTGGTGCAGCTATGTAATGACTTGGTGCAGTTATGTAATGACTTAGTGCAGCTATGAAATGACTTAGTGCAGCTATGTAATGACTTGGTGCAGCTATGTAATGACTTGGTGCAGCTATGTAATGACTTGGTGCAGTTATGTAATGACTTGGTGCAGTTATGTAATGACTTGGTGCAGCTATGTAATGACTTAGTGCAGTAATGTAATGACTTAGTGCAGCTATGTAATGACTTCGTGCAGCTATGTAATGACTTAGTGCAGCTATGTAATGACTTGGTGCAGTTATGTAATGACTTGGTGCAGCTATGTAATGACTTGGTGCAGATATGTAATGACTTGGTGCAGTTATGTAATGACTTAGTGCAGCATTTGTAATGACTTGGTGCAGCTATGTAATGACTTAGTGAGACTTAGTGCATCTATGTAATGACTTAGTGCAGCTATGTAATGACTTGGTGCAGTTATGTAATGACTTGGTGCAGTTATGTAATGACTTGGTGCAGCTATGTAATGACTTGGTGCAGCTATGTAATGACTTGGTGCAGCTATGTAATGACTTGGTGCAGTTATGTAATGACTTAGTGCATCTATGTAATGACTTGGTGCAGTTATATAATGACTTGGTGCAGCTATGTAATGACTTGGTGCAGCTATGTAAACGCGTTTTGTTAAAACTCTCGTCTGTTTCAACTCCCAGTTATTCTTAGCTTGCACTGCTGCCCAATTCGACTACGGCCGGTATTTGACTGGTCGCGGTTGGGCGGAGCTATGCCGCTGTTTCAGGTCGGAAACTGATGTGTTTGTCAATCAACGGTGTGACACGTGGACATTAGGACAAACAAAGGCAACGACTTTTCACGGCTAGTTACACAGGAATAGATGGCATTGTTATGATGTCATAGCTGTGTCGTTTAACCCGAGCCATTGTGACCCAACGATAACTCGAACACAGGGTCAAGTGGTGACCTCTTGTTCTTTATAACACGTTTGTCCTGATTTTGAAGGAAATAAAAGAATGCCTACAGCTCCCCTCCCCTCTTCTAGTGTGTAGCCGATCAGTTGATGGAAATACAATGAAGTCCCTATGAGGTCTGGTCCGGATGACAACCTTACGAGACGACACTTAACAACATGCACTGACGGACCTGATGAAACTATAGGTTACACAGACTGACCACTTATACACTGCCGTGTATGATTGAGAACCTGCTGGACCTGGTCGAGTATATCCGTCGATAGGTGAACGCATGAGTCTCCTGGTTTTATACCAACACACCAAACACATCAACAGTTGACAACATTAATTGAACACGTCCCAACAATAACACTTCCACTAATAATCCCACTCGAGGAGAATGCGAGTTGTCAACTGCTGTTCCAGAAGCCAATCACCACGAGATAAGATAGGTCACGTGATCGGGGATGGAATCTCCACTCATCGCTGGGTAGTACCTTTTGAAAGCTGTCCTGAAAATAGAGTCATGCCCCGAGAGAACACTGACCCGATGTGCCAAAAGGACGTCCGTAGTGAGAAGCGGCCAGTGCTGTAATATCTCAATAATTAAACGCGTAGTGTAAAAAAGTGGTCTCCCTTGAGGGAGATACGGGAAAGGTTTATCGCGAGGTCACCGCCTCGTGAACGGAAGTGTTCACCGTGTCTAGTGGATAAACCAAGGTTTGGGGACTTGTCAGAGGCGTATACATCAATATTAAAACAAAATCTAATAGTAAGTAAAATGCCGACAATGAAAGGAGGAAAAGTACATGTGTAATAGAATTAAAAATAGAATTGAATGTATTAATAGACTACTATGGTCTATAGCAGTGATGTCGCACTTATGGCAGGCGTGCCACAGTCGGCACGCAAAGCCTCATCAGCCGGCACGCGACAAAAATATTACTTCTTAATCGAACCATGTAAGCACAACCCCCATTTTCGGGTTTCATTGGAGTGTTGGCACTTTGCTATAAATAAGTGGGTTTCATTGGATTGGTGGCACTTTGCTATAAATAAGTGGGTCTCATTGGATTGGTGGCACTTTGCTATAAATAAGTGGGTTTCATTGGATTGGTGGCACTTTGCTATAAATAAGTGGGTCTCATTGGATTGGTGGCACTTTGCTATAAATAAGTGGGTTTCATTGGATTGGTGGCACTTTGCTATAAATAAGTGGGTCTCATTGGATTGGTGGCACTTTGCTATAAATAAGTGGGTCTCATTGGATTGGTGGCACTTTGCTATAAATAAGTGGGTCTCATTGGATTGGTGGCACTTTGCTATAAATAAGTGGGTCTCATTGGATTGGTGGCACTTTGCTATAAATAAGTGGGTTTTGGTTGAATTTTGGACACGCGGCACCAAAAAGGTTCGCCACCACTGGTCTATAGTCTAAGTCTATATTGTAAGTCTGTAGTCTAAGTCTTTAGACTAAGTCTATCATATTATTTAGTCACTTGATTCATGTGACGAAGTCGTCGGTCTTTTATGAAAGAAACGTTCGTCTCTGTCAGCTGTCAACTTGTAGGTCATTGAATGAACATCTTGATAAACAATGGTCAGCTGTCAACTTGTTGGTCATTGAATGAACATCTTGATAAACAATGGTCAGCTGTCAACTTGGAGATCATTGAATGAACATCTTGATAAACAATGGTCAGCTGTCAACTTGTAGGTCATTGAATGAACATCTTGATAAACAATGGTCAGCTGTCAACTTGGAGGTCATTGAATGAACATCTTGATAAACAATGGTCAGCTGTCAACTTGTAGGTCATTGAATGAACATCTTGATAAACAATGGTCAGCTGTCAACTTGTAGGTCATTGAATGAACATCTTGATAAACAATGGTCAGCTGTCAACTTGGAGATCATTGAATGAACATCTTGATAAACAATGGTCAGCTGTCAACTTGTAGGTCATTGAATGAACATCTTGATAACAATGGTCAGCTGTCAACTTGGAGGTCATTGAATGAACATCTTGATAAACAATGGTCAGCTATCAACTTGTAGGTCATTGAATGAACATCGTGATAAACAATGGTCAGCTGTCAACTTGTTGGTCATTGAATGAACATCTTGATAAACAATGGTCAGCTGTCAACTTGTAGGTCATTGAATGAACATCTTGATAAACAATGGTCAGCTGTCAACTTGTAGGTCATTGAATGAACATCTTGATAAACAATAGTCAGCTGTCAACTTGTTGGTCATTGAATGAACATCTTGATAAACAATGGTCAGCTGTCAATTTGTTGGTCATTGAATGAACATCTTGATAAACAATGGTCAGCTGTCAACTTGTTGGTCATTGAATGAACATCTTGATAAACAATGGTCAGCTGTCAACTTGTTGGTCATTGAATGAACATCTTGATAAAACAAGAAACACAATTAATAGGTTTAATAGATGAACTATCAAAAGGCTTGGACAAAAATGATCAAATAGATACAATATTACTAGACTTCTCAAAAGCATTTGACAAAGTTCACCACCTTAGTTTACTTAAAAAACTTAACTACTTTGGAATCTCAGGTTCCTTACATCACTGGATCCAAGACTTCCTTTTGGGCAGGGAGCAAACTGTAATAATTAATGGATCTAAATCTGCACCAATAAAGGTTAACTCAGGAGTTCCACAAGGAACTGTGCTAGGTCCCTTACTCTTTTTAATTTATATAAATGATTTACCCAAAAACATCTCAACAGGTACAAAAGTTAGGTTACTTGCTGATGATTGTATAATCTATAGAACAATTAAATCAGAACAAGATAGCAAAATTTTACAAAAAGACTTAGATGAATTGATAAAATGGGAAACTAACTGGAGTATGTCTTTCCACCCAGAAAAGTGTCAACTATTAAGAGTAACAAAGAAAAAGAAACAAATAAATTCAAAATATTACATTCATGGAAAAGAACTGACCCAAACTAAAGATGCAAAATACTTAGGAGTCTTAATAAATGAGAAACTATCATGGAATCCCCATGTCAATGAAGTTATTAAAAAATCAAACAAAACCTTAGGCTTTATAAAAAGGACCTTTAACAAATGTAATAGAGATATAAAACTAAAATGCTACCTCACTTTGGTGAGACCTGTACTAGAATATGCATCTTCTGTATGGGACCCATCCACCAAAGAAAACATTGATAAACTAGAACAAATTCAAAAAAGAGCTGCCAGATTCATTACTGGAGAATATTCGAAACTGACAAGAATAACACCATTAGTTAAATCATTAAACCTTGAAACACTAGAGGATAGAAGAACCAAGAGCAAAGTAGTAATCATACATAAAGCAATTAATTCTAATTTAGAAATACAACACAAAGATAACTTAATACAACCCTCAGATAGACATAAGGATAAAAACACCTTTCTTATTCCGTATGCAAGAACAAACACATACAAGTTTTCCTTCTTCCCGTCCGGAATTCGGGCGTGGAATGGGTTGCCTGAAGAATCCAGGAAAACCAACACTTTATCAACATTTAAATCTCTAATAAAAATACAGGACTAAACACAAACCATAGATAAGCGTAGGACGCAATAATCTTCTGTATAGAAGGAGCGTCTGTAAACAGATAAGATAAGATAAACAATTGATAGCTGGGAAATAAATAAATAAATGCAAACTATTTCAACAGTGTTACTCATTATTCCAAACTACAGAATACAGGCATTATATAAAAAGAAACACAAACACAAACTGCAACCTGACATTGGTCAGACATATAGGACTACTATAATATGCTTCTTTTGTATGGAATATGGGATCCATCTACCAAAGAAAATATAAATAAGCTTGAGCAAATTCAAAAAATAGCTGCCAGATTCAAAGACTAGAGAATATTCAAATTGACAAAGTTTGTCTCCCCTAACAGTCCATTTCCGATTCTCGCTTTCCGTTTCCCTCTGGACTATTGCCAAGACCCTCCCTCTGATCCGCCGCTGGGACCGATACGACTAGAGGGACAGCTTTTAAACGTAGTGTCGCTAGAAATTTCTTTTCGCTACGCCCAGTTCAGTCTAAGTGAGACCGGAGGTAATCACCTGGGAATACGTCTGTCATCCCTGATCTCTTGGTTGTAACAACTTCCTGGAGAAAGTGAGTGGTAACAGTGACATGCGGGCCAGAATTGTGTGTAGTATACACGCGGGCCAAACACGTGTGTTGTATATATGTGGGTCAGGCATGTGTGTTGTATACACGTGGGCCAAACACGTGTGTTGTATACACGTGGGCCAAATACGTGTGTAGTATACATACAGGCCAAACACGGGTGTTGTATACACGCGGGCCAAATACGTGTGTTGTATACATACAGGCCAAAGACGTGTGTTGTATACATACAGGCCAAACACGTGTGTTGTATACATACATGCCAAACACGTGTGTTGTATACATACATGCCAAACACGTGTGTTGTATACATACAGGCCAAACACGTGTGTTGTATACATACAGGCCAAACACGTGTGTTGTATACATACAGGCCAAACACGTGTGTTGTATACATACAGGCCAAACACGTGTGTTGTATACATACAGGCCAAACACGTGTGTTGTATACATACAGGCCAAAGACGTGTGTTGTATACATACAGGCCAAACATGTGTGTTGTATATATGTGGGCCAGACTTGTGTGTTGTATATATGTGGGCCAGACTTGTGTGTTGTATATATGTGGGCCAGACTTGTGTGTTGTAACTACGGACTGAGATGTATAAAGAAAGTAGACGAGACCGAACTGTTCAGTTGTGATCAAGAGTTTTGAGTAACACTAGAGACCAAACAACTTTTTGATAAAGCCGTGTAACATATCTATTGGACAGCTAGTATTTTCATTGGTATAGGAGTCACGATAGTTTTTTTGATATAGGAGTCACGATAGCTTTTATTGATATAGGAGTCACGATAGTTCTTTTGATATAGGAGTCACGATAGTTCTTTTGATATAGGAGTCACGATAGCTTTTTTTAGGAATCACGATATAGGAGTCACGATAGGAGCACGAGTCACGATATAGGAATCACGATAGGAGCACGAGTCACGATATAGGAGTCACGATAGGAGCACGAGTCACGATATAGGAGTCACGAGTCACGATAGGAGTCACGATATAGGAGTCACGATAGGAGCACGAGTCACGATATAGGAGTCACGAGTCACGATAGGAGTCACGAGTCACGATATAGGAGTCACGATAGGAGCACGAGTCACGATATAGGAGTCACGAGTCACGATATAGGAGTCACGATAGGAGTCACGAGTCACGATATAGGAGTCACGAGTCACGATATAGGAGTCACGAGTCACGATAGGAGTCACGAGTCACGATAGGAGTCACGAGTCACGATAGGAGTCACGAGTCACGATAGGAGTCACGAGTCACGATAGGAGTCACGAGTCACGATAGGAGTCACGAGTCACGAGTCACGATAGGAGTCACGAGTCACGAGTCACGATATAGGAGTCACGATAGGAGTCAGGATAGGAGTCACGATAGCTTTTGTTGATCATTCAACTCTAACCAAAACTTCAATAATTAATTTCTCCACCAAAACAATTTTTGTGTGGACCTTAACAAAGAAATTTAATCTTTTAAAGATGTCGGCAAAAACTGGGAATACAACGTTCCATTATTTCATTCGCCGCGCATGTGAGATGGGCTCATTACTTTACAACATGGTTGTTATTTCCCCAAAGTTTGTTTGCTTCTCTTTTACATGATACTTGCTTCCCCTTCCTTTAATCCAGTGCTTCTCAAACTTTTTAGTATTGCGGACCGGCAGCACGCTCACATACACAACAAGAAACCAAATAGGACAACACATACTCAGAAGGTATTAACTTCTGCAATGTGCTTTGTATTGGGGATGAAAATTTCTTAATTCATCTCCAAAGGTTTGTGTTGTAGGAATAGATCACATAATTGCACCCTGACATACAGCTAATAAAACTTTAAACGAATCTGAACCAGAGGATTTTGAAAAAGAAAAGAAAAACACCCCATATTTCAACATATTATCTGTAAGGCAACTAATGTAGATGGACACAGATGGCTCCTTTGAACCAATGGCGCCGACATTATGGAGTGTAAGGCAACTAATGTAGATGGACACAGATGGCTCCTTTGAACCAATGGCGCCGACAATATGGAGTGTAAGGCAACTAATGTAGATGGACACAGATGGCTCCTTTGAACCAATGGCGCCGACATTATGGAGTTTTCTATTACGATCTTAGAGGAAATTCAACTATGGTAAAGAAAATGTTTAGAATCAGCGAAAGACATAATTTAATTCAAACACATTTAAAATCAGAGTGCAGTAAGCATTGTGGAATAGCATTACCTAGAAGTAACATCAGTCGACATTGATAGATAGATGGAGATCTTTACACCATCTATCAGATAAAGATCTTTACAGCATCTATCATATAAAGATCTTTACATCATCTATCAGGTAAAGATCTTTACAACACAGATCAGATCAAGATCTTTACAACATAGATCAGATCAAGATCTTTACAACATAGATCAGATAGAGATCTTTACAACATCTATCAGATAGAGATCTTTACAACATCTATCAGATAGAGATCTTTACAACATCTATCAGATAAAGATCTTTACAACATCTATCAGATAGAGATCTTTACAACATCTATCAGATAGAGATCTTTACAACATCTATCAGATACCAGGGACCGGTGAAATATTTTCCATGTACTGACGTGGTAGCGAAATATCCTTTCTTGGTAACTTCTGCGGACCGGCATCGGATGGCCCACGGACCGGCACCGATCCGCGGACCACCACTTTGAGAAGCACTGCTCTAATCTATCCTGTATTTTTGATATGTAATTGTGTCCATCTTTCTTTTATTCGTTTCTGTTTTTTTTAAATAAAAAAGTTTCTACTTATTTTTTTCCCCATATTTTAGTATATAATGTATAATGTAAATTCAGGAGAGACATGAAGGCAGCCAACATTGACATTCAAAACTGGGAAAACCTGGCAGAGGATAGGTCCACGTTGCGGGCTATAGTGAAAGAAGGATCACTAAGAGCAGAGGAGCAAACTAGGTCAGAAGCAGTTGAAAAATGAGCGACGAATAAGGCCAGCAACACTGGCCCACTGCATTCGTGTGTGTGACATGCAGAAGAGACTACCACTCAAGGATTGGTCTCATCAGCCACACCAAGAGCTGCAAATAATAAAGATAAATCTATCGTCTTTCTTAGACGGACAGATGCCATATACATACATACAAATTGAATGTAAATTCTTTTGTTTACTTATTTGTACCGATTAAGGCATTAGCTAGAACGTTTGACTATGTATTAATTGATAAATAAGGTTTTACTTTTTGTTTTAAAAGAACTATTCATTTGTGTACTGTGTATTCTAATAAAGCAAATATTTTCTTAATTCAGTCATGTAATTATTGCCGAACATCATATATGAAAGGTTCTAGTATTTAGTCTTTTATCCCATTTTTTCTTCATTAAATCCCAAACAGAATTCTTTCTCCAATTTTCCCCGTTTTGATCTAGTCACATCCACCGATCCTTTTTTTGATGACGTGCGCACCGAACCAATGCACACCAAAGGACATTTCGATAATCTTTTGATCACAAATGCATGCATATTTTATAGACAATTTATTATTAGAAACGGATCTCCCTTCATAAAATTCACAAGTTTTACAGTTTTTTATACCACTATTCAATTTTAAAAGTTTCTTTCCGAAGCATGCGACAAGTGACAACATGTGACAAGTGACAGTGCTTCTCGCGTAGAGAGTATCTTAAAGCTCTGTCACATTTTTAATCAGTGAAATATTATTTTCTTATTTTCTTTACATGTGTATAAAGTCATGTCATATGTTCTTACTTATATGCAACTTTAATCGCCGCACTCAATCGTATTTGGTATCAATGGGAAGGTGAATTTCTCATAACGTACAAACATAGGCTAAATCTTCCTGTTGCTACAAACCTTCCTGTTGCTATGAAAGTTAACGAACTATCAAACTGTGTTAACTTATACCATGGGCAACATCTTGTGTTTTTTAAAATCTATTTATAACTGATGGAGTAACGTCGTTTCTTTTCATCAGAGCTGGACGTTTAATAAGTGGAGAACTTAAGTTTGATCCGTTATCGGCTTATGAAATAGCTGGACCGTTCAGTGTGTGTTCTGCAATTATGTATGTATCCAATTTGGTGTCACCCCCTAGGATGGGTATCCCGCCAGGATGTGCATCCAGGATGGTATCACCTCTAGGATGGTAGAAAGTCAACCCTCGGATGGTACTACCCCTAGGATGGTGTCACCCTCGGAGGTATCTACCCCAGGTGTGTGTCACCACTCGTAGGATGGTGTCACCATCTAGGATGGTATTACCGTAGGGTATCAAGCCTCGGATGGAATATACCCCTAGATGGTGTCCACCCCGAATTCAGGTGTCACCCCCTATAATTGTGTAACCAGGCGCGGTCGCACCCCTCTCACACCAGCTACGCACATGTAATTCCAGACTGAGGGAAAGAGAATGCTTTACTGAGAACATTGTAAATTCACAATGACTTGGTCAGCGGTCCAGTTACTCAAATATGCCTTTGAATGATGGGAACAACCGTTATACGACAGATCAACATGACTTGGTCAGCGGTCAGTTACTCAAATATCGCTTTGAATGATGGGACACAGCCATGACGTCATTATGGACATCCATCTTTTGTGGACATTAAAATGGAGAAGCGAACCTTTGTTCAAAAACATAGAATTAAAAAATTATTTTTCTAATATTTTTTATTTCTTTTTAAGGTTTAAGGTTGAGTTGACATTTTAAAGTTAACATGCATCGTTCTATTCTATAGCTTTCTCCGTTTGCCCTTGGCTGCTTAAATTATTTCCCCTTGCTGGCGACTAAGGGAGCCAAAATCACAATGTGTGACCAGATGATTATATCAGTTGAGATGATACAAAGTCCGACATTGGTTATAAATTGTTTAATCTGAAGATAGGGTCTTTAAAATATACAGGATGTATCAAAGTTTTTATTGTATTTAATGAAACTCCCTTTTCGATCTTATTGCAACATCTATTTCATGACAGTATCACATGTATTACCGTGGAAGTAGTGTCATTGAAAGTGTCGCCATGGTTACATCGCCTTCTGACGTAATTATTCTGGTATTTATTTAACATTAACAAGGGACACTTCTTTAGTTATCGCCATGGTTACATCGCCTTCTGACGTAATTATTCTGGTATTTATTTAACATTAACAAGGGACACTTCTTTAGTTATCGCCATGGTTACATCGCCTTCTGACGTAATTATTCTGGTATTTATTTAACATTAACAAGGGACACTTCTTTAGTTATCGCCATGGTTACATCGCCTTCTGACGTAATTATTCTGGTATTTATTTAACATTAACAAGGGACACTTCTTTAGTTATCGCCATGGTTACATCGCCTGCTGACGTAATTATTCTGGTATTTATTTAACATTAACAAGGGACACTTCTTTAGTTATCGCCATGGTTACATCGCCTTCTGACGTAATTATTCTGGTATTTATTTAACATTAACAAGAGACACTTCTTTGCTTATCAGAAAACTGCCATCTATTAGTGGGCTTTGTTTCTAAATAACGGTTCTAAATCTAGTGCCAGGCAGACCCCGCACTTGAAAAGACAGGAAACAAATGTTTGTGCTAATATTACGTATTATTTTCTGAGCCCTCAAACACTTTGAAATTATTTTTTTATGATTATCATGTGGATGTTTGACATCTGATGACGTCAATACTTAAATTTAATCTTTCGTCCTCCACACAATATAATTTTGAACATTTTCTTGTTTCTGCAGGAATCTCCAAGAACAATTATTAGGCTGCAGTAAGTTATTCTTTGATACGCGGAAATCACTCAAACTCCAACACCATTCCCCAGTAACAGAGACGCACGTATGTACAGATCAAGAGACCGCGCCAAATTTTGTATCGTAAACCAGGGTTTATAACAGCAGATCAGTTTTAAGTTGCAATGAATGGTCTGTCATTGATTTAAAAACTGGACTGGTCAGCAAGGGAACCAGTCCATGTCAGCCAATTAAAAAGAAAAACTGGTCCGCTTCGTGGGGCTATCAGTGACTGAAACAAGGTTCATAAGGGAAACAGACGGAGTCGACATCACTTGACACATTTGTCACTGTTGCCTCCAGTTCTGACCCCCTCGCTGAGCGGCAATTGGTGAGCAATGTATTATCCTCTTCATGGAAGTTATGGTACGTGTTCTGGGATATAGATAGTAGGACATATATAGTAGGATACAGATTGTAGGATACATATTGTACGATACATATTGTAGGATACAGATTGTAGGATAAAGATATTAGGATAAAGATTGTAGGATACAGATAGTAGGATACATATTGTAGGATACAGATAGTAATATAAAGATAGTAGGATAAAGATTGTAGGATAGAGATTGTAGGATACAGATAGTAATATAAAGATAGTAGGATAAAGATTGTAGGATAGAGATTGTAGGATACATATTGTAGGATACAGATAGTAATATAAAGATAGTAGGATAAAGATTGTAGGATAGAGATTGTAGGATACATATTGTAGGATAAAGATTGTAGGATAAAGATAGTAGGATACAGATAGTAGGGTAAAGATTGTAGGATACATATTGTAGGATAAAGATTGTAGGATAAAGATAGTAGGATAAAGATTGTAGGATAGAGATTGTAGGATACATATTGTAGGATAAAGATTGTAGGATAAAGATAGTAATATAAAGATAGTAGGTTAAAGATTGTAGGATAGAGATTGTAGGATACATATTGTAGGATACAGATAGTAATATAAAGATAGTAGGATAAAGATAGTAGGATAGAGATTCTAGGATACAGATAGTAGGATAAAGAAAGTAGGATAAAGATAGTAGGATAAAGATAGTAGGATACAGATTGTAGGATAGAGATTGTAGGATAGAGATTGTAGGATACATATTGTAGGATAAAGATTGTAGGATAAAGATAGTAGGATAAAGATAGTAGGATAAAGATAGTAGGATAAAGATAGTAGAATACATATTGTATGATATAGATTGTAGGATACAAATTGTTGGATAAAGATTGTAGGATACATATTGTTGGTTGTAAGATTACAGATTACAGGTGGAGAAAAATGTCTAAGTCAGAAAACAACATACAATCCTCAGATGCATGCACATAAATATATTTACTGAGAATTAATACTAAAATCTAGTGTAAGAAAACGTGTATTTTAAAGTATTTTCCTACATACTCATTGTTAGAAATGGACCAGAGGTTACAACGAGCAAGCACGCTCACATACACAACTAGAAACCAAATAGGACAACACATACTCAGAAGGTATTAACTTCTGCAATGTGCTTTGTATTGCGGATGAAAATTTCTTAATTCATCTCTAAAGGTTTGTGTGGTAGGAATAGATCACATTATTACACCCCTGACATGTAGGAATAGATCACATAATTACACCCCTGACATGTAGGAATAGATCACATAATTACACCCCTGACATGTAGGAATAGATCACATAATTACACCCCTGACATGTAGGAATAGATCACATAATTACACCCCTGACATGTAGGAATAGATCACATTATTACACCCCTGACATGCATGTAGGAATAGATCACATAATTACACCCCTGACATGTAGGAATAGATCACATAATTACACCCCTGACATGTAGGAATAGATCACATTATTACACCCCTGACATGTAGGAATAGATCACATAATTACAACCCTGACATGTAGGAATAGATCACATAATTACACCCCTGACATGTAGGAATAGATCACATAATTACACCCCTGACATGTAGGAATAGATCACATTATTACACCCCTGACATGTAGGAATAGATCACATAATTACACCCCTGACATGTAGGAATAGATCACATAATTACACCCCTGACATGTAGGAATAGATCACATAATTACACCCCTGACATGTAGGAATAGATTACATAATTACACCCCTGACATACAGCTAATAAAACTTTAAACGAATCTGAACCAGAGGATTTGGAAAAAGAAAAGAAAAACACCCCATATTTCAACATATTATCTGTAAGGCAACTAATGTAGATGGACACAGATGGCTCCTTTGAACCAATGGCGCCGACAATATGGAGTTTTCTATTACGATCTTAGAGGAAATTCAACTATGGTAAAGAAAATGTTTAGAATCAGCGAAAGACATAATTTAATTTAAACACATTTAAAATCAGAGTGCAGTAAGCATTGTGGAATAGCATTACTTAGAAGTAACATCAGTCGACATTGATAGATAGATGGAGATCTCTACAACATCTATCAGGTAAAGAACTTTACAACATCTATCATATAAAGATCTTTACAGCATCTATCAGATACAGATATCTACAACATCTATCATATAAAGATCTTTACAGCATCTATCAGATAAAGATCTTTACAGTATCTATCAGATACATATCTCTACAACATCTATCATATAAAGATCTTTACAGCATCTATCAGATACAGATCTCTACAACATCTATCATATAAAGATCTTTACATCATCTATCAGATACAGATCTCTACAACATCTATCATATAAAGATCTTTACATCATCTATCATATACAGATCTCTACAACATCTATCATATAAAGATCTTTACAACATAGATAAGATGAAGATCTTTACAACATCTATCAGATAAAGATCTTTACAGCATCTATCAGATAAAGATCTTTACAACATATATCATATAAAAATCTTTACAGCATAGATCATATAAAGATCTTTACAACATAGATCAGATCAAGATCTTTACAGCATCTATCAGATAAAGATCTTTACAGCATATATCAGATCGAAATCTTTACAACATATATCACATAGAGATCTTTACAACATATATCGTATAAAGATCTTTACAGCATCTATCAGATAAAGATCTTTACAGCACCTATCAGATAAAGATCTGCACAACATCTATCAGATCAAGATCTTTACGGCATCTATCAGATCAAGATCTTTACAACATATATCAGGTAAAGATCTTTACAGCATCTATCAGATACAGATATTTACAGCATCTATCCAGATCACGATCTTTACAGCATCTATCAGATCAATATCTTTACAGCATCTATCAGATCAAGATCTTTACAACATATATCAGGTAAAGATCTTTACAGCATCTATCAGATAAAGATCTGTACAACATCTATCAGATCAAGATCTTTACAACATCTATAAACTAAAAGTCAACAGCTAAGTGACCATCTCAACCTCATAGCGCCCTTAAACTCTCCCTACCTTGACCCTTGGTCATCACATTGCCACTTTGAGGCCAACGAAACGGTTATAAATAGCCAATATGCAGATTGCGCGACCTGACCTGGTTTGCGCGACCTGTTTCCAGGCACCCTGATGGACCCAACAGATACATCAAAGGACAGCTCATTTCAGGCTCTCTCTCAAACAACGGGCGATATCATCCGATATGACCCGTCCCTAAATAATGGAAATTACAGGAATAACTGGTGGGTAGCAGATATGTGTGTCTTCTGGTTCGCTTGTCTAAGATACATTATATATCTGTGTCTACTGGTTCGCTTGTCTAAGATACAATCATATATCTGTGTCTACTGGTTCGCTTGTCTAAGATACAATCATATATCTGTGTCTACTGGTTCGCTTGTCTAAGATACAATCATATATCTGTGTCTACTGGTTCGCTTGTCTAAGATAAAATCAGATATATGTGTCTACTGGTTCGCTTGTCTAAGATATCAATAAGATATGATCTGTGTCTACTGGTTCACTTGTCTCAGATACTCAATAAGATATCTGTGTCTACAGCTTCGTTTGTCTCAGATTCAAGCTATTATCTGTGTCTACTGTCTACTGCTTCGTTTGTCTCAGATACAAGCTATTATCTGTGTCTACTGTCTACTGATTCGTTTGTCTCAGATAGAAGCTATTATCTGTGTCTACCGTCTACTGCTTCGTTTGTCTCAGATACAATCTATTATATGTGTCTACTGTCTACTAAGTTTTATATGTTTGCTGAGTGTCTTTGATCTCCAAATATTTGTAAGTTTGTTAAAAGCACTTGACGCAAACGCAATTCGAGTCGTTATCTCTGATGTTGCATCTCCACCATATGACATTTTGCTTCCCAAGTAAGTGAAGTTGGTTACTTTCTCTATGGTTTGGTCAATAAGTATAATATCATTTGGTTGGTTGGTGAGGTCCATGACTTTTGTTTTCGTTGTGTTGATTTGAAGACCAATTTGATTTGAAAAGTGCTGGAGACGATCCGTTTTTTCTCGTTTGTCTTAGATACAAGTACAAGCTATTATCTGTGTCTACTGTCTACTGCTTCGTTTGTCTTAGATACAAGCTATTATCTGTGTCTACTGTCTACTGCTTCGTTTGTCTTAGATACACTCTATTATCTATCATAACTAATTTACCAAAACCAGTTGCAGTTTTAAGCCTCTATGTTAGCAGCTCAAACATGTTGGAGAATGGAGGGGGGGGGGAGCTGGAAGGATGAGATTCTCAAACGTTATAGAAGAGGAACTTATAACTAGCAGAATAGCGGATGGTTCCAGATATTATAGGAGTGTAGCGTGGAAGAGATGAGGGGAGTGAGGTCGTTTGACTGAGTGGACTCTGAACTTATGGTCGAGATACGATAGTACAAAGATGAAATATGATCAGCTTAAGAAAGGGTGACAGGGTAGATACAATTAAAAATTTGAGAACAACTCCAGTGAAGGGAAATATATTATCACACGAGCTTTTGTCGAGAGCAATTAGGGGAACACGTCAGACACATGTGTCGTAGATTATCTACGTGCGTCCCATTTCTGTAACAACCCACTGGTCCCCAGCACTGGGAATCTCACGTTGTAACAACACACTGGCCCCTAGGACAGGGGATCTCATTTATGTAACAACGAACGGTCCCCATGACAAGGGATATCACTGTTATAACAATACACTGGCTTCTAGAACTGGGGATGCCATTAACTATAGTCAAGTCCAAACTTTTTGTAAAGAATGCCATGTTCCATATGCCATGTTCCATATGCCATTAAGTAAAAATGTGTTTGGTCGATTTAAGATAACACCGACCACAAAACCATTTTTTGAAAATATTTTTTACAAAAGTTACGTCCAGACTGAGTCATGGACTTGTAAATAATTATGTTATTGTTATGTTATTGTTATTTTATTGTTATTGTATTGATATGTTATTGTTATGTTATTGTTATGTTATTGTTATGATATTGTTATGTCATTGTTATGTTATTGTTTTGTTATGTTATTGTTATGTTATCGTTATGTTATTGTTATGTTATTGTTATGTTATTGTTATGCTATTGTTATGTTATTGTTATGTTATTGTTATGTTATTGTTATGTTATTGTTATGTTATTGTTATGTTATTGTTATGTCATTGTTATGTTATTGTTATGTTATTGTTATGTTATTGTTTTTTTTTGTAACTTGTAAGAGTGTTATTATGTGTCGAAATAAGAGAACAATACTATAGTGAACAAAGAGACTTTAAACATATTACATTACATCAGTAGAAATAAGTAAAAATGTATAAGTAAGGGCCGAGTTGTAAATAAAGATTTGTATTAAATATTACGTACCTCCCAATAAATACAATGTGTTGAAATATAATAGAGCCAAAACAGTTTGTGTAAAAAAAAATGTCTATGTCAAGACTGTTTTTAAAATTTCAAAAAAAAACAAAAAACAAAAAACACAAATAACAACTTTAATTTCCTTTAACAACTTGGCCTACGTTTCTACATACGAAAAATATAAATAAATAAATCAACGATTTCGCCATCGGATGTCATGAAGTTTCGTACACATAACAACACATTACTTTATCGGCTGTTTAAAATCAATATCTTCTTTGGTAAATAATAACACGTCATCGATGCTTGCCATCATTTAATGTCAGATTACTTCACTTAGGCACACCACAGAATAACGGTTGTTATACAAAATTTAATGTCGTCGTAAAAGAAAGAATTCGTGAGTAAATTAATTTGGGCAGTATTTGGCCCGTGGGCCGCACTTTGGACACACTCACCAATAATATACGAGTCGCGGGCTCTCTAATTTAAATAATCCGGTAAATGTGGGTGTGTGTGGGAGGGGGGGGTGTTGTTACTTGTAAGCTTGGGGGCGGGTGTTGTTACTTGTAAGCTTGGGGGCGGGTGTTGTTACTTGTAAGCTTGGGGGCGGGTGTTGTTACTTGTAAGCTTGGGGGCGGTTGTTGTTACTTGTAAGCTTGGGGGCGGGTGTTGTTACTTGTAAGCTTGGGGGCGGGTGTTGTTACTTGTAAGCTTGGGGGCGGGTGTTGTTACTTGTAAGCTTGGGGGCGGGTGTTGTTACTTGTAGCTTGTGGGAAGTGTTGGTTTAAATGAACACTTCCATAAAGTGTCGGTTATTAAAAAACAACTAGAAAATTCGGGAGGTGCTGCGCTAATACAACGATCAGATGAGCATGTCGCGTCTGAGGTAGTAGTGATGATGTACCTTTTGGCTGCTGCACTCAGGTAAGGAAACACACCCGCAATTATGTGCACCGGGAAGTAAGGGGGGGGGGAATGGTGTGTGTGTGTAGGGGGGCATGTGGTTGAGCTAAAATTATTGGCCCATGTTTAAAATCAAGAAATATTCTATACTAGAAATTGACGGCAATATATTGTACTTGGCATAAACGGCAATATTCTATAGAGTGCCCTATTGTAACATCTTTAGGTGATGTAACAGTGTAACAGTATGTTATCTTTGTTATCTTGCCAGTTTTACATCATCACCGACTTTATATATTTTAGAGGGAAAATTACTGGCCATTTTACATTCATTAAATCCCTTGTTTTATTTAGGCAACGACACGTAATAGAAAAATTGAGAATTTATTTACAAAATAAGTATCATCGCCTTTCTCTAATTCAAATACCCACTACTTCCTTATTTCAGGTAGGCATACACGAAAAACTCAATGCTATGAGACAATATCAATCAGTTTTACCCCTTGGTGTTTTCTTGTATCGACAATATGTCATTAACCGACAACAAACCAGGGCGACTAGCGGATGTGAGCCCTTAGGATTGAAAAGTCCACGTGTCAGACCCCTGGTGTAGTCTGCGGTCAGACCTTGTTAGACCCTGACCGAGGTTCACTATTTCATGAATTCATGCAGCACAGTTGGTTATGTAGATTGAAGGCAAATAAATGTTTACTAGTGCTGCCAGTTGTCACATGTGAATCATGAGTCAGTGCACAAGATTATGTATTGAGAGAACGCCTACATATTAAATAAGAAGAACCAGTAACAGTTACACCAGTGACAATTTTTGGAAAAACCTAGCCAATACGTCGAAAAAAACCTAGATCCGAAAGAAAAAACCTAGACACACTATAAATCAGTGGTTCCCAAACTTTTTTGACCCACGGACCCCTTTTATACTCAAAACTTCGCCACGGACCCCCAAGTGAAAAAAACTTTATAAATGCATAATACAAAAATTACAAAAGCAACATTTTGATGAAAAGTACGGTATTTATTAAAATTATCATTTTTGTTTAAGAATAAATTGAAAACAATTTAATAACTTGGATTAACCTGATGAGATTTTATGAGTGCACGAGCAACAAAGCCCGTCCATGGACGTTCCGCCATAGTTCAGTGGCATGTTGTAACTTCCCTCCAACAGCCGTCTCGACCGGCATACATGTGTATTACGTCAAAAATACTATTCATTACTAGTGTTAGTTAAAATAACAAACTCGTAAAAAAATAGATTTTGACTATAAATCCCAACGCGCATAACTCAAAAGAAATTCTTGGAAGAAATACTGCACCAAAAATAACTCGTTTTGAACGTCCGCGTAAAAAAGTTCAATATAATTGGCTGTAGGAGTCATATGTGTTTGAGGGACCAATCGCTATCGATGACCGCACGGAGCATATCCTTTTAATATATAGGATTTATGACCGACTCAATGTTTGTGTGTAGGAACCGCAAATCCTCACGAGCACCTATTTCTAGTCCTTTTTTAATTTTTTTATTTTTATGATGAGGTTCATAACGCCACTGAATCTTTGTTCTATTAAATAGGAAGGCAGGAAAACAGTAAACAAATTCTGCTTAATAACTTATAATGCATGATATAAAATTGGGATCTGACTTTGTAACCAGAATTTGTGCTATCCTAGTCCAAACATTGATTTTAGTCCTCATTTGTGGATATTTCAATAAGCTGCTCCTGTATTAGTATGTATTCATCTGTGTTTTGGACCTGAGATTCTCCATGCGCTAAAGAATCCAACTGCCATTCGGAAGTAACCAATAGTGACGAATGTCTGCAAATATTTGGTTCAGGTCTGAGGTCTGCATGAAGAGCCGTTAAGTTTTGACTGTAAGCAAGCAAATCTTTATCTATATTTTGCAATTTCAAAAGATTTGAAAACTGAGAACATTCTCCTGTTCCTACGTTTTGTTTGCACAGAAAAAGGTTTGCAACAAACTCAGACATAACGCTTTTAGTTTTGATTAAATTTAATTGGTTACCTTGTAGTAGTTGTAGTTTAAAATTAGTTTTGTTAAAGTTGGGTAAATAATTCATTCATAAAGGAGATGTCATTTTTTTTAGAGTTAATTTTGTTGCTGATCATTGCCTTTGTTTTCCAGGAATTTGGACACTGAATCAAAGAGAGCATAAAATCGATTTAAATATGTACGTGATGATAACCAGCGTACTTCTGTGTGAATAAATAATCCATTATAGTCTTCTTCATTTTCCAAACCATAGTGAGCAAATAATCTCTCATCAAGGCATTCCTTTTGATTTTATTAACTGCTCTAATGACATAATGTAGTGATCCATGCAAACTTTCACTAAGATTTTTTTTTGAATATTTGATTTTGATGAATGACTGAAAATACATTTGGTACATAATGTTTTAAGTATGCCAGAAAGTCAAGAGTATTGCTTTAACTTCAAACATTTTTTTTAAAAATTCAGTTATTTACGTTTCACCTTTCGTATCTGTTTCCAAACATTTAGCCACACTTCAAATATTCATTAACACCATATTGTCGGAATTGTTTCTTCGCTTCACTCAGTGCTGGATTTACCTATTTGCTAAACAAGCTATAACTTAGGGCCACTATCTTCTTGGGGGCCCCCGGAATTGGTTTTCATATTTGTCACTGATATAGAATATCTAGACTTCAAAAGGGCCTTAAATAGCTTAGGACCCCATCAAGTGTAAGTCCAGCCTTGGGCTCACTCATTCTCATATCTGTTGTAACAGACCACTGTTAAGAATTATTAATGTTTTCAATGGAATGCTACAGTAAAGCCCTATTGAAAACATTATTTAATGATAGGATACAATTTAGATAAATATAACTTCCCGACACATAAAAAAATACACAACCTTGCAACCCTCATAGATTCAAGTTAAAAATTGTATTTTTATGCGACTTATAGTTATAGTAATTCGGCATTTCTTCTGCATCAAGCTTGAGTTTTCAACAAACCAAGTATTTTGATTGGCTATAGATGTGGAATTACAGTAGTTCTACTACTTTTTCCAAGTAAAACAACATTGTATCCATGTAGGTTAGCACCTAAGATGGTATTTAATTAGTAGAACAGGCATTCACATACTATTTTATTTATTATTATTTATTTTAATTTCAATAATAATAAAAATATATCAGATCTTATTATTTGATGTTAAACCTTGCGCGGACCCCCTGACGTTGTTCAGGGACCCCCAAATCAATTTTAATTTTCCATGGACCCCCTGAAGGGTACCGCGGACCCCTGGGGGTCCGTACGGACCACTTTGGGAACCACTGCTATAAATAAACAAATATGACGTCACAAAGCTTCGACACCCCCCCCCCAAAAAAAAATTTTTAAATAAAAAACTCCATATTTTATTACCATATGTGGACCGGCAGACGTCAACTAAAAAATGGCTGACAGCATCAGCGCAGTTAAATTTAAACATATAACTAGAAAGTTGAGCAAAAATTTTGTTTTTAAGCTAACTGCGGATGGCAAAGTCGAAGATGGTGAAAAAGTTTACTGTGTTCACTGCCATAAACAATTCTCCTTTAAGGGATCAAATACATAGCTGACGTTCCCCCTTCAGCACAAACATCCGATCAAGTGTCAACACATTGTCATAAAATTTAGTTGATTATATTATTAATTTTCAATGTCTGTGAGAAATGTTCAGTTTAATGACGTAATAAATTTCTATTTTTGGCTTTAATCGAAATTATCGATTAATGAATCGATAATTTTTCAAAAGTTAACGATTAGATTTAAATTAATCGATAACAGCCCTAATATATATATATATATACTATTTACAAATCTCTTCACTGTCAATTAGAGTATATACTGACAGTAGAATGTTGTATGTCAACAACTGAATGTGCTATACCGGCCAAAGGAATGAGATATACCGATGAACGAATGTTATATACCAACAAAAGAATGTTGTATACTGATAAAAGAATGTTGTATACCAACAAAAGAATGTTGTGTACTGACAAACATATGTTGTTTACCAACAAAAGAAAAGTGTATTACGATTACACGTCGTGAGTACTTTTTGAAGAAAAAATAACTGTCCCAATTCTACACATGTGATGTAGCAGCCATCCTTTAATTTTCATAAAGATCCGCCACTGGAACCAATGAAGCTGTGACGTTTTGTTTTATGCATCCGCCAGTCTCACACAACAGGGAAGGGGCGTGCTGGAGTGTGCGAATAAATTTGATTAGACTTATCAGTTGGCCATAAACTACACTTAGAGATAGACTCACACTGAGAGATAGACTCACACTGAGAGATAGACACACATTGAGAGATAGACTCACACTGAGGTAAAGACTGACTTTGAGAGATAGACTCACACTGAGGTATAGACTGACTTTGAGAGATAGACTCACACTGAGGTATAGCCTGACTTTGAGAGATAGACTCACACTGAGGTATAGACTGACTTTGAGAGATAGACTCACACTGAGGTATAGACTGACTTTGAGAGATAGACTCACACTGAGGTATAGACGGACTTTGAGAGATAGACTCACACTGAGGTATAGACTGACTTTGAGAGATAGACTCACACTGAGGTATAGACTGACTTTGAGAGATAGACTCACACTGAGGTATAGCCTGACTTTGAGAGATAGACTCACACTGAGGTATAGACTGACTTTGAGAGATAGACTCACACTGAGGTATAGACGGACTTTGAGAGATAGACTCACACTGAGGTATAGCCTGACTTTGAGAGATAGACTCACACTGAGGTATAGACTGACTTTGAGAGATAGACTCACACTGAGGTATAGACTGACTTTGAGAGATAGACTCACACTGAGGTATAGACGGACTTTGAGAGATAGACTCACACTGAGGTATAGACTGACTTTGAGAGATAGACTCACACTGAGGTATAGACTGACTTTGAGAGATAGACTCACACTGAGGTATAGCCTGACTTTGAGAGATAGACTCACACTGAGGTATAGACTGACTTTGAGAGATAGACTCACACTGAGGTATAGACTGACTTTGAGAGATAGACTCACACTGAGGTATAGACTGACTTTGAGAGATAGACTCACACTGAGGTATAGACTGACTTTGAGAGATAGACTCACACTGAGGTATAGACTGACTTTGAGAGATAGACTCACACTGAGGTATAGACTGACTTTGAGAGATAGACTCACACTGAGGTATAGACTGACTTTGAGAGATAGACTCACACTGAGGTATAGACTGACTTTGAGAGATAGACTCACACTGAGGTATAGACTGACTTTGAGAGATAGACTCACACTGAGGTATAGACTGACTTTGAGAGATAGACTCACACTGAGGTATAGACTGACTTTGAGAGATAGACTCACACTGAGGTATAGACTGACTTTGAGAGATAGACTCACACTGAGGTATAGACTGACTTTGAGAGATAGACTCACACTGAGGTATAGACTGACTTTGAGAGATAGACTCACACTGAGGTATAGACTGACTTTGAGAGATAGACTCACACTGAGGTATAGACTGACTTTGAGAGATAGACTCACACTGAGGTATAGACTGACTTTGAGAGATAGACTCACACTGAGGTATAGACTGACTTTGAGAGATAGACTCACACTGAGGTATAGACTGACTTTGAGAGATAGACTCACACTGAGGTATAGACTGACTTTGAGAGATAGACTCACACTGAGGTATAGACTGACTTTGAGAGATAGACTCACACTGAGGTATAGACTGACTTTGAGAGATAGACTCACACTGAGGTATAGACTGACTTTGAGAGATAGACTCACACTGAGGTATAGACTGACTTTGAGAGATAGACTCACACTGAGGTATAGACTGACTTTGAGAGATAGACTCACACTGAGGTATAGACTGACTTTGAGAGATAGACTCACACTGAGGTATAGACTGACTTTGAGAGATAGACTCACACTGAGGTATAGACTGACTTTGAGAGATAGACTCACACTGAGGTATAGACTGACTTTGAGAGATAGACTCACACTGAGGTATAGACTGACTTTGAGAGATAGACTCACACTGAGGTATAGACTGACTTTGAGAGATAGACTCACATCTGAGAAATAGACTCACACTTAGGTATAGACTTACCACAAGGCGTCTTCACTAATACTGACTGAGAAAAAAAACTAAAAAAAAAAATAAAAAAAGAATAACACTAAAAAGGTAAGAAATAATACTTAATATTTACTAAGGAAAGTTTTTAATTATTATATTACTTATTGAAATTTTTGAATAAATTGGTAATGTTTTAATTGAATATTTATAAATAAGTATGAAAGTATAATTTTATTTAATTTTTATGATATAAGCTTTACTTATTAATATTTTTTATTAAATTATTATATATAATATAAATATTATTTTATTTAAATATGATATTTTTTTTATTATTTTTTGATTGTATGATAATATTTTTTTATAATTTGTTATTTTATAATATTTATTCTCTTTTAATATCGGTGTATTGATTATAGAGTATATAAATTTATTAATCAATATATATTTAGGATATTTTAATTATATTTTTTAATTTTAATTGTATTAATTTTTTTTATTATTAATGATTTATTTTTTTATATTTTCAATTTTAAATTAATATTAAATTTTTGTAAATGATAATTATTTTGTTTTTTTTTCAGATAATATTAAAAAAATTTTGATTCTATAAATTATTATTTTATAATAATAAAAATATTAAAAAATTATTAAATTAGAATGTAAAGTAATATTTTTTTTGCTATATATTGTACAAATTTAATTAAAGAGTTAGGAATTATATTAAGAATAAATTTAGAATATTAAATTTGAATATACTTTAAACTAAAATTAATTAAAATAGTATAATATAAAAAAAAGCATATTATATCATTATATAATAAATAATATGGTAGTATATTTAAATTGATAAAGGGGGGGTCGGGGAGACTTGGAGTAAGCAGCCGGCACCCCTTGTATAACCTAAAATATCAAGTCGCATTGTTGGTGTTTCTAGCGAGAACTATATGTCCAGCTGTCACGTGACACAGCTAAAAACGAGAACCATACAACCAGCTGTCACGTGACACAGCTACAAACGAGAACTATACGACCAGCTGTCACGTGACACAGCTACAAACAACTATACGACCAGCTGTCACGTGACACAGTTACAAACTCAACACCACTATTCGACCAGCTGTCACGTGACAGTCGATCATTTACTCCGTCAATGTAAAGCTCTACGACACTTAGTTCAGAAATGACAATTGAGCATTCAAGGTGGTGGACCAGTGGTGGTATGTTAACTCATACAATAAACAATTTTGTTATATTACACTCACAGTATTGCCACAGCACAAAAAACGTATACGCCATATTTTTTAAGCCAACGAGTTCAAATTTTTACATATTTTTTAAGGTGACAATGGATTGAATAATGACTTAAACATAAGTTCAGGTTTCACCAAAAGTGCAACACAACTTCTTAGACTTGCATAACAGTGAATACATTGCATACTATTTAAATTAATTCTTATAGTATTATAGATTCATTTTTGGTTTCAAGAATACGAATATGTATAAATTTATCTGTCTTTTTAGTGTCATAGGTTATCTAATAACATATATAGAAGATGTCAAGTAATCGTAGTCGACACATTTAATTTAAGATCCAAGTATCGCGTGAAGCAAGTTAGATGAGACAACGATAAATGGTCCATATGTTACTGTTACTTTCACGAACTTTGTATGTTAATACTAAGGTATACATACAAACTAAATAACACAATGTTTGTATGTTAATACTTAGGTATACATACAAACTAAATAACACAATGTTTGTATGTTAATACTTAGGTATACATACAAACTAAATAACACAATGTTTGTATGTTAATACTTAGGAATACATACAAACTAAATAACACAATGTTTGTATTATATTTAATACTAAGATATATCTATCAATAATTTAACACAAAGTTTGTATATTTAACACTAATGTATACCGTATACCTACAAACTATTTAACACAAGGTTTTTATGTCCAACTCAAGGGAATGCGTAGAACGTATCACAATAACATCTTTACGATAAAAAACGACTGTTATTATCAAATGTGATCACACAGGCAAACACACCTGACACCGCATGTTGAAAACAAACCCATCGGGGCAATCCATCAATCTAACGCACCAACACTCATTGTGGTGTCACACTGCTACTCCCGGTAGAGTAGCGGTCAGTTCATCCCGTGACCACGTCATTACGCCTCCACAGTTGTGACAACAAAGCACCAAACATTCGCTAATCCGTCCGAAGTGGAACACGATAACTAAATCCTCAATGAAAGCTCTCCCCCGACACAAGGAATCCCTGGTATGGGGGAATTATATCCGCCCTCGCCCCACACTGGACCGTTCTCCACTCGGATGAGGTGGCCCCACTACTCGCCTTTACACGATGGCAGCTCCACTCACCGTCGGCGGGACGCGGAAACATGTGCCTGATCTGACAAGGCGAAACTCAGTGAGAGGGGGAGTAGTGTCGGAATATCGGTCGTTGTCGGCACTTTAGTCGGTGTCGGCATGCTGGTCGTTGTCGGCACTTTGGTCGGTGTCGGCATGTTGGTCGTTGTCGGCACAATGGTCGTTGTCGGAACGTTGGTCGGTGTCGGTACTTTGGTCGGTGTTGGTACATTGGTCGGTGTCGGTACTTTGGTCGGTGTCGGCATGTTGGTCGGTGTCGGCACATTGGTCGTTGTCGGCACAATGGTCGTTGTCGGAACGTTGGTCGGTGTCGGTACTTTGGTCGTTGTCGGCACTTTGGTCGGTGTCGGCATGTTGGTCGTTGTCGGCACTTTGGTCGGTGTCGGCATGTTGGTCGTTGTCGGAACTTTGGTCGGTGTCGGCATGTTGGTCGGTGTCGGCACTTTGGTCGGTGTCGGCACGTTGGTCGTTGTCGGCACAATGGTCGTTGACGGAACGTTGGTCGGTGTCGGTACTTTGGTCGGTGTTGGTACATTGGTCGGTGTCGGTACTTTGATCCTTGTCGGTGCATTGGTCGGTATAGAAGAGTGTCTAACCAAAGGAAAATGGCAAAACAAATACGAGGAGAGATTGGGAATACGAATATTCAGGAAGAAAGGAATACAAACTGACATTTGGCGATAGCTATACAAACACCCTGCGAGAAAAGAATACAAACTTACATTTCGCGATAGCTATACAAACACCCTGCGAGAAAAGAATAAAAACTTACATTTGGCGATAGCTATACAAACACCCTGCGAGAAAAGAATACAAACTGACATTTGGCGATAGCTATACAAACACCCTGCGAGAAAAGAATACAAACTTACATTTCGCGATAGCTATACAAACACCATACGAGAAAAGAATACAAAACTTACATTTCGCGATAGCTATACAAACACCCTGCGAGAAAAGAATACAAACTTACATTTCGCGATAGCTATACAAACACCCTGCGAGAAAAGAATACAAACTTACATTTCCTGACAGCTTTTGTTCTGATTAATGAAACGTGCAAGCGAATGTTGCATGCAGTACCCGGAGTTCAAGTCCCATTTTACCCGACCTGGCACCACCAGAGGTAATCCATCAGTGAGACGAGCTGCAACCCTGCCCCCGCCCCGCTCAACGTAACCTGTAGTGTTGGTGGTTTAACTCATCAAGTTTGTTCACTCAGGCTAATGCCGTCATCTGCTAAGCTCACGGTGATCCCTCTCGTTGGAGCATTGTTGTTTAGAATCTCACCATACAATAATTGAACCCTGCAAGCAGACCGTCAACAGATGAAATAAATATTTGTACCCAAGATCCCAGCTCACGTCATAGACGCCAACAATTAGCAAACACACAAGGGCAAATAAGGCATAGCTATTTTGATAAAAATACTTTTGTTGTTCCATTCACAAGAAAAAAAAACATTCACATCTTCCTTCTCTTAGAAAAGTTGTTACAGTTTTGTAACTTGTATTTCAGCGAGAGAAGTTACCAGAAAAAATATTGGGATTGTATCCATGGATTGGATGGGATTTTTAGGAATTTAGTATCATATTTTTAAAAGAAGCTGCCTATGACCTTTCCTCAAATTTCTGGCTCCCTTTCTCTGTAGTTAGTGGTCTTCAACTCTCCGCAAACTTGTCCTCATCTCTCCATCTCTTGCTCTGTATGTCTGTCTCACAGTATGTCTGTCTCACTGTATGTCTGTCTTTCGATCCGTCTTGGTCCTGTCCTTTAGCCCTCCACCTCAGCCCCGGTCTAGATCCAGCCCTAACCGAGATCACAGACCTGAGTTAAACGAGAGGATGTCATTGGGACGCTGGGCTCCCGCCTACAGCCTACTCGGTCACGTGCTCGCCTTTTATCCCAACAGAGAACGTCGTATGAAACGTGAACTTAAAAACATCAACCGTTTCAAGAGGTAAAAGAAAAAAAGAAACAAAGTTTTGAAATATAATTTTATTAGGTAAAATAGTCTCTCAACAGCAAAAATAATTTGGTCAGCTCTATTACCTTGTTTTATTGCAACATCCAGATAAACAAAATATGACAATATGAACATATGACAATATGACATTATGACAACATGACATTATGACAACGTGCCATTATGACAACATGACATGGCAACATGGCATTATGACAACACAACATTATGACAACATGACATTATGACAACATGACATTATGACAACATGCCATTATGACAACATGCCATTATGAAAACATGACTATGTGACAACATGACATTGTGACAACATGACATTATGACAACATGCCATTATGACAACACGACATTATGACAACATGACATTAAGACAACATGACATTATGACAACCAGTCATTATGACAACATGACATTGTGACAACATGACATTGTGACAACATGACATTGTGACAACATGACATTGTGACAACATGACATTGTGACAACACGAAATTATGAACACATGACATTATGGTAACATGACATTAATTATGACAGCACGACATTATGGCAAAATGACATTATGACAACATGACATTATGACATTATGACAACATGATATTATGACACAATGTCGGAGCTCTTGAATTTTCATGAAAAATATATTTTTTTAAAATAAGAAAACAATTCATAGTCTTGTCGGTAAACTAAAATAAACATGTTAAACTGATCACGACCGCTATAGATAGGAGGATCAAATGGGGTGTATCAGAGGCGTGGACACAACAGAGGTGTGGACACAACAGAGGCGTGGACATAACAGAGGCGTGGACATAACAGAGGCGCGGACATAACAGAGGCGTGGACATAACAGAGGCGTGAACACAACAGAGGCGTGGACATAACAGAGGTGTGAACACAACAGAGGCGTGGACATAACAGAGGTGTGAACACAACAGAGGCCCACATGGACATAACAGAGGTGTGAACACAACAGAGGCCCACATGGACATAACAGAGGTGTGAACACAACAGAGGCGTGGACATAACAGAGGTGTGAACACAACAGAGGCCCACATGGACATAACAGAGGTGTGAACACAACAGAGGCGTGGACATAACAGAGGTGTGAACACAACAGAGGCCCACATGGACACAACAGAGGCCCACATGGACACAACAGAGGCCCACATGGACATAACAGAGGCCCACATGGACATAACAGAGGCCCACATGGACATAACAGAGGCCCACATGGACATAACAGAGGCCCACATGGACATAACAGAGGCCCACATTGACACAACAGAGGCCCACATGGACATAACAGAGGCCACCATGGACATAACAGAGGCCCACATGGACATAACAGAGGCCCACATGGACATAACAGAGGCCCACATGGACATAACAGAGGCCCACATGGACATAACAGAGGCCCACATGGACATAACAGTGGCCCACATGGACATAACAGAGGCCCACATGGACATAACAGAGGCCCACATGGACATAACAGAGGCCCACATGGACATAACAGAGGCCCACATGGACATAACAGAGGCCCACATGGACATAACAGCAGGTTGAAGGATAGGAAGATGATGTTATTAAACGGATTGGACGTGAAAATGTATGTGACGTCATAGGCTCACATTTGAGAAGCCTTGGGAGAGATGTGGAATGAGGGGGGGGGCGTAGGGTAGGGGGGTGGGGTCCACGAAAAGAATTGGGTCACAGATCGATGAGGTGTGGGTGTGTGTGGTTGTCGGGGTAGGGGTGATGGGGTGCTAGTCGGTATAAAGTATTGATATCTCCAGGCCCAAGCCAGCTAAAGGTCACGGTCCATCTCTTCATCAATTCTTCAAGAGCTGATTTAAGCTGTATGGGGGTGATCGTAATCTTTGTTAGACCCGAAGGATGATTTAATCTTTGTTAGATGTGAAGGATGATTTAATCTTTGTTAGACCTGAAGGATGATTTAATCTTTGTTAGACCTGAAGGATGATTTAATCTTTGTTAGACCCGAAGGATGATTTAATCTTTGTTAGATGTGAAGGATGATTTAATCTTTGTTAGACCTGAAGGATGATTTAATCTTTGTTAGACCTGAAGGATGATTTAATCTTTGTTAGACCTGATCGATGATTTAATCTTTGTTAGACCTGAAGGATGATTTAATCTTTGTTAGACCTGATCGATGATTTAATCTTTGTTAGACCTGATCGATGATTTAATCTTTGTTAGACCTGAAGGATGATTTAATCTTTGTTAGACCTGAAGGATGATTTAATCTTTGTTAGACCTGAAGGATGATTTAATCTTTGTTGGACCTGAAGGATGATTTAATCTTTTTAGCAACAAATTTGTAATAAGGAATGATTTAATTTTTTTAATGATTTAAATGTAATTGTTAGTAGTTTTCATTTATGTTAGATTGTTCATTTCGTAGGAACAGATGTTCACTAGGTCACTAGGTCACTAGGTTATAGAGTTGGACTAAATTATTTCATGATAACTTCTCATAATAGCTAACATGTTTACAGCAAATACAGTCACCACACAGACACTAGACAGTTGAAAATTCTGTTATCAATAATAGGACATGTTAGGACCTGGAAAACATAAAACGCACACACACAAGTGGACAATCTTTGTGGGTTGTGGGGATGTGGGTCATTTACACATATGTGTTGTTGCTGTTGTTGTGGGCCCCATGGTTCTCAAACTTTTGATGCTAAACAAACGAGTAATTTAACCTGACGCCGAAATGCAGTTTCATCCCAATTTTTGAATCATTTTTGTATTTGGTAAAACAAAAGAGGGTGGATGTATACTATAGGAGGAGTATGTGAGAGTGGAGGGTGGGTGTATACTTTAGGAGGAGTGTGTGAGAGTGGAGGGTGGGAGTGTGTGTAATATATAGGAGGAGTTTTGAGAATGGTGTGGTGGGTGTATTATTGAGACATGAGGTATACATCCATCCATGACTGAGTTGTGGGATGTTCAAGTGAGGATGGGGCTTGAAGGATAAGGCGATGACAGGGTGATGACAGGGTGATGACAGGGTGATGACAGGGGGGCTAAAATGGGAAGTATCGGACAACATCGTAAATAATATAGGATGGAATGGAGCGGTCAGGTACGCTAGACCGCATGAGAGGGGTCTCTAAGAGAACTAAATGTGGTCTCTAAGAGAACTAAATGGGGTCTCTGTGAGAACTAAATGGGGTCTATGCAAGAACTAAATGGGGTCTCTGCGAGAACTAAATAGGGTCTCTAAGAGAACTAAAGAAAATGTTTTCATCCGACTAACTTGTTCTCCTTACATCTCCATTATTTCAATGTTCTTGTTTCCTCGTCTACTTAATGAAGTCATTCTCCAAAGGTGACCCTTCCCCTTGCGGCGGTTTTTGGTAGAAGTTGTCAACAAAACAAAGACCGAAATAAACCCGCATCGGATCAGTTACACTATCAGACTCATTTATCAAAACAAGGAGAGCACAAGTCGACCCGGCTCGCTAACAAAACTTAAGGGAAACAAGAAACATTAGATCACTTGTACAGACCAACATTTGATCCGGTCAAAGTTATTCTATGCGCACTTGGTATGCAACAATTTCCGGTCTTTTTGCCACGATGTTTGCTCTTACAGTCAAATCTTGGTCTATTCAATGGGGGGAAGGGGGAGATAAAAACTGACACAATGTCATAAATAGGACCAAAACATTAATGAAGTCATTTAACTGTCCAAATGACGTATATCGAATGACGGAGCCGCGGCGCATGCTTTAACATATGGAATTATGAGAGCAGAGTCTTGCCAGATATTCACAAAGTATTTGAGGACAAGTAGAAAAACATTAAACGGACAGTTACATTTATTTTCAGAAATGTTTTTGTAATCTGCAATATATTAAAAAAATATTTTAGAAGCAAGTCTTGATAACTTTTAGATCTGATTGTGTATTTCCTAGTTAATAATTCCAATGATGATGGGAGTGATAGTTGATTGAAGTCATGATAGTGAAAGTTGATTAAAGACATGTTGGTGAAAGTTGATTAAAGTCATCATAGTGAAAGTTGATTAAAGTCATGTTGGTGAAAGTTGATTAAAGTCATGTTGGTGAAAGTTGATTAAAGTCATGATTGTGAAAGTTGATTAAAGTCATGTTGGTGAAAGTTGATTAAAGTCATGATGGTGAAAGTTGATTAAAGTCATGATGGTGAAAGTTGATTAAAGTCATGTTGGTGAAAGTTGATTAAAGTCATGATAGTGAAAGTTGATTAAAGTCATGTTGGTGAAAGTTGATTAAAGTCATGATGGTGAAAGTTGATTAAAGTCATGTTGGTGAAAGTTGATTAAAGTCATGATAGTGAAAGTTGATTAAAGTCATGTTGGTGAAAGTTGATTAAAGTCATGATGGTGAAAGTTGATTAAAGTCATGATGGTGAAAGTTGATTAAAGTCATGTTGGTGAAAGTTGATTAAAGTCATGATAGTGAAAGTTGATTAAAGTCATGTTGGTGAAAGTTGATTAAAGTCATGATGGTGAAAGTTGATTAAAGTCATGTTGGTGAAAGTTGATTAAAGTCATGATGGTGAAAGTTGATTAAAGTCATGTTGGTGAAAGTTGATTAAAGTCATGATAGTGAAAGTTGATTAAAGTCATGTTGGTGAAAGTTGATTAAAGTCATGATGGTGAAAGTTGATTAAAGTCATGTTGGTGAAAGTTGATTAAAGTCATGATAGTGAAAGTTGATTAAAGTCATGTTGGTGAAAGTTGATTAAAGTCATGATAGTGAAAGTTGATTAAAGTCATGTTGGTGAAAGTTGATTAAAGTCATGATGGTGAAAGTTGATTAAAGTCATGATGGTGAAAGTTGATTAAAGTCATGTTGGTGAAAGTTGATTAAAGTCATGATAGTGAAAGTTGATTTAAGTCATGTTGGTGAAAGTGGATTAAAGTCATGATGGTGAAAGTTGATTAAAATCATTTTGGTGAAAGTTGATTAAAGTCATGATAGTGAAAGTTGACTAAAGTCATGATGGTGAAAGTTGATTAAAGTCATGATGGTGAAAGTTGATTAAAGTCATGATGGTAAAAGTTGATTAAAGTCATGATGGTAAAAGTTGGTTATGGTGTATAAAATCTATCTTCCAAAGAGCACATAGATAAACTAGAACAAATTCAAAAGAAGAGCTGCACGATTCATTTCTCATAAAGTATTCAAAATTGACAAGTTCATAAGTTTAATCATTAAACCTAGAAAGACTTGAGGGTTAAAGAACTAACAGCAAAGTATGCAGCAGTGCGTAATACATTAAACTCTAACTTGTAGAACACGACGATTATAATCTAATTCAACACTCAGATATACAAAGGGATGAAAACACCTTTTTTCATAAAAACACATGCACATTTCTTCTCCCCGTCTGGCTATTTGGGCGTGGAATGGGTTGTCAAGAAAAACAAAAACTCTAACAACATTTAAAACTTTGAATAAAAATTCAAGACTAGTCATAAAACATAGATAAAAATTTTAACATGAGACGCAATATCGTCAGTATAATATAAGAAAATAAGAAAGTTGCTTAAAGTAATGATGTTGAAAGTTGTTCAATGTATAAGCTGGTATTTGTTGAACAAAATTCCTCTAATCGCCAGAAGAGATCGGTAATCTAGATAAATAAGTGAGATCATAGCGACTGGCCGACGTTATGTGAATAACTTTAACGGTTTAGAATAAATGCAAGTCAATGTCTTAACATAGCATATCCAATGAAGCTAGTCAATGTTTGAATACACAGGTACCAATTTTTTAAATATAAATTGATCTTGGGACCTGGATTGCTACACTAATTTCTTGTACTAGATTTTATCATGGGTAACTATTCTATTTGTTCTTTGAGGAAGGCTCTTTGCCGAAACGTTCGTTGTTTTGTTACCTTCTGTCAGGCTAACTAATACCCTTCTTACAAGTTATCCATCTTTGTTCACTTAACTAGTTATGGAGTCTTAGATGAAGTGCCTTTCAGCTACTGGGCGCGGTGCAACTAAATCAAAATAAAAATCCAGTATATATATATGACTACAAATATTTTTTAAAAAGTAAAACACGTCGGCTGCCAAAACAGGTTTTAAATGTGTAGACAAAAATCCAGGTCTCCCAATTCTTCACGTGTCACAGTTTGGGCGTGTCAAGGTCAAATAAGCTGTAACAGTTTGGGCTAGTCAAGGTCAAATAAGCTGTAACAGTTTGGGCTAGTCAAGGTCAAATAAGCTGTAACAGTTTGGGCGTGTCAAGGTCAAATAAGCTGTAACAGTTTGGGCGTGTCAAGGTCAAATAAGGTGTAACAGTTTTTCTTGGAAACAGAAATGCCCCCCTCACCGTTTGCCAGAAAAAAATAAAGAATTGTTTTTAAAAATCATGAATTATTTTAAAAAAAAGAAGAAATAATAGAATGTAAATATTTCTATTTTATGTTTTGTTGTCATCTTAACTCTATTGCCACTCATGAACGTAGATGTTAAATCGTTGAAACTATAAGGAATTATCATATCTATGTTTAAGGAACGTTAATCAAGGAGAATAGGGAGGCGGGCACTCATTCCACGGCGCCAACATTGGAGCCACCTTGTACTTGCATAAATTACATGAAGCGATAATGGACATTGTCAGGGCTAAACGCCGGCCCTAACATTTACTCGACATGCACTGTTGGTTATCATTGTTTGGATAAATACAAGATTGATGGGTTGTATCTTAAAAATATTTTAAATGTAAGGGAAATAACACAGATAATAATATAATGATTATAAGTCAAACAAGTTGCCTCCCATCTATTCCTCAACAAGAAAATGAAACAATGATGTGAGAAGATGTGGTTCGTCCGTCGTGGTCGACGATGACCATTCTCATCATATTTGCTGGGCCGCCACATGTGTCCTCTGGTGTGAGAAGATAAAGCCCATACATCATATCAATTTATTGTAGACTAATCAAATGTAATAACAATTCAATTGTAAAAAAATATTCATTATAAAAGTGCTATCATTACAAAATACATCAAATATTTAATAGTGTAGAGTGTAGACAGCTCCAAGTCTCTTAATAACTTGAGAAACAATCGAATTTATTGGAATATTTTAATATTTGAAAAAATGATTGTTTTGATATTGAAGCCAGAAGCGTAACTAGGTTTTTCCGCGCCCTTGGCTAATTCATTTTTGGCGCCCTTGAGAAATAGGTAAAATACTAAATTATACAGAATAAATAAATTGATTATTGAAGGATTAGCCCTCGGCGCCCTTGTCAACTGACCCGATGCCAAGTCGTTGTGACGCCGCTGCTCGCAGTAAGTAGGTTTGGAATCTCTACAGCAAAGTTACTGTGAAAGAAAACAAAACGAATGTGTCCCTGTTATAGTACTGAAGGTTATGAGGTCATTCATCATATTTAACCCAATGCAAGATTACGGTGCTGGTTGGCAAGCGTGGCTGGTATTTTTAGAATTAGATAATATTTTATTAGCTTTAATGGCCGCTCAACACCATCACAGTGTTTGCACTGGAGATAATAGCGAGACTACTGGCACACTAGCACAAGGGATCTCAAAAAGTAGAGATTATAGCACAGAACACTGACACAGTATCACAAGATATCTAAAAAAGTAGAGATAATAGCACAGACCGCTGGCACTGTAGCACAGGGGAAAAAAACTAGACATACTAGCACAGACTACAATTAGGTAACAGACACAGTAGTTAGTTAGTTTTCATATTATGTTGGACATATATATAGCTAAATTAAACTAGATCTCTTACACTGTCTTACACACTAGACTTGCGGTTCTCAAATTATATGGGCAAGTGAAGTTAAAAAGTAATGTTTATGGGATTCAAATTCATTCGTACCTTGTCCGATGACATTGGGTGGTGCACCAGCATAATTTGAGAACATGAAATATTCGCTGTTCTCTGTATTGTTTGAACGTAATGTTGCTCAGCTGACAACCGTTTCCAGCGATTTGTGTCGGCAGCGGGTCTCACATTTAACATTCATTGCATTCAACAAAAATTTAATAAAACGCGTGATAATAGAGAAAGTTTGAAGAAAGTTAATGAAATTTGTTATTCTTTGTTGTTTTTTCGTTTTAACGTTTCTCTATAGCTTAAATACATGAAGATATTTATTGATTTATTAACTTTTAATATACATTTTTTTTTGTTGAGAATCTAATGTTAAATGATTCGAACTGACGTCATTTGAGATTAAAATAAATGTAAAGACTATAATTTTATCACCCTTCAAAAATGACGGAAGTTTTCAAAATAAACACAGATCAGATTAAAAAATAACGTAATACAGAATTTTGTCAATCTTCGGCACCAAGTCAAACTTGGCCACCTTGTCAATCTTGGACAAAATGTCAATCTTAGACACAATGTCAATCTTAGACACAATGACAAATTTAGACACTATGTCAAACTTACACACAATGACAAATTTAGACACTATGTCAAACTTGGACACAATGTCAAACTTGGACACAATGTCAAACGACAAATGTCAAACTTGTACACAATGTCAATCTTAGACACAATGTCAAGCTTGGACACAGTGTCAAACCTGATGACAATCTCAAATCTGGTTACGATGTAAAACGTTTCGTTAACTTGGATTTTTCTCTGTAGTTTTTTGTTTAGGAGAGTGGCAACATTTCGGTGCACACAAAATAGTTTTTGCTTTTGAAAGAATCCGTACCACACATTTTCATGCACGTTTTTCTGCGTGTTTTCTTGTGTTTGTTTAGTTTTTTTTAAACCAAAAATTACTTAACAGACACAAGAAAACACGCAGATTGTTTGTAATTGTTCACTTGATTTAACATTTTTCTGGTCCTGAGTGGATTTGGGGGGTGGGGGGAGGCACTGGGCAGCTCACGATGGTAATTGTTGTTGTTAGCGTTTAATCAGCTGTTAATGACGTGGCAATCAACCGACTTGAAACATTGCTCTGGATCGTTGATATTCAGGTGCGCACTTAACTCAAAAGCTTAACAGCAATAACACTAACGAACAAAACAAATGGCCGCGCAGTTTTCTTTGTTTGTAAGTAAGCTAATAAATGCAGAGGTTCGTCATAGTTAATGACCACATCAATGTAATTAAAGTTTGTTACAGACCCAGTAAGTCCAGTGTGGAGCATTAATTACATAGCGCTAATACCCAAAACTAATGTCACTGTTAGAAATATGTTTTTATAATTATATGAATAATTTATGTAAATGAGCTTAAGGGACTATGAGAGCTTGGCAACAGGAATGCGTCGAAAATCTGGTGTGTCGCATAAATCTAGTGTGTCGGATGAATCTGGTGTGTCGCATGAATCTGGTGTGTGGCATGAATCTGGTGTGTGGCATGAATCTGGTGTGTGGCATGAATCTGGTGTGGGCATGAATCTGGTGTGTGGCATGAATCTGGTGTGTGGCATGAATCTGGTGTGTGGCATGAATCTGGTGTGTGGCATGAATCTGGTTAGCAGATAATAGGACCCCCCCAAAAAAAAATCAAGGAAGAATACATGAACACATAATAATGAAAGTAACGTAGACATATACACCTCAAGTATGAGAGAAATTGTTTAATTAAACTTTACCCTGATCATACAAATGTATTACCAAGATGCCTTATATGTCAGAAGATCGATGTTGTCAACCGCTGCTACCAACTAATATATTAACATTCCTTTGGCGACACGAATTCATTACATTTTAGTAAAAGGAAAGAAATCAAAAGGCATCAGACACGTGACTATCTCATTTAGCCCAGATATTGGTAGTGTTGAGTTTATTTATAGTAGCCTAATTTAGACCGTCTTTTCGACCCATGACTGTCAACTATAGAAATGTTGTCTTTGTTAGGTTTGTGATAGAATTCGCCACAGTGTGGTAAATGATGAGTTAGAAAAGATGACCTATTTTTTGTATTGTACACACATCTACAACACTCCAAGCCATTAAAAATAACAAATAAGCTACTCGAACAATGTCCGTTAAGTTAATCTGAATTCACAGATGTTTTAAAAACGTCGAATGAACTTTCACCTTTGAACTTTAGCTTGAACATCTGATTGAATTCAATTACGAACTGTAATGTTGGTGTGAAATTATGGTCACAATGGGACAGCGGTCCAAAAAGATTGAGAACCTTTGTTGTAAAGCGGTAGCATCTGTTGATGAGATGAGAACCGTTGTTGTAAACTGGTAGCATCTGTTGATTAGATGAGAAACGTTGTTGTAAACTGGTAGCATCTGTTGATTAGATGAGAACCTTTGTTGTAAACTAGTAGCGTCAGTTGATTAGATGAGAACCATTGTTATAAACTGGTAGCATCTGTTGATTAGATGAGAACCTTTGTTGTAAACTACTAGCGTCTGTTGATTAGATGAGAGCCATTGTTATAAACTGGTAGCATCTGTTGATTAGAACCGTTGTTGTAAACTGGTAGCATCTGTTGATTAGATGAGAACCGTTGTTGTAAACTGGTAGCATCTGTTGATTAGATGAGAACCTTTGTTGTAAACTAGTAGCGTCAGTTGATTAGATGAGAACCATTGTTATAAACTGGTAGCATCTGTTGATTAGATGAGAACCGTTGTTTTAAACTAGTAGCGTCAGTTGATTAGATGAGAACCATTGTTATAAACTGGTAGCATCTGTTGATTAGATGAGAACCGTTGTTGTAAACTAGTAGCGTCAGTTGATTAGATGAGAACCATTGTTATAAACTGGTAGCATCTGTTGATTAGTTTAGAACCATTGTTATAAACTGGTAGCATCTGTTGATTAGATGAGAACCATTGTTATAAACTGGTAGCATCTGTTGATTAGATGAGAACCATTGTTATAAACTGGTAGCGTCTGTTGATTAGATGAGAACCATTGTTATAAACTGGTAGCATCTGTTGATCAGAACAGCGTGACCCACTTTGAGCTGAGGCCTTTACAGAGAGCGATAACGATGGCTACAAATGCCAAACATCTAAACACAGAGAAAGACAATCAAACAATGGTGGGATAAACAAAAAATGGTGGGACAATCAAACCGTGGTCACATATACAAACTAAGTGATATATGTATAGAAGGAGCGTCTGTGATTGATGGCAGCAATAACGAAGTTATAAAAAAAATGGAACAGCAAAAACATTAGCCTGCCAACAAAGCTCAGGCTTTACAGAGCCCTCGTCAAAACCATTTGCCTTTACGGATGTGAGAACTGGACACTAATGGCAACCACTGAAAGCAAGCTGCTGGCATTTGAAAACAAATGCAAGAGAAAAATTCTCCGGATCTCATATTAGAACACAAGACCAATGAATATGTCTGGGACAGAATACACTCTGTTGCGGGTCATCAAGAAACCATCATAACAACAGTTAAGAGACGTAAGATGGCATGGTTTGGTCATGTACTGCGACATGATACCCTGACAACAATTATCCTTCAAGGCACTGTAGAAGGGGGACAGGGAAGAGATGACAGCGGAAAAACTGGCTTGACAAAATAAAGGAATGGACAGGGATGAGATTGAACGAATTATTGGCCGCTGATCAAGATAAGCAAATGTGGAAATCGTTATCTGTTGATGTGACCATGCGCTTCAACGACCTCAACGGTCACGGGACTAATGATGATGATGATGATGATGTAATAGATCAGATATGAGAATGGCGCATTGATTCGTTAGGTATGAATGAATCTCCAATAGATTCGTTTTCTGTGAAAAAGGTCGTTCGCTCACTGACGCTCACCGAGCTCACTGCCTTGAACTTTAGTGATTAACCTTGACATTCGTTTAATAATACACCAGACGATGATCACTAGACCTTGCCCACAAGATGATAAAAACTAGCCGATGATTGACCACTAGATGTTGACCACTAGAAGATGACCACTATACCATGACCACTAAATGATGCCAACAAATTTATCTGATATTGAAGATGACCATGCACAGAACTTTACCCACAACAGAACCCGGTAAATCATTGGCAATAAAACGTTATGTAAATCATTATATCTTGCCAGTGAAACCAAGCTACATTTATATAAAGCACAGCATTCTTATCGTATATTTTCATCCCTTAAAATCTGCTATCGTCTACAGTACACAAGAAAACAACAGCTGTTCCTTCCATAAACAGACTTTACGAGTGCTATTAATAGACCACAACACAAAGGTTTACTACTCACAGCGGGAGAAGTTTAACATGACGTATATCAAGCTTATAACTAAAATTAATTCTTTAAGTTTGTCTAGTCTAGACACAGCCTTCTGACTTTAACATCTCTTCTCTAAGTTTGTTTAGTCTAGGCACAGATTTTTAAGTATAACATCTATTCTCACTGGACTTAAAGATTCTCTTAAAAGTGTATGAAAATATGCGGATTTGAATAAAAAAAATTAGTTATTTTTGTTGTGTTTGTACGAAACCAAAGATTTATAAAATAGAATAGAAACAAAGAATTTAATTTATAAAATAGAATAGAAACAAAGAATTTAATTTATAAAATAGAAATAAAGAATTTAATTTATAAAATAGCTATGTACAGAAGAAGTCTTTAAAAATCAGTTTTGAAAATAGTTGTCATATTATTATACATTTCATTTAACAAACTTCTGATTACAGAAGTGGCTAAGCTGGGTTGAAGTGGCTAAGCTGGGTTGAAGTGGCTAAGCTGGGTTGAAGTGGCTAAGCTGGGTTGAAGTGGCTAAGCTGGGTTGAAGTGGCTAAGCTGGGTTGAAGTGGCTAAGCTGGGTTGAAGTGGCTAAGCTGGGTTGAAGTGGCTAAGCTGGGTTGAAGTGGCTAAGCTGGGTTGAAGTGGCTAAGCTGGGTTGAAGTGGCTAAGCTGGGTTGAAGTGGCTAAGCTGGGTTGAAGTGGCTAAGCTGGGTTGAAGTGGCTAAGCTGGGTTGAAGTGGCTAAGCTGGGTTGAAGTGGCTAAGCTGGGTTGAAGTGGCTAAGCTGGGTTGAAGTGGCTAAGCTGGGTTGAAGTGGCTAAGCTGGGTTGAAGTGGCTAAGCTGGGTTGAAGTGGCTAAGCTGGGTTGAAGTGGCTAAGCTGGGTTGAAGTGGCTAAGCTGGGATTGAAGTGGCTAAGCTGGGTTGAAGTGGCTAAGCTGGGTTGCAGGTTGTTGTTTTTGTTGTTGTTATTTAAAAATAACACCAACAAAGTGACTGGTATCGTGGAAGTGAGAACAAGTTGGGTTTAAATAATGAACAGATCTGATGTTTAAAGAGCTGAGCTAGTGTTTGCCGCTACTAAGGACTTAGCTAAGGAATATGGCCAAACAAGCTTGGCTGTCAAAAGATGTCAAATCTGGGACATTTTTTAGATGGTATTTCCTGTCTGAGAATATGTCATTTTCAGAGTCTGTTAGTGATAAAACATTAAAACAGAATAGAAATAGCTTATATCTCTTGTAGCTGACGCCAGTACCTGGTGAGTACAAGTGTAGCGAGTTGATAGATCAAACATTGAGCAGTCGGTCAAGTCACTGCACGTTCTTGATAATAACGATCAGACGTCTGCAGGTACAACTATGTTATGATTTCTGCCTGTTAACACTTTACATGGGGGTTCAGTTTAGCTTAACCCCCCCTCTCCCACCCCCATCCACCCACTGACTCACTCCCCGCCCCCCTTTCCCTCCACACACACAAAGAACTGAGAGTTTGTTCTCACTTTTCATCCTCGTTTTAATGAGGATTTCCATTAGATTTAAAAAAAAACAACTTTTGATCCACTATTATCGGCTTTTCGGTTGTTTACTTATGAGTCAGCCACGCCAGATTCTACAAGCACTGCACTCACACACACACACACACACTCACACTCGCATTAACTCTCACTCCTTACCCACAGATGAAATTTTAGTTTCACGGGAGATAGTGGCTGATATAATTGAACACCCAACAATCACACAACACACGGGTCTCACTTAAAGACACTTGTACAGACATTGTGTACATTAAATAAAGCTGCAACTTCTAACGAACTTCAATGTACACAGTACTCTCTTTGAACCTATTGATTCCTCTAATGCCGTCCCTCGACCCCTGCTCCACCAGCGACCCCATCCGACCCCATCTCACTCACTGACCCTTAATGACCCTTACTGACAAACAAATCGACATCTCATTTTCTAACTCTCCCCCATTAATAACTTTCCCACTTCGCACTGCTTTAAAAAAAAATTAACACCCCCTACTCCCCCTCACATCCAGCGATCAGTCTTACATACACATACACCAATTAAATACCCACACGTACATTAACTTCTAAAATACTGGACATACTACGTGAGATTGATGTCACCGTCTTGAAGATAAACTTGTGCTACAATATTCTGCTGTTTCTTGTGCCAGGAATGATGTCATCTGATGTAGCTGTGCTACAATATTATGATGTTTCTTGTGCCAGGAATGATGTCATCTGATGTAGCTGTGCTACAGGCTACGGCTTAAGACATCCACATGTCACACCAAACCACCAGGAACAATATTAGCGTATATAAGTGCAATGGATAAACACTTATCCATGATCATTACCATAAGATGGGAGTAGTAGCACTTGGACACATGCCCAGAGGTGCTGCCAGGGGCGGCGCTAGTAGCACTTGGAGACAAGGCCAGTGGTACAGCGAGGGGCGGCGCTAGCAGAACTTGGACGCTTGCCCAGTGGTGGGTTCAAGGACGGATGTTGTAGCACATGGACACATGCCCAGTGGTGCCGCCAGGGGCGGCGCTAGTAGCACTTGGAGACAAGGCCAGTGGTACAGCGAGGGGCGGCGCTAGTAGCACATATACTCATGCCTACTGGTGCTATCAAGGGCGGCCCATGTGGGAATTGTTGCATTGGGACACATGCCAAATTGTGCTTTCAGGGACGGCCCTTGAAGAACTTGGTCACAATTGTTCCTCTGTTGCCCCAGTTTATAAAACAAAAAATAGCATTGTCCTTGTTAACAAAATACAAATCTATTGCCCAATTTATAAAATATACATTACTGTTGACACGGTTTATATCAGATAAAACATGAAGGCCCCATATGATGTTGTATGCAGCATAATACTGAAATTATGCATTCAGCTAAAAAGACGAGAAATGTCAATAATACAAATTCCCGCAGCCGATGAAACGGATCCATCGCTGCTTAATGTTTGGTATCTCATGGGAGAGTGTTTGCCCCAGTTTCTCTCTCACTACGAGATTTGCTGTGATACGTATTCATCAAAGGAGAATCTAAACCCATTTCTAGAATTGGTTTCAAAGAGACAAAAGATTCCATTCTAAAACATCAGCTGCTGACAGCATGCGACCTGTGACAGACCTTAAAGAAATTTTTGGCCAGTGCTAAGATGTCCACACACAAAAAAAATGTTGGTAATCAAATCGTCCAAGAAAATAAAAGCGCAGTGCATGATTCTAGTTGTGCGTTGAGTTAGCCAACACGGCTGTGACGTAATAAAGAAATATGTTCTCAATTATTTTGACTAATGTTGACTTAAAATAAACGCTCAGTGCTGTGCTGTTTGACTGTCGGAGTGATATAGGACCATATAGGAACATACAGAATCATATAGGACCATATAGGACCACGTAGAAACATTGGAGACATATAGGAACATATAGGAACATATAGGAACATATAGGAACATATAGGAACATATAGGAACATATAGGCCTAGAATTCTACTGAACCTCTCAAAGAAGCAGTCATTTATTAAAATTGATTATTTAATGTTTAATATCTTGTCAAGTTAATTCTTAGTCTAAAATCAATAAATACGTACCCCGTATCCCGATTTAAACAAAACAACTAACAACTCATTAAATTTTAATTTGTTGGTATTCTAAAAACCGTTTTCACCTAATATGTGACACTCTAGCTCAGCTAACAGATACCCGTGAGTTACAGCGACTGTGGACATTTACAAGTGTTTTCGGACAACCTTGTGACTTCGCTCATACTTTACACCAGTGGCGTCACTAGGGGGGTGTGGTGGGGGCGGGCCGCCCCGGGTGACACAATCAGGGGGTCGACACCAAAATGTAAAATTCTGTATGTTCCCATTATTTGGCACTGGAAAACTCGGAGGGGTTCTATGGGTTAAGTCGTGAGGGGGTGACACCATGAGCTACCGCCCCGGGTGACACCAACCGTAGTGACGCCTCTGTTTTACACTACATGGACATGAAGGTTAGGAGTTTGAACAAGCTGCCTATATTCTGGAGCTGAGTATTTCAAAAGATAATTGTATCAAGTATCTAAATATCGTTGGACCTATTTGTCTCACAGAGTTTACTTAACATTAAATGTATTTTAGTGTCAACAACTCTATATGTACACTGCCTGAATTGTTGGCTCACGGGTAATGGCACATTGTACGAAGTTACAGTTTAAATTGTTGGCTCACGGGTAATGGCACATTGTACGAAGTTACAGTTTAAATTGTTGGCTCACGGGTAATGGCACATTGTACGAAGTTACAGTTTAAATTGTTGGCTCACGGGTAATGGCACATTGTACGAAGTTACAGTTTAAATTGTTGGCTCATGGGTAATGGCACATTGTACGAAGTTACAGTTTAAATTGTTGGCTCACGGGTAATGGCACATTGTACGAAGTTACAGTTTAAATTGTTGGCTCACGGGTAATGGCACATTGTACAAAGTTACAGTTTAAATTTGCGGGTGATTCGTGAAGTGAACTTCAAGTCAGACTGACTCGTGGAGAGACAGCCAAAAAGATTTTCTGGTTACCTAGTCATTAAAATATTATTTATATACATATTTCAAATCATTTTAAAACTTAAAATGGCTTTAGCTAAGATGACAAAGTTAATCTTTCATATGAATGGAATATTCCTCACTTAGAGATGAGGGTTAAAAAGATGCACAGTTTGTATTTGAAACATTCCCAGATTTTAACATGACGATTGGGTCCAATGTTTTGTTGATATAGTTGTTTTTTTTTGGTAACATAATAAAACATAATTTGTTTTCACAAATGTTTGCAATGATTATTTTTTGAGATTTTGGTGTTTCACGTCTTTTCGTGTGTTTATCCTTTAATTTTGTCAGGACGTTTTGTGGCGTTTAAAATGCGTGTTAGAAATTGACGATAAGTGTAGGACATTCAAAATAATTGATAGACATTTAAGAGAAGTGTTGTATTTTGACTGTAAGTGTTGTATTTTGACTGTAAGTGTTGTATTTTGACTGTAAGTGTTGTATTTTGACTGTAAGTGTTGTATTTTGACTGTAAGTGTTGTATTTTGACTGTAAGTGTTGTATTTTGACTGTAAGTGTTGTATTTTGACTGTAAGTGTTGACCATTTACCCAAATGTGTTGATCATTACCTGTGTATTTAGAAACCGAGCCTGGTGTATTTGGAAACCACAACATTAGAAAATATACAGGGCAAAGAAAACATATTTCGAAAACGAATAATATTTAATGTACAAGTTTTAAAAAGCAAGTTTTGCTTAAACAATTATAGAGCTATTTGTCTATTTTAATAAAAAAAATTAGGATACGTCTTTAGTCGATGGAGGAATATAATTGAAACGTTAATTAAAACTTTGTATAACACCAAATTCTTGAACATGCTGCCTCCAGTATCTGCTGTCAAGTGTCACCCGATGCTGGCAGACACGTACAATAAATGGACACATTGCTCCCCCACACAAACACCACGTAACGACACATTTACTTACACACATAAACTCAAGCTAAAGGTCAAGATAAATGCACTCACCGATTCTATGTCCGAACTGCTCAGCTCCTCCTTGATTTTCCTCCTCTGTCGTTCTTTCAGCCACTTGTTCGGGGACAAATCGTAATCCATGTCTGTAGCCGCAAGTTAATCCTTTAATCCTTTTGGAAATGAGATGGACTTTCACACGGACTCTTGGCTAATCCTTGGAAAAAAATTAACGGCTCAAACACAATAAATAAACGCTTGTACACACAATAAATTTAGACGTCTACACATCAGATGTGGACAGCAACAAAGGGCTGGTCAGTCGCAACCCAAAAGTTGAAAAAATTATTCAAGATGAAAAAGACATCATTGTGAAGTTGATGACGTGTGAAGCAAGATGTAACCTCAAGATGTGATCCCGCCAATTACTTCATGTCTGTTATAACAAGGACATTGCCGCTTGTCTTCATCAACACAAATTATTTCCCTTGGAATCCACATATAACGAAATTCTTGTTTTAAAACAACTTTGTTGTAGAGAAAACAAAATCTGATTAATCAACAATAGCCATCATAACTTTACTGACAAACATACTTGCTTTAACTTCATGCAGTTTAAGGCTTATATTGAATGCTATGAGAATGTCTCTCCTAATGGTGGCTGGCTTAGTTAATTTAAGCTCAAGATCTGCACCAGCAACTTGTTTTTACTAAACATATCTTTCTGCAATTCAATTAAATTGTTGCTGTCTCTCTTACAGCTTCACTACACCTGTCCTGCTAGAATCACTTCTAATTACACCTGTCCCAGCTAGAATCACTTCTAATTACAGCTGTCCTGCTAGAATCACTTCTAATTACATCTGTCCTGCTAGAATAACTTCTAATTACACCTGTCCTGCTAGAATCACTTCTAATTACACCTGTCCTGCTAGAATCACGGCTAATTACAGCTGTCCAGCTAGAATCACTTCAAAAACTGTTTAACGCAAAGTATTATATTCATATTTTATTAGAGCGTTTTAACACCGGCAAGTCATCTAATCAACAAATAAGTTCTAAAATGTCCTAAAAGTTAAAATATGACACAACCTTTGGAAAGTCCTTCAACTTTCATAGATGTCACAGCAGGCGTTAAGTTCACTCTGTATCCAAGTATTCAGCAATAAGGTATCTCACAAAGATGGAACATACATATAACTGGTATAACAGCACCCTATAAATCCATTGATATCGCTGAATGGGCTTTCCATTTCTACACTACAAAGTGCATTTCCACGTCACGCTTGACTGAGCAGCAGTGTCTTTAACTGCAGATAAGCTCCGATTTTCAACAACTTGGCCCAGCGATCGATTTCTCGGTGAACCTCGATGGTCGAACGCCCTTCGCTTTCAGGGGTAAGTAGTGCGAACTTTGTATCTTATGTTGGATTCACACGATATGTCTTTACGTGGACAACTGGATAATCTGGTATGTGGACGCCTGGACACTTGGATATATGAGTAGGTTTACAGGTGCACTCCTGGGTATTTCTGTGAGATTAAAATATAAATGGAAAAGTTAGCGGACAGATTCATTTGGGGTAATGTTTAAATAATTTAATACAGAGCTCAGTGAAAAACTTAAGTTTACCATGTACTGATAGTATCTACAAACAGTTTACCATGTACTGATAGTATCTACAAACAGTTTACCATGTACTGATAGTATCTAAAAACATATGAGCGGCCCTACAAATCTTATGTGCGGCCCTACAAATCTTATGTGCGGCCCTACAAATCTTATGTGCGGCCCTACAAATCTTATCTGCGACCGTTCAAACCTCATCATGCATTCAACTAAGTAAATATCTTTACACAATGTCTTTACACAATGTCTTTACACACGTACACATGACTGAGACAAAACGATGATTAAGTACTTTTTTAAACCGAAGCCTTTTGGAGGCTTCCGATAATTTTCAGATGTATCTCATGGCTACCTCAGGATCTCATGGCTACCTCAGGATCTCATGGCTACCTCAGGATCTCATGGCTACCTCAGGATCACATGGCTACCTCAGGATCACATGGCTACCTCAGGATCTCATGGCTACCTCAGGATCACATGGCTACCTCAGGATCTCATGGCTACCCTCAGGATCTCATGGCTACCTCAGGATCTCATGGCTACCTCAGGATCTCATGGCTACCTCAGGATCTCATGGCTACCTCAGGATCTCATGGCTACCTCAGGATCTCATGGCTACCTCAGGATCTCATGGCTAGTTCAATTATCATAGCTACCCTCAGGATCTCATGGCTACCTCAGGATCTCATGGCTACATCAGGATCTCATGGCTACCTCAGGATCTCATGGCTACCTCAGGATCTCATGGCTACCTCAGGATCTCATGGCTAGTTCAATTATCATAGCTACCTCAGGATCTCATGGCTACCTCAGGATCTCATGGCTACCTCAGGATCTCATGGCTAGTTCAATTATCATAGCTACCTCAGGATCTCATGGCTACCTCAGGATCTCATGGCTACCTCAGGATCTCATGGCTACCTCAGGATCTCATGGCTACCCCAGGATCTCATGGCTACCTCAGGGATCTCATGGCTACCTCAGGATCTCATGGCTACCTCAGGATCTCATGGCTACCTCAGGATCTCATGGCTACCTCAGGATCTCATGGCTAGTTCAATTATCATAGCTACCTCAGGATCTCATGGCTACCTCAGGATCTCATGGCTACATCAGGATCTCATGGCTACCTCAGGATCTCATGGCTACCTCAGGATCTCATGGCTACCTTAGGGTCTCATGGCTACCTCAGAATCTCATGACTAGTTCAATCTCATAGCGCGTTCAGATATCATAGCTAGCTCGATCTCAGAGCTAGCGTGACGTTTCATAACCAATAGGGAATCTCTTAGCTAGATCAGTGGTTTCACAGTTAAACTGGGATATCAGAGCTATTTCTGGTTTCGACAAAAAAGTTTCTCCGAGTTTGTGTTTCAAGAGACTTTCTTGTAGATAATAAATCATTTGAAGTTCGTTTCTACGTACCGTATGGTAATCCATGACTTGGGTATGGTACTGTATCAAGATACATGTTCAATATTGAGTTATCGTTGATTGATGTATGGCTAATAACAATACAGACATTAAATATAAAAACTAATTCAAACAATTAATAACTTAAAATGTGATGTGATATATCACAGACACAAAATTTGATCCTATACATTTTTCCGTTCAGCTCATTAATAAAGAAAAAAAAAGAAAAGAAAAATTAAAACCAGTAGGTTGCGTTTCACACAATCGAAATGACTCATCTAAATACTGTTATATGACATCTAAATACTGTTATATGACATCTAAATACTGTTATATGACATCTAAATACTGTTATATGACATCTAAATACTGTTATATGACATCTAAATACTGTTATATGACATCTAAATACTGTTATATGACATCTAAATACTGTTATATGACATCTAAATACTGTTATATGACATCTAAATACTGTTATATGACATCTAAATACTGTTATATGACTGCATTAGTCTGTATTTTCTTATAGAACAATTCTTGACAACAATCGTAAAAGACGAAGATCTACCTCGGTATCTGACGATGGGTTTCATGGATCAATAATTAGTTAATTAGCCTGGTCAGACCGGTAGTGACGTCACTTGGTCAGACCGGTAGTGACGTCACTTGGTCAGACCGGTAGTGACGTCACTTGGTCAGACCGGTAGTGACGTCACTTGGTCAGACCGGTAGTGACGTCACTTGGTCAGACCGGTAGTGACGTCACTTGGTCAGACCGGTAGTGACGTCACTTGGTCAGACCGGTAGTGACGTCACTTGGTCAGACCGGTAGTGACGTCACTTGGTCAGACCGGTAGTGACGTCACTTGGTCAGACAGGTAGTGACGTCACCTGGTCAGACAGGTAGTGACGTCACTTGGTCAGACAGGTAGTGACGTCACTTTTATTAATGTCCTTCTCCTCTGTTAACAGTTGCAAGTTTGCTGGCGAATTGTAGAAGATGATGAATCAGCAAACTGCTTGTTTTGGGTAGGGTTGATGTCAGCACTAATGACGGACATCATAAACTTCATTCCTAAATACACATTTGTGTTAGCTGAACGTGGACAATCACCGCTTTAAGAGTGGTTGTGTGAGTGGTTGTGTGAGTGGTTGTGTGAGTGGTTGTGTGAGTGGTTGTGTGAGTGGTTGTGTGAGTGGTTGTGTGAGTGGTTGTGTGAGTGGTTGTGTGAGTGGTTGTGTGAGTGGTTGTGTGAGTGGTTGTGTGAGTGGTTGTGTGAGTGGTTTTGGTCATTAAAAATATTACAACTAAGCCTTTGGCTGGTTTAATTCTGAAAACTGTGAGGACCACCGTGAGGAAAGCTGTGACTGTGAGGACCACCGTGACGAAAGCTGTGACCGTGAGGACCACCGTGACGAAAGCTGTGACCGTGAGGACCACCGTGACGAAAGCTGTGACCGTGAGGACCACCGTGACGACAGCTGTGACCGTGAGGACCACCGTGACGAAAGCTATGACCGTGGGGACCACCGTGACGAAAGCTATGACCGTGAGGACCACCGTGACGAAAGCTATGACAGTGAGGACCACCGTGACGAAAGCTATGACCGTGAGGCTGGTATATCAGGGAGGTGCTAGGGTGTTGAGGACATTCTACATGAGAATATCCAACTGTCTATAGGCTCAGTCTATGGTTGTCATTTATGGTTTATTTGTGGACTGAGTGCTTCATTAGGCTGTACAGCTGTTGAAAGCTGCATCAAGCTGTACACCGCTGAGACAGACGCTGAGATAGATGTTATGGATATAACAACCCGTGTAGTCTCTTTACTCCACTTGTCAAATGTGCTAAGAAATAATGTGATGTGTTGTGCATGGATGACATCGTGAACGATGTTCTGAAAAACATGACGTCATCAGTCTTTCTTCTTATCACGTGACATCATTCCCCCCCCCACCTTTAATAATCACGTTACATCGTTCGTCCCTCTTCTAAGGACATCAGCGATGACTTGAAATCTTTGGAATACATACAGGGATGGTATAGGATGGTATATGATGGTATAGGATGGTATAGGATGGTATTTCATATACATGTATAAAAGAATGAAACTGAGTCTAGAAGCGCCTCACAATAAATGATCACCTTGAACTATATTAACTTGTTTGGAATAAGATTAGATATCCTAACATTCCTTCAATAAGATTAGATGTCCTAACATTCATTCAATAAGATTAGATGTCCTAACATTCATTCAATAAGATTAGATGTCCTAACATTCATTCAATAAGATTAGATGTCCTAACATTCATTCAATAAGATTAGATATCCTAACATTCCTTCAATAAGATTAGATGTCCTAACATTAATTCAATAAGATTAGATGTCCTAACGTTCATTCAATAAGATTAGATGTCCTAACATTCATCCAATAAGATTAGATATCCTAACATCCTTCAATAAGATTAGATGTCCTAACATTCATTCAATAAGATTAGATGTCCTAACATTCATTCAATAAGATTAGATGTCCTAACATTCATTCAATAAGATTAGATGTCATAACATTCATCCAATAAGATTAGATGTCCTAACATTCATTCAATAAGATTAGATGTCCTAACATTCATTCAATAAGATTAGATGTCCTAACATTCATTCAATAAGATTAGATGTCCTAATATTCATCCAATAAGATTAGATGTCCTAACATTCATTCAATAAGATTAAATGTCCTAACATTCATCCAATAAGATTAGATGTCCTAACATTCATTCAATAAGATTAGATGTCCTAACATTCATCCAATAAGATTAGATGTCCTAACATTCATTCAATAAGATTAGATGTCCTAACATTCATTGTTTGCAGGGAATACAAGGCAAATCTGGGAAGCAATTAACTCATGGATTCATCCAATCAAAAAGCTTTTTAGAAGCAGAATGAGCAGCAAACAATGCACGAATCAGTTCTCATTTCCCAACCATTCGAAAGTAAAGCGAGGGGTGTTACTGAAGATCCCATTGAAGGAGATGAACGAATCACAGATAAAACCGAAAACGGAATCAGAACAAAGGGCAACAATTTGGAATACATGTTTTTTTTACGGGTTTTGTTAACAGTGTGTTTGTTACATAGCCAGGTAAATCTACTTAGTGTATTTGTGTGAATAAAAAATCGTCCTTAACAGACGTTAAGCGTGACTGCTCAATTTATTTTCATTCATTTGGCGTAACTGAAATAGTAGAAGCACTAAATGAAGAAGAGCGTGAAAACTAAATAAATTCGTACTGCAGATATTGGTCAGACATCTCTTCGACGTCTGAGACGTATTTCCAGAAATGGAGCTTGAGGAATTCTTTAATATCATTTGTGTCATGTGAGCACTCAGTGATTAGAAGCTCACCAAGTGTTTCTTGCGTTCATCTAGGAACAAGAAATAATTTTACATTCTCGGACCTTTTGTTGAGTGTCTGTTGAATCAAGGTCTTGTTTGGCAGGGCGTCAGAGAGTTGGACACAGAAAAGCCAATACAAATGGCGTAATAAAAAATATGACATAAGAAGATGGTATAATATTAAAAGAAAGAATGGCCATATTTCAATAATATCAGTCCAATTAATGGTCAGGGGTCCTCAACCAGAAGGATGCTAAGGACACTTTACTCCCCTGCCACCCAGATAGGTCCGACGTACGATAATAAAAAAAATGTTTTCTTATTTAACATTAAATTGTAACATTCTAATATCCTGAATCACTCATTTTTCAAGATAACTATTTTCATTAAAACAGAATGAAAGTGTCGGCGTGTTTTAATCTCTATTATCTTAATTAAATCACCACCCACCCACCCACCCACCCACCCACCCACCTGTAAACATCAACATTTTCAATTTTTCAGCCAATCCACCAATAAAATAGTATATATAGCTGAATAATAATCGTAGAAAAAATATTGATGTACTTAACTCACTTCAGATGATGCTAGACTGGAATTTCTTCAGATGAAGCTAGGCGAATTATTTCAAAGGAAAGTAAGATAGTTAATGGTATCATAAGATCTATAAAAATAGTTTAGAACTTCTGGATGCAGCACTTGTGATATTTAAAACATGTTCAATAAGAAATCACTGCGATCGTGTCATTGATAACTAAACAAGTCAACAACTCACACACATCTCGCTACACTGAAACACATCGACTGAAGTTCCCTTTAAAGTAACTGTCGTGGCGGACGGACTGCCATTTGGATACATATCCACCAACATTAGTAGTCGGCAGAGCAATACCGTTACAAATTATTGCCTAAAGCCATGGCCACGTTTGTACCTCGCTTACATCAATAGGCAATTAGATCAGGTGTACACGCACAAAGTACAAGGTGAATGTAGGCGGTATACGGAAAACACACATTAGTCGCAGATAGGTTTGTTGTGAATAACGAACGGTGAACTGTCATGGGCGGATCTAGGACTTTGTAGTGGACTTTAATTTTTCAATAACATTAGCATCAAAACTGAATATATGCAAGAAATCTGTGTATCAAAAGGAATGTTTTAATATTTTATTAGTAACTCTAACTGCATTTTCTTTTAATTCAGCGTCATGCTTAACTCTTAAATTTATATATAGGAGACTACATGATCAGAGCAGTGATTGGACACCCCTGGTTTAGGTCAAGATACATGCACGCGCACACGCACGCACACACACACACGCACGCACGCACACAAACACACAAGGTATTGTTACATGTTGCTGCGTTAAGAAACGATGCGTAGGAGAATGTCAAGTTCTAAGATTTACGTCATAGCTATATATAAATCCCTTACTCAGATTTGAGTTTTAAAGAAACGCCACTTCTTATGTTGATTAGAATTGTATGGGGCACGCCCCTATTAATGCTGATATGAAGTGTAAGGGACACGCCACTGGTTATAATTGATATGAGGTGCAAGTGAATTGCACTGGTTATAATTGATATGAGGTGTAAGTGACACGCCACTGGTTATATCGATATGGTCAGCTTACCAGAAAAACATATTTATGATTCGTCTAAGGATAATGTAAAGGCTTTGATTAACAAAACCACCAGAAATGTGTTATCTATTCAAATATGAAAATGAACGTTGAAAAGCAATTCTCACTGGGTCTTGTCTTGATATATTCTTAAAGAAACACATGTTGCCACTTTCAACTCTTCGATCTAATTTTTACAACGTAATAATCACTTCTTTCTGGTCTTTCAAACCATGTCACAGCAATCTCAATATTCTCAATGGCGTGACACAGATTCACTATCTGCACATACACCAACAGGTGCAGACACATACACAAACAGGCGCAGACATATACACACAGACGCATACGTGACGATGGTCGAGTAGCATGCGCACTCGGTTGGAGTACCGATGGTCGTGGGTTCGAATCCCCGTGAAGGCCGGGTTACCAAGGGTGTCCGCCCAGCTCCGAATGGGTATCTAACACTTGTTAGGAAAACAAAGGCGGCTGGGAATTGGGAGGAGCCCTCATAGCCGTGGCTTGTGAACGCTGCGTCACTTGTTAACGAACCAGCATGGTCCGTGGACATAATATTCATATGTATAGGAGAGACTACATAAATAAGACGAGATTCACACATTGGTGAGGTTCAACTATTTCGAAATTTAGTTGCCTCCATGAGGTGAAACCATTTAGGCACATCCTTGTCACAAACATGACTTTTATTTGGCAAAATTTGTAATTGATTGTAATGATCATTATACTAGGACCCACACTTCCCACACTTGTAACAGACAATAAACAATCGATTTCATTAAAATTTGTGTGTATGTGTTTCTCATGATTTGTGTGGACGTGTGTTCAGTCACGACTCTCAGTGGAGACGCCTTTGAAAAGGGAGACGCCTTTGAAAATGATCTTATTGTATATTAGAATGTTACAAAGACAAAGATGTGGCAAAACAATTTAAAAAAAATAACTTTCTTTATTTAAACTAAAAATAGTTTTTCTCAATTTCCTGTGATTTATCAGTGTATGTTATTTTGTTCATTTGAGAGTAGGCGATTACAAATATTTACAACCAGGAAGATGTGTTCTAAGAATTGTGATTTACGATCAAAATTAGCCAGTGCCCAGAGGAATCATGATGGGAAAGCCACTATCTACAGTGTGCTGTGTGTGAAAGACGTGAATGTTGGACAATGACAGCATCAGCTGGTGAGAGAAATACAGTCAATGGAGCCTCCATGGCATTATAGACAATAAGAAATATAAACATTGGCGAAAGACCAGTCGAGATATTAGAGAAGGTATTGTAGAGAAGCTTGAACACGAATGACGTATGAGAAGAACATTGGCTCACTGGCTCACTGCTGAAATGACAGAGAATTTTCTCAGCCACTGCCCCTGAAGTTATTGTTAACACTGACGGTAGACCGAATTTGAAAGTAAGAATAATTAGAATTAATTTTAAAAAAAATATTTGTATATTCGTCAAAAATAACACGATGAGTGTGAAAAATAAAGTAAATTTTACAAAATTAAATCAGTAAAAAAACAGTATCTTTAAATTCGATTCATATCAAATGTGGAGTAATATATTTTTTTTTCAAAATGACATGGAAATAATAATTGGAACTTTAAACTCTATCAAAGAATGACTTCTTTCGTTGAAATATATTTCTAAGTTTTTATTCATTATTTAAAATGAATTTCATTGTTCGCAAAGTTAGAAAAGATGGAAAACAAAAATCTTCTAACGTTCATATTTTTATTCATGTGAAGTGCGGGAACGTGGGTGTCACTTTCCAGAAATTGTCACGTGCATTGTTCAATGGGATTAGAGGCTATATTAGGGGATGAAAGCAAATGAAATATCAATAAGTAGAGAGAGTTCCATGAGGTTAATTTGATAACACATAAATGACTACAAGAGCAGGGAGACTACTGTAACTAAAGTCGTTAAAACCCGAGTAACTAAAGACTCCTTTAGTGCCTTTCATACTCTCGTAAACAACGTATTGTTCTGTGGTTTAGTCAACAATTTCAACGTATGTACTTTTGTAAACATCTTTTCGTCATGTGATTTTGTAAACAACTTATTGTTATACGGCCGTATTTCAGGCAAGCATAAATTATCTACAAAATTAAGTTATGCGCATAAAATATCATGAACTTCTATGGTCACGCAAGACAAGAGAGCTACATCTATAGTTGTGTTATGGTCACCAATATACGAGACTACAGAGTTACATCAATAGTTGTGTTATTGTCACCAATATACGAGACTACAGAGTTACATCAATAGTTGTGTTATTGTCACCAATATACGAGACTACAGAGGTACATCAATAGTTGTGTTATGGTCACCAATATACGAGACTACAGAGTTACATCAATAGTTGTGTTATTGTCACCAATATACGAGACTACAGAGGTACATCAATAGTTGTGTTATGGTCACCAATATACGAGACTACAGAGTTACATCAATAGTTGTGTTATGGTCACCAATATACGAGACTACAGAGTTACATCAATAGTTGTGTTATGGTCACCAATATACGAGACTACAGAGTTACATCAATAGTTGTGTTATGGTCACCAATATACGAGACTACAGAGTTACATCAATAGTTGTGTTATGGTCACCAATATACGAGACTACAGAGTTACATCAATAGTTGTGTTATGGTCACCAATATACGAGACTACAGAGTTACATCAATAGTTGTGTTATGGTCACGAATATACGAGACTACAGAGGTACATAAGTAGTTGTGTTATGGTCACGAATATACGAGACTACAGAGGTACATCAATAGTTATGTTATGGTCACCAATATACGAGACTACAGAGTTACATCAATAGTTGTGTTATGGTCACGAATATACGAGACTACAGAGGTACATAAGTAGTTGTGTTATGGTCACGAATATACGAGACTACAGAGGTACATCAATAGTTATGTTATGGTCACCAATATACGAGACTACAGAGTTACATCAATAGTTGTGTTATGGTCACCAATATACGAGACTACAGAGTTACATCAATAGTTGTGTTATGGTCACGAATATACGAGACTACAGAGTTACATCTATAGTTGTGTTATGGTCACGAATATACGAGACTACAGAGGTACATCAATAGTTGTGTTATGGTCACCAATATACGAGACTACAGAGGTACATCAATAGTTGTGTTATGGTCACCAATATACGAGACTACAGAGTTACATCAATAGTTGTGTTATGGTCACCAATATACGAGACTACAGAGGTACATCAAAGTAGTTGTGTTATGGTCACCAATATACGAGACTACAGAGGTACATCAATAGTTGTGTTATGGTCACGAATATACGAGACTACAGAGGTACATCAATAGTTGTGTTATGGTCACCAATATACGAGACTACAGAGTTACATCAATAGTTGTGTTATGGTCACCAATATACGAGACTACAGAGGCACATCAATAGTTGTGTGGTCCAGCCGTCGTTTGACTCGATTCATTGTTAGTTGCTGAACGTTTTTTTTAAAAAATTGTTATACTTGGTAAAATATAGAGATAATGTTGGATACTTTAAGAATGTTTTATATGTAGAAAAAGTCGGATATGTAGAGAATGTTAGATGTGAATAAGACTTAGGACAACTGGTAAATGATGCAAACAAGGGGACACGATGAATATAAAGAACATGTTAAATATGTTTCATCTTTGCAAATATTTTGTTTACAGTTTACAATACTGATTTGTTTTCGTAAAACTTCAAAGTTGTCTCTAAATTTTGTCACATACGTGTCACGAATCTACTTCCTGTAAATACAGAGTTATCCCGTTAGTGGACCATGAACAAATAATGTTCCGACTTCTGCACCATTTCCGGGAGTAAGTTTAAATACACATAGAGTTAGTTCCCTTGAGATATCCAGGGACCAGAAGAGGTGTGTGTTTCTGCAACAGGAGCCAGCCCACTATACCTAAGACAGGTCTTTGTTGTTTTCTCCAGTGATGTCACATGTGATGATTGGGTGCCAGACGAACCTTTAAATTGTGATACTTTTTAAAGAAATATGACAATGTCTTCGTTTTAAGGATTAAAAAATAAAATAAAATCCATTATGTCTCAAATACTCCATTCCTGAATTTGTTATCTTGAAAAGATAGTGACTCACATAACTTGTAAGATATTCAGTCTTTTAACGGGTCTTTCACTGGACTACATTAACATGACGTGGCTCTGCGATCGTATTCTTCCCTACGGGCTGGGGGTCATGCTAACTTTAATGTGAGCATTACTTGACAGTGTCTTCTGTCTGGTCCAGCTATAACACACAGCATGAGTAGAAAGTCAATGTAGTCATTAGCCAGGCGGGAGAACCCGATCTCTTGTTATTGTGATACTCCAGTGTTATGCCCTCGCTCAAACGACTCCCCTCGAGTGTGTTCTCGAGTTTAATCAGCTTCAAATAGCGGCAACATATAATCTCAGATATTTGCTAACAGAGAAAAAATATTTATAGCAGATGCCCTGGTTTGAGGATTTTGATATTATCCCTTCAGAATAAAATATGGCTGCGCCTGAAAATATGGGTGAGCCTGAACTAGTAAATAAAAGGCTTCCCTGTTGATTATGTTGTTTCCCTGAAGGAGGCTTTTCCCGATACTTTCTTTATTATATTGTGTCTTTTCAGACCTACCCCTACCCTATTCAATACATTCTATTCTACCTAGAATGATTGCACACCAACGCCACTTAAACACAACGCTTGAAACGTCATTGTACAACATGCTACTGGGTAGTAAGTTGGAACGTCATTGTACAACATGCTACTGGGTAGCACATTGGAACGTCATTGTACATGCTACTGGGTAGTACGTTTGGACGTCAGATGTACATTGTACAACATGCTACTGGGTAGCACGTTGGGACGTCAGAGGTACATTGTACAACATGCTACTGGGTAGCACGTTGGGACGTCAGAGGTACATTGTACAACATGCTACTGGGTAGCACGTTGGGACGTCAGAGGTACATTGAATAAAATGCTACTGGGTAGTACGTTGGGACGTCAGAGTACATTGTACAACATGCTACTGGTAGCACGTTGGGACGTCAGAGGTACATTGTACAACATGCTAGTGGGTAGCACGTTGGGACGTCAGAGGTACATTGTACAACATGCTACTGGGTAGCACGTTGGGACGTCAGAGGTACATTGTACAACATGCTACTGGGTAGCACGTTGGGACGTCAGAGGTACATTGTACAACATGCTACTGGGTAGTACGTTGGGACGTCAGAGGTACATTGTACAACATGCTACTGGGTAGTACGTTGGGACGTCATTGTACAACATGCTACTGGGTAGTACGTTTGGACGTCATTGTACAACATGCTACTGGGTAGTACGTTTGGACGTCATTGTACAACATGCTACTGGGTAGTACTTTGGACGTCAGAGATCATTGTACAACATGCTACTGGGTAGTACTTTGGGACGTCAGAGGTTCATTGTACAACAGGCTACTGGGTAGTACGTTTGGACGTCATTGTACAACAGGCTACTGGGTAGTATGTTTGGACGTCATTGTACAACAGGCTACTGGGTAGTTCGTTTGGACGTCATTGTACAACAGGCTACTGGGTAGTACTTTGGACGTCATAGATTCATTGTACAACAGGCTACTGGGTAGTACGTTGGAACGTCATTGTACAACAGGCTACTGGGTAGCACGTTGGAACGTCAGAGGTTCCCACACTGAGACAATACGGACACAAGGATATGAGGTTGATATTCCACAATAGAAGTGACGTCATTCATTGATCTGCACAGTCGAGCCCTGTAGTTATAATTATTACTCATATACAATTTTATTGCACGGAGTACCAGGTTATGAGGAATTACCAGGTTAACAAAAGATCAACAATTCATTCATCCTCACGAGTAGTTGATTCACAAGAATGGAGAACAGAAACTAATTACTTTTAACGATGGTAATTTTTAGTTTTACTAAGCTTTATACATTGTATAAACAAGATCTTTGTTACAAGCATCTATATTTTAATGGACTTTGAACAAATTTATATTGAAATTTTTAAAACTATTCTTTGAATAAATTTATATTGTATTTTTAAAACTATTCTTTGAACAAATTTATATTGTATTTTTAAAACTATTCTTTTATAGCAATTAAGCTGTTGACTATCTCTCTTCCTCTCTTTTCTCCCTCTATCCGTCTCTCTCTGTGGGCCTCTCTCTCTCTCTATCGCTGTCTCATTCTCTATCTCTTGAACAACCCTGGGGCATTAAGAGATTATGGGTCATACATATTCAGAGCTCTGGTCCGTTTAGCATTTTGTAAATGATGACATCAACCCGTAGAATAAACTCAAAACAATGAAAACACGTGAGGAGAAGGAAGAAATGGGACGAGTAACATCTTTAAACCGTCCATCAAAGAATCTTTAATGAAAGTCGTTCGTTTTAATGGCAGCATTCCAAAAACTAAATTTAGACTTGTTTTATTGAACAATTTGTTTATAATGGGCCCGACAGACGATAGCAAATTAAAGGTTTTAGAGCAGAGAACAGATTGGCTGAGAGTTTGAGCGACTTTGCCTTAAAGTGTTGGGTTTCTTAGAGTAGTGGGTTAGTTAGTGTGTTGGGTTTGTTAAAGTGTTGGTTTTTTTTAGAGTGTTGGTTTTTTTTTAGAGTGTTGGGTTTCTTAGAGTGTTGGGTTTGTTAGTGCGTTGGGTTTGTTAGAGAGTTGGGTTTGTTAAAGTGTTGGGTTTTTTAGAGTGTTGGGTTTTTTAGAGTGTTGGGTTTTTTAGAGTGTTGGGTTTGTTAAAGGATTGGGTTTCTTAGAGTATTGGGTTAGTTAGAGTGTTGGGTTTGTTAGAGTGTTTGTTTTATTTTAGTCCTCCCGAAGGATTTTGTCCTAATTTAACACTGATTAGTGGACAGTCATGGACATATCTTTCTAAAAACTGAACATTAATTAAACAACCCGTAAAAACAAAGTTTTGACTATAAATCCCTTATATATGAGACATAACTAAAATTATTGATTATGTTCCATATAATATGCACGGCGCGACAAATATTTACAGACTGAAACTGACTGAACTCCACTAGCTGTAAAACACGAGGATGTGGTCATCGATGGCTGGAGTGAACTCCAGTGACGCGTGGATGTCAACAATAGCAGACGACTACATAGAGTTAGATAGAGATAAACTTAAAATGCATTAATTTAAGTACAGTACATTCGATCGATCTGAAATTTTGATACAATGCATAGTTTGGTGACACAAGTGTATGTGCAAAACTTAAGCTCCATAGCATTACGGGAAGTGGGTCATTTTTTACTTTAGTTTTTCCGCCCGCCCGACCAAGACGGACAGGGACGACGGTGAAGTTAATTATAAGGGATTTAATTAAACAACCTGTAAAACAAAGCTTTGACTATAAATCCATTATATATGAGACAGAACTTAAAGTATTGATATGTGCAATATATTACGCAACGCGCGACAAACATTTACAGACTAAAACTGACTGATCTCCCTTTGCTGTAAAACCCGGGGGGAAAAACGGGGGGGGGGTCATCGATGGCTGGACTGAATTCCAGCACGTGGAGGGGACCAATAGCAGCATGACATACAATTCTACAACTAACGCCACGTCAATGAAATCAGTGATGCCTACCATACAGATAAAAACTAGGAATGTCTCTTCATATTACGGATGAAATAAAAATATATTATACCTTCCTAATGTTTGTAAATAGAATTCAAATTAACAATGAAAACAAAAGGTTTGGTCCATGATTAAGTCTGGAAATACCTGACTATATGGCTACATTGCTACATGGCTACATGGCTATATGGCTACATGGCTACATGGCTATACGGCTACATGGCTACATGGCTATATGGCTACATGGCTACATGGCTACATGGCTACATGGCTACATGGCTACATGTCTATATGGCTACATGGCTACATGGCTACATGGCTACATGGCTATCTAACTGTGCTATACAATGTTTCTCAAAAAATACACAACTACATGGCTACGTGGGTATCTGAACGAGCTATGCAATTTTTTCTTTAGTTATCCACTTCCACAAGGCTATCTGACCACATTGTCCACTATTGTTCCACTCCTACTAGACTATCTGACCACACTGTCCACGATTGTTCCACACCTACTAGACTATCTGACCACACCGTCCACAATTGTTCCACTCCTACTAGACTATCAGACCACACTGTCCACAATTGTTCCACTCCTACTAGACTATCAGACCACACTGTCCACAACTGTTCCACTCCTACTAGACTATCAGACCACACTGTCCACAATTGTTCCACTCCTACTAGACTATCAGACCACACTGTCCACAATTGTTCCACACCTCCTAGACTATCAGACCACACTGTCCACAATTGTTCCACTCCTACTAGACTATCAGACCACACTGTCCACAATTGTTCCACTCCTACTAGACTATCAGACCACACTGTCCACTATTGTTCCACTCCTACTAGACTATCTGACCACACTGTCCACGATTGTTCCACACCTACTAGACTATCTGACCACACTGTCCACAATTGTTCCACTCCTACTAGACTATCAGACCACACTGTCCACAATTGTTCCACTCCTACTAGACTATCAGACCACACTGTCCACTATTGTTCCACTCCTACTAGACTATCTGACCACACTGTCCACAATTGTTCCACTCCTACTAGACTATCTGACCACACTGTCCACTATTGTTCCACTCCTACTAGACTATCTGACCACACTGTCCACTATTGTTCCACTCCTACTAGACTATCTGACCACACTGTCCACAATTGTTCCACTCCTACTAGACTATCTGACCACACTGTCCACTATTGTTCCACTCCTACTAGACTATCTGACCACACTGTCCACAATTGTTCCACTCCTACTAGACTATCTGACCACACTGTCCACAATTGTTCCACTCCTACTAGACTATCTGACCACACTGTCCACAATTGTTCCACTCCTAATAGACTATCTGACCACACTGTCCACAATTGTTCCACTCCTACTAGACTATCTGACCACACTGTCCACAATTGTTCCACTCCTACTAGACTATCTGACCACACTGTCCACAATTGTTCCACTCCTACTAGACTATCTGACCACACTGTCCACAATTGTTCCACTCCTAATAGACTATCTGACCACACTGTCCACAATTGTTCCACTCCTACTAGACTATCTGACCACACTGTCCACAATTGTTCCACTCCTACTAGATTATCTGACCACACTGTCCACAATTGTTCCACTCCTACTAGACTATCTGACCACACTGTCCACAATTGTTCCACTTCTAATAGACTATCTGACCACACTGTCCACAATTGTTCCACTCCTACTAGACTATCTGACCACACTGTCCACAATTGTTCCACTCCTACTAGACTATCTGACCACACTGTCCACAATTGTTCCACTCCTACTAGACTATCTGACCACACTGTCCACAATTGTTCCACTCCTACTAGACTATCTGACCACACTGTCCACAATTGTTCCACTCCTACTAGACTATCAGACAACACTGTACACAATTGTTCCACTCCTACTAGACTATCTGACCACACTGTCCACAATTGTTCCACTCCTACTAGACTATCTGACCACACTGTCCACAATTGTTCCACTCCTACTAGACTATCTGACCACACTGTACACATTTGTTCCACTCCTACTAGACTATCAGACCACACTGTCCACATTTGTTCCACTCCTACTAGACTATCTGACCACACTGTACACATTTGTTCCACTCCTACTAGACTATCAGACCACACTGTCCACATTTGTTCCACTCCTACTAGACTATCTGACCACACTGTCCACATTTGTTCCACTCCTACTAGACTATCAGACCACACTGTACACATTTGTTCCACTCCTACTAGACTATCTGACCACACTGACCACACTGACCACACTATCGCTCACTAAACGTTTGTTATTTTACCGCAAACATCACAGACGTTCGTTCCATACAGAAGAGTCTTGCGTCTTACGCCTATCCACGGCTTCATTTCTTATTGTGAGCACTATAAAGAATGTTTTAAATTACAATGTTTTCTGGTCATTACTGAGACCTGACAATACCCCCCCACCCCCACATCCACCCAGAAGTAAAGATGGTGATGGTTTGGGGAAAGTCTATCAGGGAGGGGGAGGGGGGACAAACGTCTAATGTAAAGTTTGAAAGGGGGCTAACCTAATTATCAGCGACAATCTCATGAGTTGTCTGTGATAGTAATTTGTTGACCCAATGGATGATGTTAGGAAAGGTTCAATATCAGGGAATGGATGGCATTATGGATGGCATTATGGATGGATCAGTAACGGGAAGTGGAGGGCGATATGGATGGTTCAATAACAAGGAATGGATGACATTATGGATTGTCCAATAACGCTGAATGGATGACGTTATGGATTGTTCAATAACGCAGAATGGATGACGTTATGGATAGTTCAATAACATGGAATGGATGACATTATGGATTGTTCGATATCTGGGAATTATAATTAATAAATGTTAAATGATCAGGGAAACATAACCCCTTGACCACTGACCTAATTAATAAATGGTAAATGATCAGGGAAACATAACCCCTTGACCACTGACCTAATTAATAAATGGTAAATGATCAGGGAAACATAACCCCTTGACCACTGACCTAATTAATAAATGGTAAATGATCAGGGAAACATAACCCCTTGACCACTGACCTAATTAATAAATGGTAAATGATCAGGGAAACATAACCCCTTGACCACTGACCTAATTAATAAATGGTAAATGATCAGGGAAACATAACCCCTTGACCACTGACCTATATCATCTTATATAAAATCAAAATAAATTAGGTATTTATTCTTTATGACCTCACCGACATATAAACAAATGTTACAGGTCATCATATTTGTCCTATTTGTCCTATTTGTCCTATTTGTCCTATTTCAGTTGTCTCAGGACAGTGAACATCCACTCGTCGCAGGGGCGAAAATTGACTTTTTTCGTAGAGGATTTAATTTTAAATCATACATAAAAGAAAAAATTTGGAATAGTTCAATAGGTTAAGTGTTGAACATTTTCAAATACTCTAAATTATAGTGTGGGTGCTGGATAGAGAAGCCAATAGTGCACTCGCCTCACAAGCTGAGGGGCGTGGGATCTTGCACACGTTAAAGCCACAATAAAAATGTTGATAATGACTATTGGTAAAAAGTCCTCCGCTGACCTGGAGAGGAGATGGGCGCCACCAGATCTACCAAGCCCCGAGAAAGTTCTAATGGAAACATTAGAACCATCTACGACCACGAAGTTATGGGACACACACAAAAAATATTTAAAAAATATTATTATTTTTTTAGTGTATCATAAGTGTTGGGTTAAAATACAATTTTATTTGGTGATGAAAATCGCTAACGTTGTTTTAGTATTGTGTCATTACAGAAATTACACAAATCATTTCAATAACCTACGTATTTACAGTAACTGCAATAACTTTAACGACGTAAGTAAACTTTCTAAAATCAGCCACTTCGTAATCTTCACAAGACGCTCTAATTGAAAGATGATGAAATTCATTTCCGAGGATGTGTAAAAAAAAACACCAACACGTAATTGTAGTAGAAAAAAACCCTCCTGATCACACGGCACCATCTACTGGCCACTGGTCAAGTCGTCAGCAACCATTCATGTGTATATACTGGCCACTGGTCAAGTCGTCAGCAGCCATTCATGTGTATATACTGACCACTGGTCAAGTCGTCAGCAACCATTCATGTGTATATACTGACTACTGGTCAAGCCGTCAGCAACCATTCATGTGTATATACTGGCCAGTGGTCAAGTAGCCAGCAACCATTCATATGTATATACTGGCCACTGGTCAAGTCATCAGCAACCATTCATGTGTATATACTGGCCACTGGTAAAGTTGTCAGCAACCATTCATGTGTATATACTGGCCAGTGGTCAAGTAGCCAGCAACCATTCATGTGCATATACTGGCCACTGGTAAAGTTGTCAGCAACCATTCATGTGTATATACTGGCCACTGGTAAAGTTGTCAGCAACCATTCATGTGTATATACTGGCCACTGGTCAAGTCGTCAGCAACCATTCATGTGTATATACTGGCCACAGAAATTTTCCAACGCTCGAGGCATCCCTCTGATAAAGTCAAACTCGCCCGTGACACCTAGCCACACATTATGAGAACCTCAAAAAGAGTTGCTTAGCTACAGATTATTATTTACAAATAAAATCAGTCTTTCATTAAAAAACGTTTAAAAAATAAATGTTCAGAAAATTTGTTGTCATAACAAAGGATCAAACAATAAAAAAATAACTGGCCCATTGTTTTTTTTAAAGACGTAGAAATCAAAACAAGAACAGTTTTAACCGCAGTGTTCTGTACACATCTGAAAGGTTTGCCGATCTCGGAGAGGTGAAATTAAGTTTCCAGACAAAGATATCGACATGAAGCTGTCTACGTTGAGGCGAACCCGGCCGAAGAAAAACAAGTAAAGGTGTATAGCAGTAGCAGAACAGCTTTCTTCTATCATTACTAGAGAATGTCCCGATGGTGTTATTGTTATTGTAGCATGGCCTGCAGCAGTTACCCAAAAACGAAACAAAACAAAATCTAAAGAAAGAAAGAAAATAAATAAACAAAATTAATAAAATAAATAGAAGTAAAAAAAATATTTAAAAAAAAACACGTTTTTATAAGCGGACTAAAAAGAAGAGGTTTAACATATGCAGCTCACTCATACTCTCACTTATAGATCTCTCTTTTGCCTTCTAAATTAGAAATCTTTCATTTTTATACCAAACACCCGCCCCACGTTTTTAGTCATATTAAATCAAAGTACTTGAACTTATAAGTTTTAACTTAATTTTCTTCTTTTTAGTCCACTTATAAAAACGTGGTTTTTAAAAATCTTTTTTTACTTCTATTTATTTTATTCTTTTTAGTTCACTTATAACAGCCTAATTTTTTAAAATATTTTTTTAACTCTATTTATTTTACCAAACACCTCACCAGCGCCCGCCCAACTTTAAAAACATTGTGATGTGGTCACGGGGTGAACTCACGGATGTCAAAAAAAGCAGACGGTACAGATGAATATATATAGACTATAGATAAACTAAAAAGTTCAATAATTTAATAACGGTACATTTGATCGATCTGAAATTTTGAAACAATGCATTGTCATCCAAGATCTATCTGTGGTAAAATTTTCAGATCTCTACGACAATCAGAAGTGGTTCAATTTTACGTTGGCAGATTTGAAAAAATCTTGGACAAAAAAACAAACCAACAAACAGGAACGAAAGCGAGTAAATAAAAACGTGGTTAATAAAAAATGGACATGTCCACACGACACCTGCTGTGTCATCTCCCACAGTGACACGGGGGGGGGGAGTTTGGCGGTTTTGTTGTGAGATTATGTGTGGTGGTCAGTTGTGAGATTATGTGTGTTGGTCAGTTGTGAGTGAGTTGGGGGTTGGTGAGTGAGGGAGAGTCATTTGTTGTGTGTGAGTTAGTCTCTTTAATGAGATTCCTAAGTACTGTACCTTGATTTTAAGTTTATATGTTTAGGTGTCAGTGAATTATGGTGGGTGTAAGAAGACAGTAAATAAATGAATGATGATAAATGTTTCTAATCAAAACGACGAACAGTGATCTTATCTTATCTTATCTGTTTACAGACGCTCCTTCTATACAGAAGATTATTGCGTCCTACGCTTGTCTATGGTTTGTGTTTAGTCCTGCATTTTTATCAGAGATTTAAATGTTGATAAAGTGTTGGTTTTCCTGGATTCTTCAGGCAACCCATTCAATGCCCGAATTCCGGACGGGAAGAATGAAAATGTGTATGTGTTTGTTCTTGCATACGGAATAAGAAAGGTGTTTTTATCCTTATGTCTATCTGAGGTTTGTATTAAGTTATCTTTGTGTTGTATTTCTAAATTAGAATTAATTGCTTTATGTATGATTACTACTTTGTTCTTGGTTCTTCTATCCTCTAGTGTTTCAAGGTTTAATGATTTAACTAATGGTGTTATTCTTGTCAGTTTCGAATATTCTCCAGTAATGAATCTGGCAGCTCTTTTTTGAATTTGTTCTAGTTTATCAAATATCTAGTTGATCACTTAGCTAGACCAGGAAAACAAAGTATCCTGTTTATGTACTACTTTGGTTTTGGAAACAAATTACAATGAACCTATTACTACAATAACTTCTTTGATGCCATCCAATAACATGACCTCGTCTATATCATTCCGTTGATATATTTTAGTATTGGCCACTTGATCTCGTCTATATCATTCCGTTGATATATTTTAGTATTGGCCACTTGATCTCGTCTATATCATTCCGTTGATATATTTTAGTATTGGCCACTTGATCTCGTCTATATCATTCCGTTGATATATTTTAGTATTGGCCACTTGATCTCGTCTATATCATTCCGTTGATATATTTTAGTATTGGCCACTTGATCTCGTCTATATCATTCCGTTGATATATTTTAGTATTGGCCACTTGATCTCGTCTATATCATTCCGTTGATATATTTTAGTATTGGCCATTCTAAAATTAGGGCTGTCTTGTGTATTCGCCAGCAATAACTTAAAATAATCGTGTTTCCATGACTATGAAATGCTCTGACGATACTTGAGCTGTTATTAAAATAAAAATTTGGATTATAGATTTTAAACTGTTGAAGTCAAAGGTCACGTTGTAGAGCTGAGTGTAGTAGACGGGGGGTTGCATTGAGAATTGTTTAGCGTTATGAAGCTTTTGAAAATTTTTTTTAGCCTTGCGTTGTGCATATTTAGGTGTACATTGTTTGTATATTTAGGTGTATATTGTTTGTATATGTAGGTGTACATTGTATATTTAGGTGTACATTGTTTGTATATTCAGGTGTTCATTGTTTGTATATTTAGGTATGTACTGTATTTCTTGTTGAACAATTTCATGTACAGTGTGTATAATTAGATGTTAAGTGTGTACAACTAACAATTCGGGGGCGTTGTTTATCGTATTATACAATAACAAATTCAAGCTACCTTTAAAAGAATTAAACATTTCTAAATTCACCATTTATTCACTTAACGTGTATTAAACCTTCACCCATTGCGTAGAGCGCCAATGTATTTGATACAATTATAAAACTTAAATCAGAGAGACATGAATATTCACGTATATCTATTACAGCATGTACATATTAAAATGTATTTAAAGAGCTTTTCGGAATTATCTACTCATAAAAAATGAAATGTATTTGAAATTTCGTTTGAATGAACACATACATTATTCTAATCACGCATACCGTTTTAGGCGTTTTAGGTCTTAAAACATAATCTGGTATACTAAAGACAATTTTGACGTCTTCGCAGCACGCGAACGCTATCTTAACACGTGTTTTGTACAGTAAATGTTTTGTGTGGCTATGATGCAATGCAGACTTACCATGTGCTCGTCTATACAGCGACCTTGGTTAAGAATTTCGGCTCACTACAAAACACCGCACACGATGGGAAAGCCGGTCTACACCACAAAAAACGTGAGTACTACGGGGCCAGACCTGACCTCGTGTGAGCCTATCTTACACTCCATCACTTCCCACGTGACTCTAGCCGAGCGAGTCATTCCTCCACTATTCCCTCACAGCTCAATGCAAAGTGTATACGGCGCCATGAAATTGTTCTAGTATTGCGGTGTCGGGCCACGAGTATTGGTGGTACCCCACTAAGTGTCCAGGAGGAAACTACCCGAAAAAGTGGATCGAGGAACGAAGATGGGGGAGGGGTGGGGCACATAAGAATGACGTGGGTTTATAAGAAAGCGAGGGGGGGTGTACATGATCGAGGGGGGTGGGTACACAAGATTGACGGAGGACGGCAATACAAGATCGTGGAGGGAAAAATCAATAGCGTTTTTCGGTGAAATATATATCAGTAGAGATATAGAACACGTCCACAAACGCTGAAGAGGGCAGTGCGTGTGTAAAGCTTCTGATAAGAGTTGAGTGTTTGGGCGCTAGCCAGAATCTTTCATTCCGATGTTATGGACAATCTCAACTCACTCTATTACATTTTACAGAGACCTTGACATAACAAGGCTTTTCATGGAGTTCTCTTATCTTATCTGTTACAGACGCTCCTTCTACACAGAAGATTATTGCGTCCTACGCTTATCCATGGTTTGTGTTTAGTCCTGCATTTTTATTAGAGATTTAAATGTTGATAAAGTGTTAGTTTTCGTGGTTTCTTCAGGCAACCCATTCCACGCCCGAATTCCGGACGGGAAGAAGGAAAACTTGTATGTGTTTGTTCTTGCATACGGAATAAGAAAGGTGTTTTATCCTTATGTCTATCTGAGGGTTGTATTAAGTTATCTTTGTGTTGTATTTCTAAATTAGAATTAATTGCTTTATGTATGATTACTACTTTACTCTTGGTTCTTCTATCCTCTAGTGTTTCAAGGCTTAATGATTTAACTAATGGTGTTATTCTTGTCAGTTTTGAATATTCTCCAGTAATGAATCTGGCAGCTCTTTTTTGAATTTGTTCTAGTTTATTAATGCTTTCTTTGGTGGATGGGTCCCATACAGAAGATGCATATTCTAGTACAGGTCTCACCAAAGTGTGATAGCATTTTAGTTTTATATCTCTATTACATTTGTAAAAGTTTCTTTTTATAAAGTCTAAGATTTTGTTTGATCTTGTAATAACGTCATTGACACGGGGATTCCATTATAGTTTCTCATTTATTATGACTCCTAAGTATTTTGCATCTTTAGTTTTGGGTCAGTTCTTTTCCATGAATGAGATATTTTGAACTTATTTGTTTCTTTTTCTTTGTTACTCTTAACAGTTGGCACTTTTCTAGGTGGAAAGACATGCTCCAGTTAGTTTCCCATTTTATCAATTCATCTAAGTCTTTTTGTAAAATTTTGCTATCTTGTTCTGATTTAATTGTTCTATAGATTATAAAATAATCAGCAAACAACCTAACTTTTGTTCCTGTTGAGATGTTGTTGGGTAAATCATTTATATAAATTAAAAAGAGTAAGGGACCTAGCACAGTTCCTTTATTGGTGCAGATTTTGATCCATTAATTATTACACTTGCTCCTTACCCAAAAGGAAGTCATAGATCCAGTGATGTAAGGAACCTGAGATTCCAAAGTAGTTAAGTTTTTTAAGTAAACTAAGGTGGTGAATTTTGTCAAATGCTTTTGAGAAGTCTAGTAATATTGTGTCTATTTGATCATTATTGTCTAAGCCTTTTGATAGTTCATCTATTAAACCTATTAATTGTGTTTCACATGATCTGTTTTTTTCTAAAGCCGTGTTGATGTGGGCATAGGGCATTATATTTGTCTAGGTTGTTAAATATTTTACTATATATTATGTGTTCTAGTAATTTACAGGTGATACTAGTAAGTGATACAGGTCTGTAATTACCAGGGTCTGATTTATCACCTTTCTTAAAGAGTGGAGTTACGTTAGCTAATTTCCAATCCTGGGGCTCTTTACCCTGGTTTAGAGAGGCTTGAAAAAGAACAACAAGGATTGGGGACAGTTCATTGCTTAGTTTCTTTTAATAACCTTGCAGGCAATTCATCTAGGCCAGAGCTTTATTTATTTTTAGTTCCTTTCTTTTTCTTACACAACCAACGTAACACACAGCTGGGGTCAGTTCCGTGGGGACACATTCGTTCAGTGGGGACACATTCGTTCAGTGGAGACACATTCGTTCAGTGGTGACACATTCGTACAGTGGGGACACATTCGTTCAGTGGGGACACATTCGTTCAGGGGGGGGGACACATTCGTTCAGTGGGGACACATTCGTTCAGTGGGGACACATTCGTCACGTTATATTAAGTATTAAGATTGAGGATACACCACCAGCAACTTTTTTGTTGCTCTTTCGTGCGGCATCTGCTCCTTCCAAACACAAGACATATTAAACTGTCAACAATTGTATCAGGAACGTCATATCATAATTAACTTTGAGAAGAATGAGTTTGTTACGTTAATCTTATCTTATCTATACAGACGCTCCTTCCATGCAGAAGATAATTGCGTCCACAGATCATGACAGATGATCTGTTGGCAAGTGATGCAGCGTTCACAGGCCACGGCTTTGTGGGTTCCACGCATTACCCAGCCGCCTAAACTAGTGTTAGGTACCCATTCGGAGCTGGGTGACTCAGGGACGCCCTAGGCACCGGGAATAAAATACTTGCCTTCACATGGATTCGAACCCGTGACCATCGGTACGCCATTCGAGCGCGCTGCCACTCGACCACCGCGTCCACAACATACACTGAATATGGTGTCTATTGCCATAGGATATCACCAAACATACTCTAAACAAATATGTCTATTGCCATACGATATCGCCAAAAATTCTTTACTTTGTCTTAATTATTGAAGACTAATGTCGGCAGCTGCGTTTCAAAATATTCCGTTTGCTCACATTGTATAAATTGAAACTATTGACGCGGTGGTCGAGTGGCAGCGCACTGGACTGTCGTAGCGATGGTCACAGGTTCGAATCCGTGTTCCCGGGGCCTAGGGCGTCCCTGAGTCACCCCGCTCCGAATTGGTACCTAACACTACATGTAGTTAGGCGGCTGGGTAATGCGTGGAACCCACAAAGCCATGGCCTGTTAACGCTGCATCCCTTGCCAACAGATCATCTGTCATGGTCTGTGGACGCAAGTATCTTCTGCATAGAAGGAGCGTATGTATATATAATATAAGATAAGATTTATCCCTGAAAAGCCAGCCCTAATGACTTTGATGTTAATGTACAACGTCCCAGGTCGAAGGTCACTTCCCTAAGGATTTGAACAAAAGCAACAACTCTAGGAGAATCATTATAAGATGACAATAAAATATATCATAAAATAGTTCTGAAATGGCGTTATTTACCGATCGTAACCCTGTACATTAATAGACACGCCAGATGTTTCGATAAATAAATATGTTATTAAAACAGAATATGTACTATCAACCATACTTGGCCAAATTTTAATAGTTTATTGAACATTTGAAAGAAACCTTTTGAGTATTTGGTTGTCAAGCTAAGGGGGTTGGGGTGGGGGTTATTTATTAGAAAAGGCCGGGTTATAGAATAAGAGAATGAAGAAAGTAGATACAGCAGATTTTGTAAAAAACTCGTAAGCATGAGATGAATATTACACTTACTTAGCTGATTAGCACATAAATATAACACCTACTTAGACGATTAACACTGAAATATTACACTTACTTAGCTGATTAGCACTGAAATATTACACTTACTTAGCAGATTAGCACTGAAATATTACACTTACTTAGCTGATTAGCACATAAATATAACACCTACTTAGACGATTAACACTGAAATATTACACTTACTTAGCTGATTAGCACTGAAATATTACACTTACTTAGCAGATTAGCACTGAAATATTACACTTACTTAGCAGATTAGCACATAAATATTACACCTACTTAGCAGATTAGCACTGAAATATTACACTTACTTAGCTGATTAGCACATAAATATTACACCTACTTAGCAGATTAGCACTGAAATATTACACTTACTTAGCTGATTAGCACATACATATTACACCTACTTAGCTGATTAGCACATACATATTACACCTACTTAGCAGATTAGCACTGAAATATTACACTTACTTAGCTGATTAGCACATACATATTACACCTACTTAGCAGATTAGCACATACATATTACACCTACTTAGCAGATTAGCACATACATATTACACCTACTTAGCAGATTAGCACTGAAATATTACACTTACTTAGCAGATTAGCACATACATATTACACCTACTTAGCAGATTAGCACATAAATATTACACTTACTTAACTGATTAGCACTGAAATATTACTCTTACTTAGAAGATTAGCACAGAAATATAACATTTACTTAGCAGATTAGCACATAAATATTACACTTACTTAGCAGATTAGCACATACATATTACACCTACTTAGCAGATTAGCACTGAAATATTACACCTACTTAGCTGATTAGCACTGAAATATTACACCTACTTAGCAGATTAGCACATAAATATTACACTTACTTAACTGATTAGCACTGAAATATTACTCTTACTTAGCTGATTAGCACATAAATATAACACTTACTTAGCAGATTAGCACAGAAATATGTCAGCAGACAAAACAAGAACAAGACATATCAGAAATAGAAATCTGTTAAGAAACTGAAGTACATGTATTTCGTCATGATGGAGAAAGACGTAACATCCCCCCCCCCGCGTACACAAAAACCTGACAAATGACATGTAGAGTTTATGACACGGGTCACACCACAAGAGACTGATCTTTACGTCACTCCCCCCCTACCCCACTATAGGAACAATGTACGACTGTATTCAATGATAGGTGAGTCGTCCAATCACGTGCAGGCAGATGTGCTGTGTATCTAGAGTTGTCGGTCTCCACCCATCAGGAAGGTAGCAGAGCAAAGGTAACGTCCCCTGGTCTCACAAAGACATAAGCTCGCGCTGAGTTTGGAACAGTTTGAGTCATCTGACCCCAAGTCTCAAACAGACTCAATAGACAAGGCGTGCGCGTCCGTGGGACTAAGCGGAGGAATAGATCCTTGTGAAAACAATAACAGAGGTTCCAAAATAAGGTGTTTCCTAAGCTCTAAGGTGCAAAGTATGGAATCAAATTTTGAGAGATAAAACAAATGCATGTTCTTAATGAAACAAAAAATCATTTTTCAATTTATCGTCACTCATATTCATATTCCACTTAATGGCCATCTTATTCAAGTGTTTGATAATGTCTTATATGGCCATCTTATTCAATTGTTTGATAATGTCTTATATGGCCATCTTATTCAAGTGTTTGCATAATGTCTTATCTTTAACACCATCCTTATCAGTGAGCTCACACTGGTTAACTGGTTATCATACACTGTCTGAATGCCTCTGTTAGGAAACATCATTAGCAAGCAAATGAAATATCCATGCTTAAAGTTGATTATTTTAATGGTATATACAAACTTTAAAGACATGTTGAATATTTGTTCCAGCCAAGGAATTTGTTGAAATGAACGTAATGTTCCTTCAAAACACCCGAGAGTGACACCTTTCTGACACCATGAACTACGATTTTAAAGTAACAAAATACCATCCTTCTTACACCATAACGTTTGGTATGGAAGAAACAAAGTACAATCCATCTAACACAGGGGTGGGCATAATTTTTATACGGCGCATTGAACATTTTATTGTTATAGGTGGGCCGCATGTATATTTTGTGTACTTCAATTACAATTTACAACGTGTATACTATGAATCAATCATTATAACCATGTTCTGGTCATTATATTTCACATTCACACTCAATTACATGTGTACATTACATTTTAAAATACGAACTGAAACAGTTTGCAATTTGTTAATAAGATTTTATAATTCATTATTAGTTCAACAAAAGTTTATTGTTACTTGTCATAATAACTATAAAGAATTAGGAACATAATTTACACATAAGCTGACCATAAAGTACAATTATAATCAATGTGAAGTATGTAACTGTTCACAATTTTGAATAATGTTCTTGAACTGTGAAACCAGTTTACTGGTTGTGATTTGCATGCCTGCATTCAAATTGCAGTCAGTCAACATCGATCTTTTCTTAGACTTGTTTATTTTCATGCAAGAAAAATCTTGCTCACAGATGTATGTGGACCCAAATAGTGACAAAAGTTTGGCAGCAAAGTTTTTTAAAGTGTGGAAATGCTGCTGCTGGCAAACATACAAAAAAAAACTCCAGCAGAAGAACTGACTTGAACTTCTCCTGAGGTTGGGTAGGTCAAGCTGTTCTAAGTGTAATACCTATGGAGCTGAATCAGCTTCTGCACTAAATGGCGAACTGAAGATATTGAAGAGTGCTTCCAGGTTCTTGAAGTCTTGTAACCTCTTTTCAAATTCCACAGCCAAGGCATCAAACAGAGTCTTGTACCTGTCAGCCGTTTCACAATAAATAGTTGTCTGTTTCAGCAAAGGAAAATGGCAAAACCTTTTTTCACCTGTTTGACTGGAGAACAGGGAGAGCTTTGCCTGAAATGATTAAACATGCACATATATTGCACGTGCAAACAAGCTATTGCCCTGAAGTTTGACATTCAGTTCATTCAATTTTACCCGATGTCGATAGCAAACATGAAGTCTGACTTCCACTCCCATTAACAATGTTAGTAACAAAGTCACAGAAAACCTCTATATCTCAACATCTTGGCCAGGCTCAGCCAGCGGATTCTGCTGTGGTAGATTATATCATAATATTTAGTTTCCAAAGCCTCAAGCAGTGCCTTGAACTGCCTGTGGTTAAGTGCCCTGGCTCTGATGAGGTTTATTACACTGACAACTCAGTCAATTAAACTCAATAATATGCTTGATATTCAACGCAGCTTCACACAGACTTTCCTGATAGATGTTACAGTGGAGAGGTAAGATTGTATGGTTAGGATGTTCTTCTTTAATTTTATCTTTATCAACTTCACAAGACCTATGTTTTTTTCAAGTCATCGGTTGTTGCACTTGCTATTTTGTTCCACACCAACCAAGTTCTTTTAACACAGTTCTCAACAGTATTGAATAGATAGATCCTAGCCTGTATTTGTGTCTTTGAGTGTCTCAACACTAAGTAATTCTTCGGGCAGCTCAAAACGAGTGTTTATTCCCCGCATAAATACCAACAATTGTGCTGTGTCATGTACATCAGAACTTTCGTTAAACGCAAGAGAGTACCACAAAAAGTCTTTGTTTGCATCTCGGTTGTTGTATCATATTGTCACTAATTTTTTCAACACGCCTGACTACAGTTTCCTTAATTAAGAAATGCTATCAACTTTTGTTTTCTTTTTTGGACACATAATGCTTGCTGCATCTGATAATGCATTCCTTGATGAACTCGCTGACAGAAAAAGACTTGTTCCGTTTGGGACAGCACCAAACTGGCTTCGGTTGCAGCATCTTGTATTAAAGACTGGTGAAAACAATTTGCAAGCTTTTAAAAATTATTTACCAACTCCTGGCAATTCCTTTGTTCCCCTCTTCTTTCGTTAAATTGTGACCGAAATCCAAATGTTTTGTTTGGTGGTGTCTCTTTAAGTTGTACTTATTAAAGACGCCCACACACTCACAGCACAGCAAGCATACTTCTTTGCTGCCAACGCTCGCGAAGCAATATTTAGCGGTCTATTCCTCATTAAAAACACCACATTCGTCCTCAATCTTTTTTTTTGGCAGCACTCATGGTTATATCAAAGTCTATTCGCTTTTATATTAACTTTTATACTAAAACCGCCAATATATAAATCGTAAACAAAAGCCATTTCCGGTTGAACTGGAATGCAGTTTCGAATAAGGATGGACAAAATTAGGGCTGTTAACGATTAATTTAAATTTAATCGTTAACTTTTGATAAATTAACGATTAATTGATCGTTAATTTCGATTAAAGCCGTAAATTCACTGGAATGTCTTCTTTATATGACACCTTTAAACCAACAGCGCAAACAGACAAGTGTATGACATTATTTGGTTCAAGTGATGAGCGGGTCTTATTGACAATATAACCAGCCGGGCTGAACAATCGTTCACATAGCTTTACATTGTCTCAGCTGAAGTTTCTGATACTGTAGTGGATGTTTAGTTTGCAGGTGATATGTAAGCGAAGTGTTAGAACCATGGTAGGAATGTTCCCTTTAAGCAGCGCGGCTGCGCAGATATTTGACCAACGCCACGCAAGAGTTTAGAATAACCGCGCAGCAAATTTTCAACAATAAAATGGACGCTGTGCAACTTTGCGCACGAGTTTTTTAAAAACACGGACCAAGGAAGCTTAGACTTAGAGGGAACATTGCGTGGTAGGCTAACGATAACTCTCAATGGACACAATGACCTTTATCAACATTTTGGACATGATGTCAGTCAATAGTTTAAAAACAAATTGTTCGTGTAATCGTCCAGAAATTAGTTTATAATCGTATTTATCGGCCGAAATATTTTACTTTTTGACTTTCAGTGCATCTATAAGTGTTGGATCGATTAATCGTTAACAAAATGTTAATCTTTAAAAAAATTAATCGTTAATTTCCACAGCCCTAAAAATAATAATGACTAATGATCACTAATAAATTCTGGAGCCATAAAACCGATTGAATATCCCTAGATTCGAATCAAACATTCGGGAATAAAGTTTTAAAAATATGGCGTAAATTCTAAACAAAGAAAATTAACATCGACTAAAGATCACATGCCAACGGGCCGCATAATATACTCTGGCGGGTCGCATGCGGCCCGCGGGCCGTAGTTTGCCGACCCCTGATCTAACACAATAACATTTGGTTTTAAAGTCAACAATTACCATCCTTAGAAGTTTGCTTCTAGACTAACAATCAGCTTGTGTGGGCGGTGTCCCAGTTCATTTAACATCTAAAAGTTTAGTATGGTACCACCTGGTTATGTTACATCTTGTTTTCTCTTGACTGAGTTAACCTTCTTGCACCAGCTACTGAGTTAGCCTTCTTGCACCAGCTACTGAGTTAGCCTTCTTGCACCAGCTACTGAGTTAGCCTTCTTGCACCAGCTACTGAGTTAGCCTTCTTGCACAAGCTACTGAGTTAACCTTCTTGCACCAGCTACTGAGTTAGCCTTCTTGCACCAGCTACTTAGTTAACCTTTTTGCACCAGCTAGAAATAAAAGCCACCACATTAGTTCGGATGTCTCCCACCCCTGCCTGACCCCCCCCCCATTGGGAGCAACGTTGACAGATTGTTGTTATTTCCTCTGTCCTATTGTCAGGCACCAAGGATGTATTTCCTGGGTATTTTTCCATTCCTGGGACTTGACATAACATCTCTGGCTTGTGTCATTGTCACCGGCGTCAATAAGGTTTGCGTCATTAAGGTTTGCGTCATGGTCCAAAGTGAACCTTAGAGAACTGCTTTAAACCGGTGTGTCTCCCGGTACATATTGGTGCGCCATTGTCACCGGCGTCATAAAGGATTGCGTCATGTTTGCGTAAAGGAATAAAGTAAACCTTAGAGAGCTGCTTTAAACTGATGTGTAACCCGATTCATAATGATGTGTCACTACACATTGGCGTGTCACTCACAAAACATTCGTGTGTTTCTAAATACAAATTAAAGTATCACTCACTATATATTGATGTGTCACTCACTACACTTTGGCGTTCCAATTACTACACATTGGCGTGTCACTCACAACGCATTGTCTTGTAATAATGGTATAGTTAGGGCTTTATCTAAGCAACGTTAAATAAGCTAACTAAAACAGCGTCTTCAAATTCAATATCTTAATGTCCGTAACTATTGAAGATAATCAACATCCGGATAATTAAGGTCATGGCCACAGGAAGCGATGTGGTCCTCCAAGATAGTGAGTAGCATCATTTCTTAACCAATTGCTCTGTGAGAGCAAAACATAGTAACATGAGTTTACTAATGAAACAGCTTAGTCACATGAGTTTAGTAATGAAACAGTTTAGTCACATGAGTTTAGTAATGAAACAGTTTAGTCACATGAGTTTAGTAATGAAACAGTTTTGTCACATGAGTTTAATAATGAAACAGTTTAGTCACATGAGTTTAGAAATGAAACTGTTTAGACGCATGAGTTTAATAATGAAACAGTTTAATTAATAAAAGAGAGATAGGACACCTAAAAAAAAGACTCAAAAAAACAACAAACGTATCGACAAGACGCCTACTATTGTGTACCCACGACAGTTAGAACAACATAATAATAAAACACTTTGGTTTCAATGCTTACAGGGTTTAAGTCGATTTTGTAAGGATGAAAAGAAGAGAAGTAAATTAAAGGGAAGGTGAGGGAGCGGTGGGAGGGGGGAGCGCCGAATAGACAGTCTGATATGCATGCCATGTTGTGACAATGTCAATTTGTTTAAAACGTAGGCCTCCAAAGCGCCAATAATGCTAACGTTAGATAGCATAACTTCGCACAACAGCCATGAGACTGAAGACCTCAAAATTCCAGTCTTATCAACACTAAGTGTCGCGGATGCTCAATAACAAACACAAAGGGAGCTCCGATGTCTCCGAATAACAGGATTTTTAAACAATTAATTTTATACCCCCAAAGTTTGTCTTAGGTTTACGGGAGATATAAGACAACAAACATTCTTTTGAATTTAACCCCAAACAAAATTCCATTGAGCGCATTTGTGATTGATGCCTATGACAATAATTTCAAATATTTTAATGATCTCTGTAAGGCGGGTTCTTGAAGGCTTCTCGATTTCAAACAGAAACGAGAGACAGTTTGGGTGTCTAGATATCACATGACATTTACCGTACATCAGATGTCAATAGTTCTGTAATCATGACATTTTGTGTTTAGAGTATAGAATTTTCCAGATTGCATATACTCTAATAATTTGGTTGTTAATCAGGATTAGCTCATTGATGTTTGGTGGCACGGTGGTCAAGTGAAATGCGCGCTCGGCTGGGTTCGAATCTCCGTGAAGTCCACCCAGCTCCGAATGGCTACCTAAACATGGATTATTAATCCACTTGATCCTTGGGATGGTATGTGAATTGCATGAAAGCAACGGAATCCTTCTGGTATATGGTTGTTAAAAGTAATGTAATAAAACTTCAAAGTATAGAAATGACCACTTAGGATCACTGGGGATCACTTAGGATCACTTAGGATCAATTAGGATCACTTAGGATCACTAAGGATCACTGGGGATCACTTAGGATCACTGAGGATTACTGAGGATCACAAAGAACCCCGGCCACCAACATATTTTAAAATATTTTCTTTCAAACATCAAACCGCTTTTATCTGCTAGGATTTTTTTATCTGAGCAAATATTTCCCAAATTTAAAAGACAGAAGCTTACAAAAAACTTCATCATAAACATTTGACGTCACTGAACAAAACTCTTATCTAGCAATAACAGATAAGATAAACAGAAGAGCCATTTTCCTAGTGAGTTGGCCAATCTAAACTCAGATACCCCAATGAATTTAAACAGATGTGCAGGATTTTTAAAACGGATATTTTAGTGATAGTTACAATTCTGGTTAAACTGAGTGCACTATTTTAGTACACGAACTTTTCTGTTTATCTGATGTTTATGACAAAGAACATTATAAAACAATTGTTTCCGAATGTAGTGATACAGTCTCTTACTAGCCGTAAAACTAGATTACGGGAGATGATTAGAACAAGAGTAGCTCACAGAACTCACTGTGTAGAGAGTCTCTCTCTTGTATGACAAGAACCAGCATCTATTATAGGCAATGTTTAGTTTAAGAAAGAGTATTTTCGTCAGGCGTCTCGTCAATTTAAAAAGAACAAAGGGCCTCTTGTAACGATGTTGGTGTTCGGAGAGCTGTCAGGAGCGTAGATAAAACACAAATGAAGGGTTACCACACCCGTAGAAAGTTCAATTTGGGGGATTGTACCGCCCCCCTCCCACCCAGTGGGTTGTTATTAGACTATAGACTAAACCAAGTGACCCGCGTCCTAGTAAATTCATGGGTTTAGTGATAATAAAAAAAAGATTTCATCACTTACAACGCACAATACAACACCGAGGTTATAAACTACGGTAGCGACAAACAACACCGAGGTTATAAACTACGGTAGCGACAAACAACACCGAGGTTATAAACTACGGTAGCGACAAACAACACCGAGGTTATAAACTACGGTAGCGACAAACGAAATGTTTAGCCAAGTTCCGCAGCCCTAATTATTCACTCAAGGACGCATTTAGTCCCCTTCTCGGTAGCTTATGATCGGACTCAAACGAATATTAAGAAACGACTAATTAAAATTCAAACAGTGAATGATATGTGTTTATATGGTGAAAGCAACGAATCAATGCATCAATGTTAAATACATTAACAAATAATGCCCCCCCCCCAAAAAAAAATCCTCATAGAACAATATGATAGTTTGAATTATTAGTGACTGTGAAAATGACATTTCATTGTACCCAAGGTCAAGTGCCCTGCCTCTGGTCCATTAGACCCTTACACTAGTAGGGAAAATGTGACGTAATATTATCAACACAAATCATTAGCTACAGTGTAGCAGACGCATAGTTGGCAGCATCCTATTTACCGTGTGTTCAAGTAATTCTCATCAAGGCTGCACACATGGGAGGGGTGGGGGGTCGTACGTTCGAACCCCTTTCTGGGAATTTGTGCCCTTTTGTTGTAACAAATAGATTTTTTTTTGCAAGACGACTACGTAAAATCAATAAACGAAAATAAATCCATTGAAAGATCCAGTCAGAAAAAGCCTAGTGGGTTAGCCAGGCTTGCCCTCACCGAGTGACTTATCTTAATCCACCTAATCCTACCTCTTTGTGTCTCGGTGAATGGAAAGGAAAATAGTATTAAATAGACTTAAGAGAATCGGTCTTTTGACCGCCATCCACTTGACAGTGCTAAACGGAAGGCACTTCTAGATCTGTGCAAAACAAGATGGGCTGAGCGCCACTAAGCATACTAACACTTCTATCAATCGTATGTTTACATTTTTCACACTCTTGAGATAATTTCCCTGCCACATGGAAAACACAACGACCAATGATTGGATCCAAGTTTGACTTCAAATGGTGATTGGGACACGGACAGTAAGTCTCATCTTCATTCGTTGTGTAACTTCACATTTATTGTGACGTGTGTTGTAAGGTTCAAACTGTTATCTAGACTGGGAGGAATAACAATCCATCTTCAGACAGAAGCGATTGACATCGTTTATTTAATTTATTTATTTATTTTGTACACTTCTATCGCGCAGTACCCCAGCCAACGGCTTGGCTCACAGCGCTTTACAAACATGTTGTACAGAAAACACATTGCACTCTAAATCTTCCTAAACATAGTTACGCACACAACATTTTATATAAATGTTCAGAAATGGACGCATCACCGTCATAGAATGTTAATTTGATGGAGTGAGATCGGTGAATCCACGGTAACAGGTGTCCTAGACTAAAAAAATGTCTCTAGCGAAACAAGAATCCATGATGAAACCCTGATCCAGAAATAATAACCAGACAAATATCCACAATCAAAATAAGAGTTCAAGGCTATGCATGCCTGTTAGGCGTAGCCTCGTTCTCAAGATTCCACCTAGAAGTTTAAAATCGTAATGGTCGTCCTGTGGTTCGTTGTAGTCTGTATCACTTCCATCAGTTTGAACTGATTCTCCTTGTAGCGAGAGTTCAGTCTAACTACCACTATTGTAATGAGTTACACACGCCAAGACGATATTGAAGTCAACGAAAGAAATTGCTCGACATGAGATGACGTGTTCGATTTTAACTTCCGGATTAATACAGCCACAAAATGTCAAGTACAAGTATAATATAACACCAGACAGGCACAGAGGGAGTTGAATTCAATGAGCACTCCCTTGATATCCCTGAGTTCCTCTTATTACATTTGTAGATTGTAAATTTCTCCAGCGCTTGGTTTTTTCTTGTATTTAAAACACAGCAGAGAAATGTAGTTTCCGCCATTTTGATCAACTTCCGGTGTCTCCTATCGAAAACGTCAAGCAAGTGTTTAGAGAGATTAGAACAAATGTAGATTCTTATTTTCAAAACACTTATGATCATATCTTTATCATGGCGCAGCCTGTAGGAGTTAAAGCTTCAATGCCCCGAATTGCTAAGCGACAAATCTACCGAAGCAATGTGAAGGCCAATGCAACACTATCTGCGGAACTTAATTAAACTGTTTCTGAAGCAAATCATAGCTGAACTAGATATGCGGTTCTCTGGCTTAACCAGGACATTCTCAAAACTGTTGGCTCTTGTCCCAAGTGCTGTTAGAAATTGTACGTATGAAGATCTGAAAGGAACTGGGGATTTATATATGAGAACGATCTGCCTTCACTAGGTGCTGCCCTAAGAGTTCAGCGGGTGGAAATTGAGGTTTACCCAATGGGAAGAGTCAAAGCTATAAAAAAATGCACAAAGCTATAAAACATTGCAATTAATTGATATATCCAAATATTTATTGCTTATTGAAAATCGCGTGTATGATTCCCTTGTCTTCCTGCGCGTGTGAGCGAAGTTTCAGTGCACTGCGACGGTTGCACAATTACATGAGATGTTCAATGGTACAGGAAAGACTTACAGAGTTTGCATTGATGCATATTCACTACGCTTTCAATATCAACAAGGACATTGTTTTACAGATATTTGTTAACAAAAACCCAAGAAGGATTTACATCGAAGATGTTCTAAAATAAACCTCATAGCATCGTGGTCTTCCGTCTTGTCAGTTCCGTACCATAATGTATGTAATTCAAATTCTTCAACGCTTGCACCTGCAGGTTTCATTATTAACAAGAAAAGAAATGAATGATCGAGTTCTTGCATTCTTTAATAAAATACTATTTTGGAAACTTTTATTTACGGTGTTAATTATTTATTGCATGAAAACCTACTTTTTTGGTCACTGTATGCACTAAAAACAATTTTTTTGAAAAACGAGGCAAAACAGACGAGAAGTTTTATCAGCGCACTCAATAATTCATAGGTACAGAATTATTGATTAAACATTCTCATTCAATGTTTAAGTCATAACACCATATATTGTAGGTATATGAACATGAAATGCCTTCGCGCAAGTTTGCAAACCCCCATGAAAATAGTCTGGGTACGGCATTACTCATTTGCCAGAAGTGTGTTACCCTGGCAGTAATGGAACACTTTACACACCTTGGCAACATGTACTGTAAAGGGCTTCTGGAGAATGGATGTTTAAATTATTAAACACAATATATATTTACAAGTCAGCTTTCTATCCATTACTAAGACCAACAGAGGATAACAAGAGAGACAAGTCATTGCAATGAAGTCACTTCTTTCTTTGCGACAGTACTCTAACGAGATTTTTTCAACGGTCGAGTCCCTTAAGGGAATATGTCATTATAAGTTATCCCTCCCGTCTACACGTGAGCAAATTATAGTTGACAGGAAACAGACAACCGAGAAACTCAAAATTACCACAGCGCACGTCATAGGGCAAAAGAAAACATCTATATAATAACTGATCTATTAAATAACATTGCATTAATTACTCATAAGACAAAGCAAGACAGGTATAAAGTGCGTTACATCAAGACACGTTTCATCCATTAAATTAATTAGTTTATATGTGGACTCATTTCGACGGGTTATTTCTAGTATTTAAATACAAAACAAAATAATATCAGCACTTTACCTGCTCAATAATGGAAAATTTTTAGGCATAAATTTACTATAAATGGCACACAGTTTATAATACTTGAACACAAGATAAATTTGAACACGGTGGGCAGATGACAGAGATGAACGCACTAAATCAGATGAAGTTTGAACACACTGACGGCCATAAAAATGCGTTAATCCAGATACCCTTGAAAGCACGTGACGGCCTACATGAATGTTATCTGTTTGATGAATTGCTCACAGTGAACATATTAGGGGCCAGCACTCGCACCGTAATCCTGCGTTATCCCCCGTAATTCAAAGTCTCAGGCTCGCGTGGCCCCCACCGTCACTCACGCCCGCCCGTCTCCACTCGTGTTGGTCCGCATTACCCTCACCCTTTCCTCGGTGAATGGGTTGACCTTTGACCTTTGCCAGGCCACGGCTGGTGCTAAAACGTCACTTCTGTCAGAGGGATACTAAAGGGAAGTGACATCGATGGTTAATTGAACACTTTATGTAATAGTGGCTAAACGCATTGTTACAGTGTGTTTGAACTCTTTGTTTCAAAGAGGTTGAACACATAGTGTTAGTGTGGTTGAACACATTGTATTTGTGTGGAGTAGCACATTGTGTCAGTGTAGTTAAACATACAGTGTTAGCGTGTTTGATCACATTTTATTAGGGCGTTTGAACATTTTCTGTCAGTGTGTTTGAGCACATTTTGTCTGTGTGGTTGTTTTACTAAATAATGTCTGGATGTGTAGAAGGGATTAGTTAGTGCAGGGGGTGGGCAGGGCTCAGGGAATGACCGCCTTTACTACCTGCTGACTTCACCTAGTATTAAAACCCTCGGCTTATGGATTGTTTTTTTGTTTTTTTTAAATATCTCTGGGGCAAATATCCCAACACGCTGCACAGCGACAGTGCCGTCCCTTTAGTTTGATTGCTAAAGAACAAGTCCAAATGCCGGATTGCATGCTAATAGTACATCGTCTCTCGCTCTCTCTCTCCCTCTCACACACACAACTCAGAAAATGAATGATTCACTCGGACTCTCACCCCCATCTACAATAAATTTCTCGTCCCCCCCTACCCCGACACAGTTGCCCACATCAAACCGCCCCTCTCCTTGTTTATACTGGGGTCCACATGTTGCACACAAATAGGTCACATTGATTTTTGGCGATGATACCGAGTGAGGCTTCATGTGTTTGTGGTCACATTGAGCCCTCGGATCACGCTGAGTCTTGGTGTGGTCACCTGGTCACCGAGGTGGCACGCTGGCTGTCAAAAATCACACTTAAAGAGAAAGATTATCTGACGTCTTCCCTTGTCTGCTGGCATCAGCCACACATCAGCCACACATCAGCCACACATCAGCCACACATTATCAAACATATCAAGACAATGGTTCTCAAATTTGAAACAAACATCTACATAAAGAACAATATTTTGACGAGTCTGGCTGCTTATATTATGACTAGTGTATTACCCGTCAAAAATGACGGAAGTTTTCAAAATAAATGCTGAAATCTTTTTTTTTGTTTTTGTTGAAAAAATACACATTAGAATAAAACATAATGTAATACAGAACTTTCATTTATTTTAATTTATTTTTATTTCATTCATTTATTTTCATATTGAACAATTGTATGCTGAACGTTCGAAAAGAGTTATTTTTGGTGCAGTTATTTGGTGCACTGCTTTCTAAAATTAGTAGCGTCACATCATACATTGCAAATTATGTATATTGATTATGTGAATTATGTTCGTATTCAGTTATTAAAGTATTGAAAGTGTGATAACTATTAGTCTATGATTGTGATAACTATTAGTCTATGATTGTGATAACTATTAGTCTATGATTGTGATAACTATTAGTCTATGATTGATAGTAGCATTGCGTTTGAAACAGAGAAATTAAGCAAGGCGAGTAGCCTTTAAAAATTTTAAGTTTATAAATATTTAATTCAAAAACTAAAACGACAGATCAATGATTATGATTACGATTATAATTTAAATGTAGGCCCCAGTCTAGGAATATATTATACAAAATACACAAATTGTGTAATGAAAACAATAAATTTGAGCCTTATTATTAAACTAACGACAGAAAAATGTTTCAGCTAATGCCTTCATCAGTACAATAAACATAAAGTACGTACTTACATAAGTAATACAATTATATTTAAATTCTTAAAACATACAATTTGATAAAATATTTATGTAAAATAAAAAGAAAGTAAAAACAACAAACAATGACACAGGATATAGGAACACGGAGCAAGTATCAAACATTACAGTGAAAACCACAACGGGGAAAAGATTCTACAGCTAGGTAAATTCATGAATTTGGTTAATTCCATATGGAGCCAACGTACCAAATCGTTATATGTCTATTTCCCATGTAGATGGAGCCAACGTAGCAAATCGTTATATGTCTATTTCCCATGTAGATGGAGCCAACGTACCAAATCGTTATATGTCTATTTCCCATGTAGATCATATTATGGGTATTGCTCGCATATAAAATACCAGTTACTGCAATTTCTGAATTTCCGTCATGGTCAACACTGTTGAAATGTTTAGACACAGGACATTGAGTCTGTTTATTTATATTATACAGGTGTTCTCTAAACCGAACTCCAAGACGATGACCTGTCTCACCCAATTAAATTTTATTACATCTCTTGCAAAGAATTGCATAAATCACGTTGCCACTTGTGCAAGTGAATCCATCTTTTATTTTGAATTTTTCAAGATGGAAAGAAATGTCAATTTCAATCACATGGACAAGTATTGCAACGGTTACGGTTGCAACCTTTTGTTCCAATATGTGCTTTCATTGTGGAAAGATGAATTCTTACAGGTATATCTTTGAGACTTTATCTCTCCGGAATGCAAAAAGGGGAGGGTTTTTGAAGACCTGCTGGGTTAGAGGGTCAGCCATGAATATATCAACTAGGAATAGATTGTATCAAGTAGGCATAGATCCACAAGAGCATTATCAATGGCCATTCGAACAATAAGAGATCAGTGAAAATAATATTTATTTCATTCTTAAACCATGACGCTTAACAAGACTTGATGAAGCTCGTCTACGATCTGACAGCAAAATATGAAAGTCCCCTTAAAGCTCCTTGTTTAGAGAAGATGTGCTGTCTCTTTAAAAATAGGCATTTTTTATGTTTTCTAACCTGATAACATACAACCAGCTACTCTTAAATCAATGGTGTATTTATGCTATATTCTCCCCGTATGTCTAGTATAGTCCAAAATGTTTATTCTCCATCAGATGTTTTCAAATGTGTTATATTCTCTCATATCTGAACAAAACCACATTATTCTGCAACCTCCTTAGCTTTCTGCCAACCATCCTCCAAAACAATGAGTCTCATACAACGTATATTATCATAAGAATTCCCATAAGAATTAAATAAGGATTCTGAACAAACTTTGAAATGAAAGATTTTCAGCGAAGTATTTGAACGAAAAGAAAATAGTTTTAAATAGATGGTATATTTGCTACGTCATTTAAAAGCAAACAAATTAACCTATTAAACTCCAATAATAGAGAGTGTCAACTTTCTTTTTAAAAATCCTCGAATTAGTGTGTCGACGGTTTAGACAGAGTGTATACATTTTATGTCGAAATTCGGTGGATTTTATATGTTGACAGTTCCATAAAAATTATAAACATACATTTGATTCGAGATGTAATTTCTTTAAAATAAAAATAAAAAATTGACAAATATACAGTAATGAAGAACTACTCTTGCAATAGGTAAACTTATTGCAAGAGTCAAGTGACAATGCCGGAGGGAATTTTGGAAATCCTAGGTTTAAAAATCTCAGAAACTTTATACAGTTGAAACTAATCAAGCTTTCCTTTTCATACCATATTTATTATTATTCATATTTGTAGCAAATTTTTAATAATTGAAATAAATAAAAAAGATTAATTGTTATTTTAATTATGTTAAGAACTGTTTTGCAATTTGAAATTTAGTTACCCATTTTTATCTTTCCTTTTTATGAAAATTTGCATTACTTTTTTAAAAATATAATTTGTTGTTTTCTTTACCCGATCTCCAAAAAAATTAATTTTGTGTGTGTTTTGGTTGTGTTTTAGGACATTTGTGTGTTGGTTGTTTTGGGACATGTGTTGTTGGTTGCATTTTAGGGTATTCGTTTGTGCTTGTGATTGCTGGTAGTTAGAACTGAGAGAAATCCACTTGAAAAATCACAGCTTGACAAATGCGTATGTATGTGTTGCTGGTGTTATGGTGACGTGTTGTAGTGACGAGTTATGGTGACGTGTTGTGGTGACGTGTTGTGGTGACGAGTTATGGTGACGTGTTGTGGTGACGTGTTGTGGTGACGTGTTGTGGTGACGTGTTGTGGTGACGTGTTGTGGTGACGTGTTGTTGTGACGTGTTGTGGTGACGTGTTGTGGTGACGAGTTATAGTGACGTGTTGTGGTGACGTGTTGTGGTGACGTGTAATGGTGACTAGGGCTGTCAATATTGTTGAAAAATGCTGCCCGGGTACCCGTCCAAGTTTCGAACGGGTACCCCGGGTTACCCGTTCGAAACATCACATAATTTCCCCGTCATGACCGCTATACAATGCTACCTAGACACCTTCCATGCACCCCATTTCACACAGTAGCCACACGGCCGACGTCTGGGGGCCGAACATAAATGACATCTCACGATTTTGGCCTTTTTACCCCCCCCCCGCCCTTTTTCGTCACAAAAATTTAGACCCCCTCCAATGTGACGTCAAAAAGCTTTGAGTCCCCCCCCCCATAAAAGCCGCACACCCTTTTTGAAAATGAGCATGTGTCAAATAATTTTATTGTCATTTAAGTTTGTGTTTAATGTGAAATTGAACTCTAAAATCGATACACGCGTAAATCCACGAAAAAGTCATTAAAAAATTATAAGCAGTCAAAATATTTAAGTGGAAATTTTATTTAAAGTTGCGAGTTTTGATGTGACGTCAAATTTCTTAAGCAAATCCCTCAGCCTCGCCACAAATGCTTGATTTCTTCCTACCTAGGTGCGTAACGTCATTTATGGACAGCCCTTTAGCCATCTTAAACTGTTAGTAAATAATTTATTGACTTTAAAAACTGACAAATTTTGGTGTGTTATTGAAATCAGTTTTTGGGCAAGGCACACGTGGTAACGAACACACGAAACACAATCGAATGGAGGGAGAGAGGAGGGGGTAGATGAACAACATCGACAATTGGAAATCCAATGTCCGCATATTTCCTAGAAAAGCTACGGTCAAAGCAGAGGTGTTTTTATTAACAAAAACAAACACGGCCTCTTTCATCTCTGTGTAAAGGTCCATCCTTATTTTAAGCAGAAGAGTTTTTTTCCTTATATGATTCATTCAAAGAACCAAAACACTCTTGTGTTGACGATTTCTGCTTCATTTTCAAAAGAAAAAAAAGATGCATCAAAATACATTGTAATTTGTCGAGACCTTATTTTATTTGCCGTTGACAGACATTTCTCTTTAGATGTATTTCACAGCATATACGTGAAACACAAATTTACATTTGATGCCACATTTTCACGGGTACCCGGGCGGAAATTTACTACCCGTGTAATCTCACGGCAACAGGCCTAGTGGTGACGTGTTGTGGTGACGTGTTGTGATGACGTGTTGTGGTGATGTGTTGTGGTGACGTGTTGTGGTGACGTGTTGTGGTGACGTGTTGTGGTGAAATGTTGTGGTGACGAGTTATGTTGACATGTTGTGATGACGTGTTGTAGTGACGTGTTGTGGTGACGTGTTGTGGTGACGTGTTGTAGTGAAATGTTGTGGTGACGTGTTGTGATGACGTGTTGTGGTGATGTGTTGTGGTGACGTGTTGTGGTGAAGAGTTGTGGTGACGTGTTGTGGTGAAATGTTGTGGTGACGAGTTATGTTGACATGTTGTGATGACGTGTTGTAGTGACGTGTTGTGGTGACGTGTTGTAGTGAAATGTTGTGGTGACGATTTATGTTGACATGTTCTGATGACGTGTTGTAGTGACGTGTTGTGGTGACGTGTTGTGGTGACGTGTTGTGGTGAAGTGTTGTGGTAACGTGTTGTGGTAACGTGTTGTGGTGATGTGTTGTGGTGACGTGTTGTGGTGATGTGTTGTGGTGACGTGTTGTGGTAACGTGTTGTGGTGACGTGTTGTGGTGACGTGTTGTGGTGATGTGTTGTGGTGACGTGTTGTGGTGACGTGTTGTGGTCACGTGTTGTGGTGACGTGTTGAGGTGACGTGTTGTAGTGAGGCGTTAAGGTGACGTGTTGTGATGACGTGACTAAACTTGGAATTATTTGTTTTATTTGAGTTGATATGAATGAATGTATATGCAGACGTTATGAAAGGTTTTATACCTAGTGTTCATATAGGATGCATATATGTGTGATGTTTATGTGTTACGTGAACAAGTTAACGTATGAACCACGCGTAGCACAGCAAGCTGTTTCCATCTGGTGCTCCTGTTAGAGGGTACGGGCGCATTGACCTTGAAATAATCCCAACCTGTTACACTCACGGCCTGACAAGTGAAAGGGCCACCAGCTGGCCACGACAGACGGTCAGTTGACACTGACACCCACTCTGTCAGACACAACAATACAACATTCCTCGCATTCCAAATAACCTGGGCTATCAGCGGTGAATAATCGGGCTTTCCCATTGTCCGAATAGAACCCTTGCTTTGTTACTAACAATAGGAGTCAGGTGATTGTTTAAGGAGACCGTCCATATGTGACGTATGCACTGTATGTGGGCGGGGATAGGGTGTATTGATTTTCATATAGATTTTACAGGACAGGGGGGAGGGGGGGGCTCTCAACTGTATTCACATAACAATTCAGAAATAACAGCAAATTTTTTTTACATCTTTCTTTTTTTGTTAAACAACAACAAACAAACAAAACAGAACCTGTAGGCAGAAGATGGATTGAAATCGCACAAATTAGATTTCAACAATAATTATCTCAATTAACAGCAAATGAGTGGAGAGAATTTGTACACAATTGAATTTATTTAAACACATGGACATTTATCAGGTTTATTATATTTAACAAATTTTTACGATATTAACTGAGTGGAAATTTAACCCTCGTGGCGACGGCAAAAATTTATTTTTTTAAACATGTGTGTGAGTGAGGTTAGATAATATTATTTGTACGTAAACAAAAGGCATGAGGTACGTTTTTTTAGTGTGCAAAATGGCATGGGGTATAAAACTTACAGGTTGCATATAAACATACTATAAGTATGACTCATAAATGACATTTAAATGTTTGTCGGAAAGTTGGTGTAGGAAGGGTTCATTGTATAAGATCGGCAGGTAGGCCAGGGATGGTGTGATACAGGTAGGCCAGGGATGGTGTGATACAGGTAGGCCAGGGATAGTGTGATACAGGTCGGCCAGGGATGGTGTGATACAGGTAGGCCAGGGATGGTGTGATACAGGTGTGTTAGACAGGTGGGATGTCTAACATATTGTATAAGACAGTGGTATTGTAGGCCAGGGATGGTGTGAGACAGGAGGTTTAAGACAGGTGGGATGTCTAACATATTGTATAGGAATGTGGTATTGTAGGCCAGGGATGATGTGAGACAGGAGCGTTAAGACATGTAGGATGTCTAACATATTGTTTAGGACAGTGGTATTGTAGGACAGGGATGGTGTGAGACAGGAGCGTTAAGACATGTAGGATGTCTAACATATTGTTTAGGACAGTGGTATTGTAGGCCAGGGATGATGTGAGACAGGAGCGTTAAGACATGTAGGATGTCTAACATATTGTTTAGGACAGTGGTACTGTAGGATAGGGATGGTGTGAGATAGGAGCGTTAAGACAGGTGGGGTGTCTAACATATTGTTTAGGACAGTGGTATTGTAGGCCAGGGATTGTGTGAGACAGGAGCGTTAAGACAGGTGGGATGTCTAACATATTGTTTAGGACAGTGGTATTGTAGGCCAGGGATTGTGTGAGACAGGAGCGTTAAGACAGGTGGGATGTCTAACATATTGTATAAGACAGTGGTATTGTAGGCCAGGGATGGTGTGAGACAGGAGCGTTAAGACAGGTGGGATGTCTAACATATTGTATAAGACAGTGGTATTGTAGGCCAGGGATGGTGTGAGACAGGAGCGTTACGACATGTGGGATGTCTAACAAATTGTATAGGACAGTGGTATTGTAGGCCTTTATAGATGTCCGCCGCGGCTTCTCTCCATCATCGAGTCTTTCCACACCAATATGCACAGCACAGTGCTCTTCGATGGTGCCACCTCAGAACCCTTCCCAGCTTGTAGCGGAGTCAAACAGGGCTGTGTACTGGCTCCAACACTCTTCGGTATCTTTTTCTCGATGCTACTGCGTCATGCTTTCGAGGACTGCTTCGAGGGTGTAAACATCCATACCAGGACGGATGGAAATCTATTCATCAGCCGTCTCCGTGCGAAGAGAAAAGTGGAAACTGTTTTAATTAGAGTTGCTCTTTGTGGATGACGAAGCTCTTACCTCACATTCAGAGAGGTCTCCAACTTTTGGTTAATAAGTTCTCAGAGGCATGCAAGGATTTTGGTCTAACGATAAGCCTAAAAAAGACCAACATTATGAGACAAGGAACAGACTGCTTCCCAGGCATCTCCATTGAGGGAAACACCTTGGATGTCGTCGAGGATTTTACCTACCTTGGCAGTAACATCACAAGCACACTCTCCCTGGAAAAGGAAATTGAAACCAGAATCGGTAAGGCTGCATCATTAATGGCTAGGCTGAATCATAGAGTGTGGAACAATGCACAGCTCACTGATAGGACGAAAATCACTGTGTACCAGGCCTGCGTGCTCAGCACACTCCTCTATGGCAGCGAGTGATGGACGACCTATGCCAAACAAACAAAGCAACTCAACAGCTTCCACTTACGATGCTTTCGCAGGATTCTGCACATCAAGTGGCAGGACAAGATCACGAATGTTGAGGTACTCAGAAGGAGTCATATGCTGAGCATGCACTCAATCCTGAGTGAGAGGCGCCTGCGGTGGTTGGGACATGTCCACAGGATGAGCTCGGAGCGCATTCCAAGAGCCTTGCTTTACGGCGAGCTGGCAACTGGTATGCGGGATTCTTAAACCCTACAACATCGGTTAGGCGCATATAAAGACATCCATGAGAAATTTGGCTTTCTTTCAAATCTAACTGAGCTCAGCAATTTCGCTATCCGATGGGCAGCAGCCAAATTAATGGAAGAATATTCAAGCGATTTCGAAGACTGCTTCCCTTCAGAATTAGTCCAATTTTCAGAACTCTTTAAAAAGTTATTGTCCAGACCCAGGCACAGTGTAAGGAAAAGGAAAAGGAAGTAGCCCAAATGGGAAACTCAAAACACGTGCACAGAGCTAAAAATGTTACTGCTTTTGAAGGAGATAATTTTCACACAGTGTCCTTTACAAATGTACACATCGCACTTCGCATCTATCTTTCAATGATGACATCAAAATGCAGATGAGAGCGATCCTTTTCCAAGTTTAAAAGAATATAAAATGAGTAAAAATTTGCATGGAACAAAAAAGACTGAGTATGCTCTAATGAGCATCTAAAAGGAACTTGTAAGCTTACTTAGCTTTACTGGCTTGTTTGAAAACTTCGCCATGAGAAAAATTCGCAAACGAAAGTTGTAGGTTGAAATAATAATAGTACATATTTTCAATAAATTTTTTATTTCAAATAGAGAAAACAATTTGTTAACACATGAAAAAAAAGTTTTAAAATATATATATACTTAAAAATACGGAATAACGCGTATTTTTTTTTAAGCAGGCTCGTTCGTAACCACGAAGCAGCGTAAGTCGGGATGGGACCATCGTAACCGGAGGACTACCTGTATATAAACATGTCTATGCTTTCACGCCTTTAATAAATATATATAAAACGAAATATTAACTCAAAGATATTGAATTCATAATTTTCCTCTACAAAAACATCAACAAGAAAACCCATCCTTAGATTTTTTTTGGAGTTGGGGATTAAAATTCGTATTCCCCCAACCCCACTGTGGTGGAGGGAGCCGTGAGGTGGGATTCGTCCATGCTGTCGTTGTGTCCATGCCAAAATGGCTTTAGATCTTTTAAAACATCAGACAATGCTTCTTTCATGTCCAGCCTTTTTTAAAGATCTCGCCGCTGCGACTATTTCTTTTCTTTTTTTTCCTAATTTGTTTTAATGTTGTTTGTGTGTTGGGACTGTTTATTATTGCAAGTTAACTGATATTTTTTTAAATAACCGTTTTCGCGTTTAACGTATTTCATTGTATTTCTTAATTTATTTCTAGATGAAAAAATGTGTCTAATTTTTTTCTGACATTAAAATCGTACATAGAAAAATTTTAAGCTCGGGTGTCACCCCCATGATTGGTGTCACCCGGGGTGGCCTGCCTCCCCCCCCCCTAGCGACGCCACTGGCTTAAATAAATCAATGTGAAAGTGGGTCAACAGTTTGGAAATTTGAAAGTGGGAACTGATCTGCCCTACCCACCACTTCCTCTTGAATCGGGCGCTGCTAGAAATATTAACTTGACCGCCGTGAGAAGGCAGAGAACTCTTCAGGTGACAACAGTGATTCTTACAGGAAATCGTTTTCTTTGAAATTATAACTGTGTCTAGCAGAACCCTGGTCATCAGTTAAAAGGATCTGCGTAACCTTTTTAAACCTAGGCTTAAAACACAAGATACACGGAAGAATTGTGTGATTAAAACAATAAATTAAAGCTTTATTTACGGAATAATACACTTCACTAGGCTTCAATGACCCTTCCTTCTTTAATCTCTGTTCGAGGACACGTATAACATCACACAGATGTGAGAAGTAGAGCACCACACAGATGTGACAAGTACAGCACCACACAGATGTGACAAGTACAGCACCACACAGATGTGATAAGTAGAGCACCACACAGATGTGACAAGTACAGCACCACACAGATGTGACAAGTACAGCACCACACAGATGTGACAAGTACAGCACCACACAGATGTGACAAGTACAGCACCACACAGATGTGAGAAGTAGAGCACCACACAGATGTGACAAGTGCACCACACCACCCCTACTCCCACTGTCACTACTAGCAGCACATCACCCCTATTCCCACTGTCACTACTAGCACACCACCCCTACTCCCACTGTCACTACTAGCTGTCAATTAAAGATAAGAGACCATTAAACTTAGTGGCACCAAATTACGGCCCATAATCCTGTCCAGGCAAGCACAATCTGTTCACCAACACAGTCATCACGTGACAGTTGTTTGTAAATCTGGTCGTCTGAAATTTACTCCTGAATATTCAAATACCAGCAAACGTGTTGAACATGTCTGTTAGGATGAAATAATTTGTGCTCAGACCATGGAGGGCCTAACGATGACATGTGGGTAATTTGTGCTCAGACCATGGAGGGCCTATCGATGATATTGATATGTGGGTAATTTGTGCTCAGACCATGCAGGGCCTCAGGATGATATGTGGGTAATTTGTGCTCAGACCATGCAGGGCCTCAGGATGATATGTGGGTAATTAATGCTCAGACCATGCAGGGTCTCAGGATGATATGTGGGTAATTTGTGCTCAGACCATGCAGGGCCTAACGATGATATGTGGGTACTTTGTGCTCAGACCATGGAGGGCCTAACGATGATATGTGGGTAATTTGTGCTCAGACCATGCAGGGCCTCAGGGTGATATGTGGGTAATTTGTGCTCAGACCATGGAGGGCCTAACGATGATATGTGGGTAATTTTGGGTTTCCGGGAACTCAAGGGCAGGGGTCGGCGAACTTATTTCCCCGCTACCCCAAAATATAAATTTTATGTTGCCGTTACCCCCGAAGGTGCGAGATTAAAATCGGGTGGATTTTAGCGGATTTTTTCTGTCCCAAATAAGACTATTTTACCCCCAGGAATTCCCTTTTTACTCCAAATGGGGTAATTTACCTCTGGTCGCCTGCTCAAGAGTATAACGAGCCAGAATATCTGACCAATAGCAGCGCGATGCTGATACAAAACTTAAATGTTTAAATCATTAAAATTCAGCACAAGTTTAGAATAATAAGAGTTATAGTAAGATGGAAATGGAAATACTGGAAATTCACTGTGTCCTGTAGATTTCCAACCAAATGATGAAAACAGTTACATATGGAAACCATTTAAAAACATCAGATTTAATCTTTTAAAACGTATTATTCTGCCACAAGCCCGTATAGGTATCTCTGGTCTCACTCTGCCGGTAGAACAGTCTACCTGTATCATGACGTCTACCTTTAGACACTAGGTCAACAACTGGTCCAGTTTAGTTATCTTGACGTCTACTTCTAGACAGAAGGTCAACAACTGGTCGAGTTTAGTTATCCTGACTTCTACTTCTAGAAACTAGGTCAACAACTGGTCGAGTTTAGTTATCATGACGTCTACCTTTAGACACTAGGTCAACAACTGGTCCAGTTTAGTTATCTTGACGTCTACTTCTAGACAGAAGGTCAACAACTGGTCGAGTTTAGTTATCCTGACTTCTACTTCTAGAAACTAGGTCAACAACTGGTCGAGTTTAGTTATCCTGACGTCTACTTCTAGAAACTAGGTCAACAACTGGTCGAGTTTAGTTACGCGGGTTTGTCGCTCGTTGAAGTTGCTGATACATCTGGTTTATTCCAAGATAATCGTTAAACACTACAGCAAAGCACTCTATTTATCCATGATGAAATAACTACAGGTGAATGGAACAATGCATGTAACAAGATACATAAAACTTAATAGATCACAATTAACAAACACATGGCAACATTTACAATGTTCACAAAATAACCTCACATAAGCCGTCAAGTAGGATGGTATTTCAAGACAGCTTCCCAACAGACAAAGTAGGAAAAACCTAATTTTTGGTTATAATCTAACAAATAGACGTATAACTGTCAGCTACCGAACTATAAGCTATAAAATTATCAGCTATCGAACTAACAGCTATAAAAATATCAGCTATTGAACTAACAGCAATAAACCTATCAGCTATCGAACAATCAGCCATCACTCAGCCGCTAATTAATCATCCATCAAACAAATAACCAGTTTTCAAACTATCGAGTACATTAACAAACGAGAAGATAGGATACTTAGGGCGGTATGACCCTGGTGTAGACCTGCCAGCCGAATTTTTTTTTAAATTTCGGCTGGCTAACATAATTTTTCGGCTGATATCCGGATTAGCCGGATTTTAAAATTTCGGCTGGCTGAAATTATTTTTCGACTGATATCCGGATTAGCCGGATTTCTGCGTAAATTGATATTTGCAGCTGATTTTCGGCTGATTACGAAATATTCGTAAACTACGGTAAACCTCATCCAGGGCTGTTCCAGCAAGTGTTACAGGTGCCTGTATGTTGAGAGATGGGCAATTAATTTTGAAGAAGTCAACAAAACCATCTTTAGCCACATTTGCAAAGGCGAGCAAGTTTCTACAGAACCAGATAACGATATCTCTTGTCAATTCATGACTTGATGTTGCTTGACATTGACTGTTGCCTCCATACTTACGGAAATATCCCAAAATTTTATTTGACTTTTCTTGACTTTGTACTGACACATTGTGCTTGACACTTAAGTGAAGATTCATATTGCCAATTGCCACTTGATGTAATTGCGGCAAAATTGGTTACTTTTGAAATGTGACCCTTGTCACCCAATGACTGCTGAGCAGTGAGACACATCTGACAATAAACTCGATCTTCGTCTACATTTCTTCCATTAGCAGAGAACAGGCCACCAAAATATTTCCAGCATTGTGCTTTAGAATTTCCATGTAGGCTAGGCGGTTTAGGTTTTACTTGTAGGTTTTTAATGACATTTGCTGACATTTGAGTTCACCTAAAATCATCATATAGTCATAAAGAATTGTTACATCAGAAATGGTGTAACATAAAAAGGTAATCCTGCAGTCTTAGCACGTATATTATTTCACTGCGAATTTTAATTTTCTCGTAAGAACTTTCGTTTTTAATTTATTAAATGCATTTATATATGTTATATTTTAGCTATTATAGCGCTAATTTGTAAGGCTTTTTAATGTATAAGCTTTTTCGGCCCTTGACGCTACATAATCAGAGTAGAGTAGGATACATCCATTTTGTTTATCTAGCACCCTACTTGCTGGGTTGTCACAGCGAGAGGCAACATGAAATTTTCTCGCTTAAAAACAAACAAAAAAGAATCAAACATCTAGTAAGGAAATAAAAAATGAAAAATTTCATTATACTATTTATTTATCTTCTAAGAATCGTAAAATAAATGAATGAAACTTTTTTTAAACAAAAAACATCTTCAGTCAGTAAATTTATTTTAGCATGGGTCGTACCAGGTAAACAAAATCTGGCTAGCAGGGTGCTAGATAAACAAAAATGATCTATCCTACTCCGATTATAATGTAGCGTCAATGACCGAAAAAGCCTTATAAATTAAAAAGCCTTACAAATTAGCGCTATATTAACTAAAATATAAAATATATAAATGCATTTAATAAATTAAAAATGAAAGTTCTCAAGAGAAAATTAAAATTCGCAGCGAAAAAAATTACGTGCTCAAACTTCAGGATAACCCTTATAACTCATCAGTTATTGACTAAACGAGTATCTAGTTAATTGAAACAATCAATTTAGGCTTATCTTTCTGCTAGTAGAATATCGTTGAGCTATATTTGAGTAATAAAAAATTGCCTATTTACGACAAAGCTTAACGATAACTGAAATTAATTAATTAATTTATTTGTATTTTAATTAGTATTTTATAAATTAGATTGTAAGAAAAAGATAACTAGCAAGAACTGTATCAATGATTATTTAGGTTTAAAAAGTTGTACAAATAACTCATTTTTGTCACACTTTCTGCGACGGTTATTCTAAAAATGCAATCGATCTTAAAACGGAACGCAATGAAACTAACGAAAACAAAAACATTACTTTACGGCGGCTCGTTCATTTTACGGCGGATTTACGGCGGACGAAATAAGGCGGCTAATGGGGCGCGCCGTATATTTTCCGGCGGATTTTCGGCGGACGAAAATTTCGCGGCCTATTTGGCGCGCGGCGCCGGCTGAGGGGTCTACCCTGGTGTACTTGTTTCTTAAAATGAAAAAGGGTGGGGAAAGTTTTAGATAAATGCATTTTTTTTCCGGAATTGGATGTAAAAAAATTCGTCTTACCACCCCCCCCCCACCCCTGCGTGGCACTTACCCTAGTTACGCCACTCCCAATCATCGAATAATGGCCTCAGCCTCCAGTTGATGCAGACGTTATCTACTGGTGGGGTGAAAGTCTTGTGTTAAATCAATATACATGATTCCCGTTGTCTGTATGGTTGTAATGTAATGTAATGCTGTTAGGTGGCGCCGCGATATGGATGTAATGCTGTTAGGTGGCGCTGCGATCAATTTTGTTTTATAGTGCTGCACCAAAAATAACTCTTTTCGAATGTTCCGCATAAAATTGTTCAATATGATAATAAAGGAATCAAATAAAAATAAATAAAATAAATGAAAGTTCCGTATTACGTTATTTTTTAATCTGATGTGTATTTATTTTGAAAACTTCCGTCATTTTTGACGGGTGACACCACAGTCTCATCATAATGTCCCAAGCCTCCAGTTGATGGTCACTTTATCAACGGGTAGTGTTAAATCTCATCATAAACCCAAGGGACACTTTAATGCACCTTATCTCTACATGATCTTTAGTCTCAGTAAGATTTATACAAGTCTGTCTCGTGTGCCACGTGAAGACAGACACCGAGCAGGCCATCGATTTCAATCAAGCTGACGTCATTACGAGGTCGTGTTTTCTTTGATTCCCCAATCAACTCCTCTACAGACACCGCCGCTATCATATAAACGAATTTTTCTACACAACTTTATCACACTTTTCTTCCCCCGATATCCTCTCGGCTATTGATTCGCTGAGGGTGTAGTGCACATCAAACCAAAATGAAATCACGAATATGTGTATCGTGAACTATTTCCACTCCTAGATAATGGAGCGGCTATTTGAGTTGTAATTTATTCTTTGTACTGGACATTTTCAGAATACATGAGATGGAGTCAAGAAATGTACAACAAATTTAATCATGTGCAAGTATCTTTGCTGACATTGTAAGAAAGATCTTATACTAGGTCTTATCATATCATGGCAGAAATCTATTAATAAAGCATGTGGTTAGTAAGTTACACCAGGGGTCTCCAAACTTTTCTGCCGGAGGGCCGCATTAACTGTCAAACAGCAGTTTGGGGGCCGACTACTAACCCACAACTACTTAGTTTTGAGGTAAACTACAGGTAAAAATAGCATCTTTTTTTACATTAAAAGGTCTCCAGGGGCCGGATGACAGGGCCTCGCGAGCCGCATCTGGCCCGCGGGCCGTAGTTTGCAGACCCCTGAGCTAGACCATTAAATTAAGATATTAATAACATATTCGAGCACTTTGATGTGGACTATCATAATTTTGTTAATTCTTCTTTTATGTGGTATCAGCTTCGTGAAGAAAACTTTGTTTACAACTTCTTGTGAAAGGAAAATTGACGCAAGCGAATTGTTACTTCTATTTCTATGCTGAAACCATTGTTTAACGAAGTCATGTATAAAATTGACGCAAGCGTATTGTTACTTCTATTTCTATGCTGAAACCATTGTTTAACGAAGTCATGTATAAAATTGACGCAAGCGAATTGTTACTTCTATTTCTATGCTGAAACCATTGTTTAACGAAGTCATGTATAAAAAGAATAACATGACGTAATGAGATATTACTTTTTCCGGTATGAAAACACTACAGATTAAAAATACAATGTATATGGAAACTGTCAGTCCATAGCAGAGAATTAAATCAAGTTACCACATACTGTATGGCATCTGTCCGTCTACGAAAGACGATATATTTATTTTTATTATTTGCAGCTCTTGGTGTGGCTGATGAGACCAATTCTTGAGTGGCAGTCTCTTCTGCATGTCACACACACGAAAGCAGTGGGGCAGTGCTGCCTGCCTTCCTCCTTGCTCTTTTTTCCACTGCTTCTGCCATAGTTTTCTCCTCTGCTCTAAGTGATCCTTCTGTTACTAAAGCCCGCCACGTGGACCTATCCTCTGCCAGGTTTTCCCAGTTTTGTATATCAATGTTGGCTACTTTCATGTCTCTCCTGCATATGTCCATGTATGTGAGACATGGCCGACCAACCGACCTTTTTCCTGTCACCAGCTCGCTGTATAGCACATCCTTGGGTATGCGACCAGTTTGCATCCTCTTGACGTGTCTAAGCCAACGGAGGCGTCTTTGGCTTAATATGGCTGGAATGCTACTCATGCTTGCTTGAGCCAGTACCTCTGTGTTGGGGACTTTCTCTTGCCATTTGATGTGTAGGATGCGGTGCAGGCATCTGAAGTGGAAGCTATTGAGCCTTCTTTCATGCCTGGTATAGGTGGTCCAAGACTCGCATCCATAGAGGAGTGTGCTCAGCACGCAGGCCTGGTATACCTGCAGCTTAGTCCTTGCTGTGAGTTTGGCATTGGACCAGACTCTTTTGTACAGTCTAGACATAAAAGTTGCTGCCTTCTATATCCTAACACTTACCTATCTTCCAGTGTGAGGGTGCACGAGATGTTTGATCCCACATACCACATACTGCAAAGGCCCTAATGATCTTTTTTAGAACCCTTTTCCCAGTGTTACGCTAACTCAGTTTGGAAAAAAAATCGAATTACCACTGATATTTGCACACACACACACAAAATAAAAATTAAAAATTAAAAAAAACAACTGATTACGTTAAATGATTCAAAAGAGAAATGTTTGTCATAAGTTTTATGTTTCAGGGAGTTAGAAGATGATCACAATTAAAAAGTATGTTTGGAGTATTGTAATTATATTTTTCTTGCTGTCTATTTCGATATGATTAGCTGTAGTAGGCGATACACAGTGTGTACATTAACTATAGTGAGTGATACAAAGTGTGTACATTTTTAGCGTATATAAGCGTCGTTAGAATGGGGGAAAAAAGATTAAAATACTTTTGATTTGTGTCTCAATTGAAGTTTTAGAATTTAGACAGTAAAGATATTTCTTATTTGATAGATGGGGATGAAAGGAAGAGTCTTTCTGTTACTGTGCTTTTGTCCAGTTTAAAAACTAAATTAAGTATCAATCAAATGGGTAAAAAACAAACGTATAAAAACACCAGATTGTTTGAACCGGGTGGACCAAATACACAGTCTGATGTGAAGCAAGCACTTATGCTCCAATCACAGGCTGATTTAAGATTGAATGCAACATATTAACAACAACACTATCTCAAGCCAATGTAATCTATCAACGCTGTCTGAAAACCTTCTCTGTGTTGTAATCTATCAAAACTGTCTGACACCTTCTCTGTGTTGTAATCTATCAACACTGTCTCACCTCTGTGTTGCAATCTATCAACACTGTCTCACACCTTCTCTGTGTTGTAATCTATCAACACTGTCTCACCTCTGTGTTGTAATCTATCAACACTGACTCACACCTTCTCTGTGTTCTAATCTATCAACACTGTCTCACCTCTGTGTTGTAATCTATCAACACTGTCTCACCTCTGTGTTGTAATCTATCAACACTGTCTCAAACCTTCTCTGTGTTGTAATCTATCAACACTGTCTCACCTCTGTGTTGTAATCTATCAACACTGTCTCACACATTCTCTGTGTTGCTCTATGGGTCAGCATGATGGACATGTTTCATAAGAAAGACTGGATCAGTTTCCTATAGAAATGTTTTACTGCTACTCGCATTTTTGTTGTATAATATGGGAGATATTTTCAGTTGTATAAAATGGTGAGCTATGGTATATGTTTACTTGTATTATATGTTTACTTGTGGTATGTTTATTTGTGGTATATGTTTACTTGTAGGAGGCGAAGAGTGAGGAAGAGAGTGAGGCAGAGAGAGAGGCAGATAGGGAGGCAGAGAGGAAGGCAGAGAAAGACGCAGAGAGGGAGACAGAGAGAGAGAGGCAGAGAGGGAGACAGAGAGGGAGACAGAGAGGGAGGCATAGAGGGAGACATAGAGGGAGACAGAGAGAGAGGCAGAGAGGGAGACAGAGAGGGAGACAGAGAGAGAGGCAGAGAGGGAGTCAGAGAGGGAGACAGAGAAAGAGGCAGCGAGGGAGACAGAGAGGGAGACAGAGAGGGAGGCAGAGAGGGAGACAGAGAGGGAGACAGAGAGGGAGGCAGAGAGGGAGGCAGAGAGGGAGACAGAGAGGCAGAGAAAGAGGCAGATAGGGAGACAGAGCGAGAGAGCCAGAGAGGGGGACAGAGAGAGGCAGAGAGCGAGACAGAGAGAGAGGCAGAGAGGGAGACAGAGAGAGAGGCAGAGAGGGAGACAGAGAGGAAGGCAGAGAGGGAAAAAGAGAGGGAGACAGAGAGGGAGACAGAGAGGGAGACAGAGAGGGAGGCAGAGAGGGAGACAGAGAGGGAGACAGAGAGGGAGACAGAGAGGGAGACAGAGAGGGAGACAGAGAGGGAGACAGATAATACAAACATCTTCAAAGATCGCCTATCATTGATCTAGTTTTGATTGTCTCTTTAAATGCCCGAGGACAACAATCGATGAAGTGAACCAAATCGATCACGTCGAGAGAGGTCGATATCAGGTTGAAACATTCACACAATCAGAGTGTTTGGTTTAACGTTAGGGTTAACTAAAATGGTATAAAAATATGATCAGTTATAAATAGATAGTCTGGGGGCATACGAAGATTTTGTTCATATAATGAGCTATAACTATAGTCATACAATAAAATGGTTCACAATAACATTTGTTCCATTATGCCATACAACGAACTGTCCAGATATGCCATAAAATGATATGTCCAGCTATGCTATAAAATGACATGTTCAGCTATGTCATAAATATGGGTTTTTAGCATATCGTTATGTGCATGACCAGTGATGCGTGGCGAGATTGTAAAGGTAGATTGTTCTTTTAATATCAGAGGCGTAGCTGGCGAGAGGCAGCGGTACCACTTATGATGCTAGATAGACGGCTTGTGATTACATGCCGTTGTTCTTTAAATACAAACAATGGAATTCTCTACCATTACATATACGTAGTATTCAAACAACCAAGTCCTTCAAGACTGCACTTAAGACACATCTTTTCAAAATTTATTTTCAAAATTAATGAAACAACATTTCTTGTAAATGATTTACGTAGCTTATGTATAATGTACTGTAATTTTTGTGTTTGTTATGATATGAAAGTTAATTTAATACTTATAGGTATGTTATTTCTTTCATGTAAAGCGCTGTGAGCCCAGTTCCTTACTGGGATACAGCGCTATATAAATAATCAATTTATTATTATTATTATTATTATTATACACTTTAGAGGTGTCTCAAGGTAAGTAAATGTATCTAGATCCAAGTGGATCGATTCAAGTATTACCCCCCCCCCACACACACACACACCACCACCACCAAAAATGTGCCAGGCAAAAATGAAGTTTCTTATAAATAAAAAGTTGTGTTAAAACCACCGACAGTTGAAGTGTTCGGTAAACACACTTTTTACTGTTATATGGCGTGTGGTGTTTTTTAAACATTTTATTGCAGTTTAAATTTTGTCAAGGAAGGCTAACATTCTGTACAGCTGGATTAATATTCTATGTAACTAGATTAACATTCAATATCACTGGATTAACATTCAATATCACTGGATTAACATTACATATCACTGGATTAACATTACATATCACTGGATTAACATTAAATATCACTGGATTAACATTACATATCACTGGATTAACCTTACATATCACTGGATTAACATTACATATCACTGGATTAACATTCAATATCACTGGATTAACATTACATATCATAGGATTAACATTCTAATTAACTGGATGCACATTCTACATAATAGGATTAACATTTTTTAACTGTATAAAGGTCTGTCACAGTGAAAAAGCTGCCAACAAGCGACTGTACCATGTCAAGCAGAAGATATAACTAGAAAATGTTTGTATCAGTCAGGGTTAACAGTCTATCGAAAATATTATACTTACATATTGATAGGAGAATATCCATCGTCTCTTGTTATCAAATCATTAAGATGGATCAATAGAGTTTAACATCCATCATCTCTTGTTATCAAATCATTAAGATGGATCAATAGAGTTTAACATCCATCATCTCTTGTTATCAAATCATTAAGATGGATCAATAGAGTGTAATATACATCATCTCTTGTTATCAAATCATTAAGATGGATCAATAGAGTGTAATATCCATCATCTCTTGTTATCAAATCATTAAGATGGATCAATAGAGTGCCTATAAAAATGCTGTACTCGGATGATTCAGACAGGCCCTACACTTGTTAAATGTCATTTGTACATAGTCTCTATCGTTCTCATCCTTTACACAGTGACATGTCATTAAATGAGAAATTATTGCCTAGTTTCTGTCTTATAACATCACTTGACTAAGACATACACAAAGAACTTAATGTCTTTTGGTCAAATGGCTTCACCTATTTACCGGCCAACACAGCACATGGAGTATGGGAATCCAGATACTCTCGAATAAAATGTCTCGCGTGTCAACAAACTCTCTGGTATCGGCTGTCAACAAAGTGCGGTAACTCGATACGGCGTTAGTACTGTTGGTTCACGGCGCTATTATCGATATATTGCTCTCCCGTAATAAGGACCCATGCCTGAGGCCCCGGGGTCAAGACCACTTGGAACAGTCTCTGGGCTGGACGAGAGAACCAATCACCTCTACCAAGTACAGCATTTTTCTAATTCTATGAAAACATTTTCGTTACTCAGCAATAATTTTGGAAAGCGTTTAGCGTACAGTGGCGTAGAGCGTACAGTGGCGTAGACTGTACAGTGGCGTAGAGCGTACACTGGCGTAGACTGTACAGTGGCGTAGACTGTACAGTGGCGTTGACCGAAGAGTGGCGTAGAGCACAGTTTGTTTAGGTGACAGTTTGATAAATCTCAATAAAATTGAGGGTGGATTTTCTAATATTAATCTCCAGCTCACTTAGAAATAAGAAGTGATATAATATTTACATAGGACATTTTATGTAAGGAAGCATTTTTATAAGGACTGTTTTAAATATGGGCCAGTCAAAAAGTTGATAATTTAACATTTGTAAATTTTTACATATGGTCACTTTACACATCAGCATTTAAAATATTGACATTTTTTACATTGTTAATTTCATTTTTCAAACCGGTGAAAAGTAAGTATCTAACAATTTTTAAAAAATGAAAATATTTCTCTAGTTTCAGGCCGGATTAAGTGATTCGGACCAACGGATCATAAGTCAACCGACCAATGGAAGAGTCTTGTCATAAATTTGGACCAACGGATCATAAGTCAACCGACCAATGGAAGAGTCTTGTCATATATTGGGACCAACGGATCATAAGTCAACCGACCAATGGAAGAGTCTTGTCATATATTGGGACCAACGGATCATAAGTCAACAGACCAATGGAAGAGTCTTGTCATATATTCGGACCAACGGATCATAAGTCAATAGACCAATGGAAGAGTCTTGTCATATATTGGGACCAACGGATCATAAGTCAACAGACCAATGGAAGAGTCTTGTCATAAATTCGGACCAACGGATCATAAGTCAACAGACCAATGGAAGAGTCTTGTCATAAATTCGGACCAACGGATCATAAGTCAACAGACCAATGGAAGAGTCTTGTCATATATTGGGACCAACGGATCATACGTCAACAGACCAATGGAAGAGTCTTGTCATAAATTCGGACCAACGGATCATAAGTCAACAGACCAATGGAAGAGTCTTGTCATAAATTCGGACCAACGGATCATAAGTCAACAGACCAATGGAAGAGTCTTGTCATATATTCGGACCAACGGATCATAAGTCAACAGACCAATGGAAGAGTCTTGTCATATATTCGGACAAACGGATAATAAGTCAACAGACCAATGGAATAGTCTTGTCATATATTCGGACCAACGGATCATAAATCAACAGACCAATGGAAGAGTCTTGTCATATATTCGGACCAACGGATCATAAGTAAATAGACCAATGGAAGAGTCTTGTCATATATTGGGACCAACGGATCATAAGTCAACAGACCAATGGAAGAGTCTTGTCATATATTGGGACCAACGGATCATAAGTCAACAGACCAATGGAAGAGTCTTGTCATAAATTCGGACCAACGGATCATAAGTCAACAGACCAATGGAAGAGTCTTGTCATATATTTGGACCAACGGATCATAAGTCAACAGACCAATGGAAGAGTCTTGTCATAAATTCGGACCAACGGATCATAAGTCAACAGACCAATGGAAGAGTCTTGTCATATATTGGGACCAACGGATCATAAGTCAACAGACCAATGGAAGAGTCTTGTCATAAATTCGGACCAACGGATCATAAGTCAACAGACCAATGGAAGAGTCTTGTCATAAATTCGGACCAACGGATCATAAGTCAACAGACCAATGGAAGAGTCTTGTCATAAATTCGGACCAACGGATCATAAGTCAACAGACCAATGGAAGAATCTTGTCATATATTTCATCACTCATACCATGCCTTGGAAAAAAAAACTGAGTCAAAAGTTGGCTGAAAGTTTCATGGGAAATATTTATTGAAAAGTCAAAGTTTAGTAGCCATCACACTAGAAATTCACACAAAAACTCCAGTGTTTATATGTTGTCACAGATATTCCCACAATAAGTGTGTATGGGTGTGAAGTCACGTTCTTCACACAAAAACCCCAATGTTTATATGTTGTCACAGATATTCCCACAATAAGTGTGTATGGGTGTGAAGTCACGTTCTTCACACAAAAACCCCAATGTTTATATGTTGTCACAGATATTCCCACAATAAGTGTGTATGGGTGTGAAGTCACGTTCTTCACACAAAAACCCCAATGTTCATATGTTGTCACAGATATTCCCACAATAAGTGTGTATGGGTGTGAAGTCACGTTCTTCACACAAAAATCCCAATGTTCATATGTTGTCACAGATATTCCCACAATAAGTGTGTATGGGTGTGAAGTCATATTCTTCAGGCGCGCAATGAAATTCCCATACATTAGCACTTATTGGAATCCTCAAAACTAAACAGCTAAAATATTTTTTCACTCTGGTGGAAAGTTCTGAGAACGACGCCACCGCTACTTGGCCGGTTAACACTAGCCGCCATTATTTAACCGATATATCTGGCCATAATTAATTAGCCGGTTGTTTTTATATTTAAAAGCTGGTCATATCTAGCCATAATTAATTAACCCGTTATTTCTAGTCACACTTAAGTAACCAGTTCTCTCTAGTCACACTTAAGTAACCAGTTCTCTCTAGTCACACTTATGTAACCAGTTCTCTCTAGTCTCAGTTAGTTAGCCGGTTATTTTGAGTTCTAATAATAATACGAACTTAGAAATTCTTTACTTGTTCGCAAGTTTTAAAAGGTTCGAGGAATAACTGGAGAATTGCTCTAAAATATTATAATGTAGGCCCACAGATATTTTATCATAGCTCGCCTCAACACTGCCAATGAAGGGGTACTGAACTCCTGAACACTGCCAATGAAGGGTACTGAACTCCTGAACACTGCCAATGAAGGGTACTGAACTCCTGAACACTGCCAATGAAGGGTACTGAACTCCAGTGTTGCTTATCTCTGCTAACAAAACAACCGACATCCGGGCACTGACCATGTTTTTATAAACGGATTAATTACAAGTTTATAAGAGGAGATTAATTTCCACTCTGTCACCCAACGGAATACTTTTAAAAAAAATTTCATAACTTGAGGAATGTCACACACAACACCACATCACTCATTTCCCGGTGTTGTTGGTGGTGGTGGCGCTTTCAGTCGTCCTCGTGGCGTGGGACAAATGTACTGGTGGCGTGGGACAAATGTACTGGTGGCTGGGACAAATGTACTGGTGGCGTGGGACAAATGTACTGCTGGCGTGGGACAAATGTACTGTTGGTGTGGGACTAACGTACTATTCGCGTGGGACTAACGTATTGGGGTCGTCGAGATATTTTGGGCTGGGACAAAACGATAACTCCAATAGGAATTAGGCAAAGGTGTAGTCACGCGATTTGAATAAACTAGAAATGAAGTCATAGATTGATGCTAGAGATGAGAATGGCTATGATGTCGATTATCGAATATAATAGCTTTTCAGCACAAGAAAAAAATGGTATCGAAGTAACATGATTTAATATTCAATGTCAAACATCAATTAATTCTTAGAACCCATTCGATACAATTTTATAAATATTTAATTAAATATTCCGGTATTCTGTTTGGTCTTATCTAAACAGGTCATCGTTTAATTCTACGTTAACTTGATTCAGCGCAGTGGACTTGACCAAGACAAAATAGTGTTATATATAATGTTATGTTTTTCAGACACTCATTCTAAATCGAAGATATGGCGTCCTCAGCTTATCCGTGGCATATGTCTCGTCTTGCATTTGTTATTATTTTTTAAAAATTATGTTTTAAAACAACTTCGATATACCAAAACACTTGCTAAGGTATATTGCAACTCTTTATTTATGTCGAAAAAGCGTTTAAGAACTGTGTCTAAAAATAGTAACATTACGAAATGAGATATGACGTTTTCCGGTGAAAGAAAGACATTTTCTATCGCAGTCAGACTCCCCAAACACGTGAGTTTGACAGATTAAAGTTGATTTGTTAACACGGTTGTTTCATCTGTTAAACCGATTGTTTCATCTGTTAACACCGGTTGTTTCATCTGTTAACATTGGTTGTTTCATCTGTTAACACTGGTTTGTTTCATCCGTTAAAATTGGTTGTTTCATCTGTTAACATTGGGTTGTTTCATCTGTTAACATTGGTTGTTTCATCTATTAACATTGGTTGTTTCGTCTGTTTAACACCGGTTGTTTCATCTGTTAAAACCGGTTGTTTCATCTGTTAACACTGGTTGTTTCATCTGTTAAAACCGGTTGTTTCATCTGTTAACACTGGTTGTTTCATCTGTTAAAACCGGTTGTTTCATCTGTTAACACTGGTTGTTTCATCTGTTAAAACCGGTTGTTTCATCATGTTAAAACCGGTTGTTTCATCTGTTAACACTGGTTGTTTCATCTGTTAAAACCGGTTGTTTCATCTGTTAAAAACCGGTTGTTTCATCTGTTAAAACCGGTTGTTTCATCTGTTAAAACGGTTGTTTCATCTGTTAACACTGGTTGTTTCATCTGTTAATACCGGTTGTTTCATCTGTTAACACTGGTTGTTTCATCTGTTAACACTGGTTGTTTCATCTGTTAAAACCGGTTGTTTCAGTCTGTTAACACTGGTTTGTTTCATCTGTTAAAACCGTTGTTTCATCTGTTAACACTGGTTGTTTCATCTGTTAAAACCGGTTGTTTCATCTGTTAACACTGGTTGTTTCATCTGTTAAAACCGGTTGTTTCATCTGTTAAAACCGGTTGTTTCATCTGTTAACACTGGTTGTTTCATCTGTTAAAACGGTTGTTCATCTGTTAACACTGGTTGTTTCATCTGTTAAAACCGGTTGTTTCATCTGTTAACACTGGTTGTTTCATCTGTTAACACCGATTGTTTCATCTGTTAAAACCGGTTGTTTCATCTGTTAAAACCGGTTGTTTCATCTGTTAACACTGGTTTTTTCATCTGTTAACAACGATTGTTTCATCTGTTAAAACCGGTTGTTTCATCTGTTAAAACCGGTTGTTTCATCTGTTAAAACCGGTTGTTTCATCTGTTAACATTGGTTGTTTCATCTGTTAACACTGGTTGTTTCATCGTGGTGCATGCTGGTATAAAATGGTTTGAGATATAGAATACTGTTGATGTAATGTGGATGTTGGTTGACAACCAACAATGAGTTCCAACTGTGGAAGTCTTATGGTCAAAGTGATCCAAGTAGGTGCTATCTCGATAGAAAGGTTTCCAAAGCGTGACTTGCCACTAATAAAATAATAATGTCGGGATCAATGGAGATAGCCACATTGGCGTTAGAATCTGAAGTAGATATCAGGTAAGTCTAATATCCTTTGGTGAAAGATTTGGTCGTGCTAAACGCAAACCTAGCGCCACCAAGTCTATGTGTTCACCCCTAGATAAGTGTGTTAATATGTGTTAAAACAGCTGGTCGTTAACACCTGTCTAATGACGGTGATTTTTGACACCAGGAGACAACCAGGGCATAGGGTACCCCTGGCATATAATGTAACTATTCCTCTCTGCCCCCTTTCAAGTTATGTGAGAAAATTCATTCGGGATCATGTGTTGAGTTAGCGGGTTGAGGGGGAGGGGGCCAGGTATGACCTCAATTAACCCCTGGTCAATTGGGACACCGAAACATTGGCCAGTCGCAATATGGGTTACTATTAAACATAGCCCGTGGCCATTGGCCCGTTCGTAGGGCCCTTGACTGACAGTTCACCAAAATAAGGGCCCACCACAAACGGCCCCTTCACTAGCACCACAGACTGGTGAGCTCAGGTGACCCACTAGGACACAGTAAATTCTGTGTAGTAAAGTTATTTCTAAAGATGAAGGAGTTTTACGTTGGCGGAATGTTCGGCGCGGCGACAGACCTGACCGATTAGGTACTTTTAAATATTTTAAGATGACTCTGTAAAATATGTCAGACCCCTGAGGGACAGGACAGTAAAAAAAGTTTGACAGATCAAGCCGGTTATAGACAATATTTCTTTGAACTCTACTGCCAGGAACATTTTCTCGAGGGCCCATTAAATGTTGGAGGTTCCATTATCGTTTTTAAAGACTGTTTTGACGAAACTATTTTTTTAAAGGGAGTGGGGGATTATATTAATGATTAATCGGTACAATTTCGTATTTGATTCATATGATGGCGCGATATCCCATTTACACGAGTCGCACAAAACCAATGACGCAATAGGAGGAGGGGTGACAGAGAAAGTTCTTAGACTCCGGTTGAACCTTTAAATGTAGGTGAACATTTTGGGGACAATTTAGGTGACATTTTTGAGCAAACGGACAGTGGCGTAGCTAGAGGGGGGTGGTTGTCTGCCCCAGGCGGCACGCATTTAGGGGCGGCATTTGTGAGCATTTGTAATTTCTAGTCTGAATTAACGGATTCCCACAACATTTGTTTGATTACATAGTGGATGTGTGGATGTTATAAGTAGCGCAAAACTGTTCAAAAATTTACAATCACCCAAAAAAGGTATCGATTTGTTTAGAAAATTAAGAGGTTTTTGCGTGGAATCGACATTCGCAGAATGATGCGCGTACAAGTATCAATGGTGGTTCAAAGATTGTGTTTTACTTGTATCAATGGTGTTTCAAATATTGTGTTTAACTTGTATCAATGGTGTTTCAAATATTGTGTTTAACTTGTATCAATGTGGTTCAATATTGTGTTTAACTTGTATCAATGGTGGTTCAAATATTGTATTTAACTTGTTATCAATGGTGGTTTAAATATTGTGTTTAAACCTGTATCAATGGTGATCAAATAATGTGTTTAACTTGTATCAATGTGGTTCAAATATGTATTTAACTTGTATCAATGGTGGTTTAAATATTGTGTTTAACTTGTATCAATGGTGGTTTAAATATGTGTTTAACTTGTATCAATGGTGATTCAAATTTGTTTTAACTTGTATCAATGGTGGTTTAAATATTGGTGTTTAACTTGTATCAATGGTGGTTTAAATATTGTGTTTAACTTGTATCAATGGTGATTCAAATATTGTGTTTAAACTTGTATCAATGGTGATTCAAATATTGTGTTAAACTTGTATCAATGGTGGTTTAAATATTGTGTTTAACTTGTATCAATGGTGATTCAAATATTGTGTTTTAAACTGTATCAATGGTGGTTTAAATATTGTGTTTAACTTGTATCAATGGTGGTTCAAATATTGTGTTTAACTTGTATCAATGGTGGTTCAAATATTGTATTTAACTTGTATCAATGGTGGTTTAAATATTGTGTTTAACTTGTATCAATGGTGATCAAATATTGTGTTTTAACTTGTATCAATGGTGGTTCAAAAGATTGTGTTTAACCTGTATCAATGGTGGTTCAAAGATTGTGTTTAACTTGTATCAATGGTGGTTTAAATATTGTGTTTTAACTTGTATCAATGGTGATTCAAATATTGTGTTTAACTTGTATCAATGGTGGTTCAAAGATTGTGTTTAACTTGTATCAATGGTGGTTTAAATATTGTGTTTAACTTGTATCAATGGTGGTTCAAATATTGTGTTTAACTTGCAAGTAGTAGTTTATATAAATATGGGTAATTTATATTACTGTTTGCGTTTTCAGAAAATTATTGTAAGGTACGATATTAAAAATGTAATTTATTTTGTTTTCCATTGCATTACAGTAGCACAAATAATTTGTGTTTTTCATTAAAATACTGTTATTCATTAAAAATGTTACGCCTATCCAATTAAAGTAATTTGTAAATAATTTGATTTCGTCTATTTAATGGAAAATTATTAAGATTTATGGCAAGAACATGAAAATATTCAAATGTCTCCGCTTAATAAACACCAAAGTAGGCATAAATAATTTCCAAAAAAGAGAATACTTTAAAATTTCAAGCGTCTTGGAAACATTGACATCTGAAGAAGTAACTAGTAAAATTAGATAAGATGCTTAAATTTTACTCAATTAAATGCAATCTTTTTCTATTCTGTGTTATCTCAATTTGTAGGAACCCGTCATTTTTTAAAATTAATGCAAAATCCATTGCACGAAACAAAGAGAATGTGCTAATACAAAACACTGTTATATCAGTCCAAACAATTTGTGAAGAGTTGGAGATATCAACTGAACCCTGAATTAGAAAGATAAAAAATTGAGTGGGGAAATTAAGAAGGCGTGAACGAGAAGTACAACGGAAATGTTTTTATCCATGAATGGAATTATAACATAAAATAAAAGAATGCCTTGATGAGTTGCAAGTCCTTGCAAGAAAATATTCGCATATAATACCATGTAACCAACTAAAAGAAGCATTGAACATCAAATAAATAACTTTATTGGCATTGATAAAGAACAGTTCAATATTGAAAGAAAAAGGGTCTAGGTTTTTATGGATGTACCTACACTACAAGAAAAGGCATATATGTCGAAAAAAGGGGAGGGAGAGGGAAGGCCCCCTTGATCTATTGATCTATTCAACAGTAAAGATTGGAAAATTCTGTAACCCAGCATTGTAATTTCGCTATGAATTTTTTCAACAATTGCTATCAGTGTCGCTAGTTGTGAAAGGAGCTTCTCCAAAGTGAAGTTGAATAAAATTATCTTCGTTCTACAATGAGCGATTTTAAGACAACAAAATCTTGCAATATTGTCCATAAACAAGATATACAATATTGCCTAGAACAAGATATTACAAATAATTTAAATTTTGATAGCATAATACACGATTTTTTTCTATTATGAAAGTTAGAAAAGTAAATGTATAAATATGATTACATACTAACGTGTACAATTTCTTTGTTTGTAAAAAAATCAATTATTTCAGAAAAAATAAAATAAAAGAATAGTAATTGATATGTTTTTTGGTGTAAATTTGGAATATTTTTTGTCTCAGAGAGGGGGAGGGGGAGAGAGACCTGCGACCTCAGTAACTATCTTGTGGCCATTTAAAAAATGTATAGTGTAATTTTAATAAATGTGTATTTATATAGGTTAATCATCTTATGCGGCCTCTTTTTAGTTACTGCTTACATAAATTTGGCATGCAATGGTAAACATGTTCCCCACCTTTACTTCGTTTCAAATACAATTATTTATTCATGTTTATATTCATTTATAAAAAACATCAATAATCGACTAATTTGCCGTCCATAAATGGCGTCACGTGATTTGTGGCTGATTCTCACCACCATCCGCCCCTCGTCACATAAAAACTTAGACCCCTTCTTCAATATGACGCCATAAAGTTTTGACCACCCCCACAATAAAAGCTGTATTTTCTATTTGAAAAATAAACATGTTTCAAATCAAATTTTTTGTCATTTAAGTATGCTTTTTAGTGCAAGGCTGCACTCTAATATCGTGACACACGTTTACTTAAACGTCATTAAATAAAGTCTCAGTAATCAATATTTAAGTGGAAATTTAATTTTAAAGTTGTGCGTTTTGACGTAACGTCACATTTCTCAAACACACCCCTTCGTCACACAGCGAATCGTCACAAGTGTATGACTACGCCCCTCCCCAGGTGCCGTGACGTCATTTATGGACGGTCCCTAAAAAGGCGACATATTGGAGACCGCACCCGGGCGGCAAAAAGGTCTAGCTAGCATGCTAGTGCTCCACTCGCAAACGAGGTGAACATTTGGGCGACAAATGCACGGGTTGAAAATATTTGGGGCATTTTTTCAGTCATGTTTTCTTTTTATTATTCAAAAGAACCCATATCCCATAGTGCATGTGATGTGGACTATTTGTGACTTCAATTAATGACCTTCACAGTGAGATCATGGAGTGTCCATGCATGTGCCTGTATGTTAGTGCACTTATGTCAGACGGAAGTCCTGGGGATGATATATTTAGGACTAGAGACTTATAGTCCAGCACGCGTGAAATCGCTTAGCACCATTGTTAACTTCCTTATCAACAAATTCAGCGGCATGTGTTATTGTTCGGCGCCAAGAACACCTTGAATAGAAAGAGATAGGCTATTGATCGAGTTTAAAAAAATGATAATATACAGAAAACCCAAAAACGCTGACTTGCAAGCTAAGTCTAAAGTCAGTCAGCCCACAAAAACAAAAATAATTTTAAAAAAAAACATTTTAAAAAAATTAACGGGGCATGTTTTCTACTGCTCCAGATATTTACATATGTTGTTATATCCTTATCAACTGTTGTGAGAGCAATTCTGTATGGGCCCTGATAAACATATGGTGTTAATTGGTTTAAAAAACTGGTTTGTTTATTGAAATGTCTTGCGCTTAGCAGGGTCAAACGAATTTAAGTGTGTATTTATCAGTATATGAATTGAATGTCTAAGTAATGCATGCATGATGAGTATTATTATCCAATGTATTAACTTGTATAACCATGGGGAGAGAGTTATGTGTAAAGAAGAATATTCACTGAGTTTAAATATGGGGACGTCATTGGAGCTCTTTAAGTATTGTTATATGTCCAAACCATATGTCACCAGGTCTAACTCTTGTAGTATTGTTATCATGTCCAACCATGATGTCGTCTAACTCTGTAGTATGGTTATAGTGTTCCAAACATACGATATGTCGGTGCGTAACTCTGTAGTATGGTTATATGTCCAATCAGATATGACGTGTCTAACTCTTGTAAGTATTGTTAAGATTCCACACCATGTATGTCGTCTAACACTCTTGTAGTAATCGTTATATGTCCAACCATATGCTTCGGTCTAATACTCTTGTAGTATTGTTAGATGTCCAACCATATGTCGAGTCTAACATCGTGTAGTATGGTATATGTCCAACTCAACCATGTCTTCGGTCTACGACTCTGTAGTATTGTTATAACGTGACCAACCATATGCGAGGCTAACTCTTGTAGTATTGTAAATGTCCAACCAATATGTCGGACTAGACGCTTGTAGTATTGTTATAATTGACCAACCATATGTCGGTCTAACTCTTGTAGTATTAGTGTATAGTGTCCCAATAACCATATGTCATGTCTAACTCTTTGTAGTATATGTTATATGTCAAACCATATGTCGGCTACTCTTGTAGTATTTGTATAGTCCAAACCA